>JAUMJK010001033.1:0-85331 GCA_033558105.1 Coccyzus lansbergi
AGGCGCGCGCCCTGCCCGGATACTGCTGACGCGCGGCGGCTACGCGCGCCGATTGGGCCGCGGAGGGGGCGGTGCGGGACGCTGGGAGCGGGAGCAGAGCGGGCAGGGCAGGGCGAGGATGGGTCGGGTGGCGGCTGCCGTGCTGCTGCTGGCGCTCGTTGCCGTGGTCGACGGGCAGCGCCCGGACGGTGAGCGCCCTCGGGGGCCGGGACCGGGGACAGGTTATAGGCGGGGAGAGCAGGGTGCGAGGGGTCCGGTGCCGGTTACCGGTGGCGGAGGGAGGGGGCCGGCGGCGTCTCGGTAGCGGTTACGGGCGAGGGTGGGGCGAGAAACTGGTTACCGGCAGCGAGAGGGACCCGGGGGGCCCGGGTCTGGTTACCGAGGGGTGGGGGGAGGGGTTTGGGGGGGGTGGGGAGGGGGGGGTTGGGCTGTGGGTATCCGGTTACCGGTAGCCAGAGGGGTGCGAGGGTCCTGGTCGCCATGCTCGGGTTCGGTCGGTGCCTGCTGCAGCTCTGCCTCTTACCTGCCCGCAGTCCCGATTCCAAAGGCCCCCAAGGTGGAAGTGTATTCCCGCCGCCGTGTCTCGGCAGGCGAGGAGAACGTCCTCAACTGCTTCGTGAGCGGGTTCCACCCGCCGCAGATCAACATCGTCCTCCTCAAGAATGGGAAGCCCATGAGCGGTGTGCATTACTCCGACATGTCCTTCAACGATGAGTGGTACTTCGAGCGCCTGGTGTATGCCCCGTTCAGCCCCAAGGATGGGGAGATCTACACCTGCAGTGTGACCCACGCCGGCTTCCCGGGGACACGGTCCTTCCAGTGGGGTAAGCTCTCTCACCCCTCATGCGCCAGAGCTCACCAATTTATATCTACAGCAGCTCCATTCCCCTTCCCAGGAAACAGGGCTGTAACGGGGTGGATTTTGATGGCTTTGTCTGTAAAAATTTTCCTGGGCTGCTGCAAAGGCCGTGTGTGGTTAGCTCTGGGGGTTTGTTAGCAGCAGAGAGGCAGATGCGCCTTGGTGCTCTCTTGTAGGTGTTTGGTTGTGTCGTGTCTGATGGCTCTTAGTGGAGCACTCAGATCTCTTCCTAGGTGGACTTGCCTGGAAAGAGATGGGTTGTGCAGCGATTTTTGGCTTTATGTTTGACAATGAGGACGGACTGTGCTGACCCAGCCTGTGGCAGCAAGGAGACAGCTGAGCTGGAGCAGCTCTGGTTCTACACCGGGGCTGTTTCCAGCAGGGGTGGGCTTGTGGTGCCGTGTGAGCAGTGGGCCGTTCACCCCAAAGCTTAACATCCTCCCGTTCTTTCTTGCAGATCCTGACTTCTAAATCATGCCTGGGATTATTATGGTGAGTTACAGTGACTCTTCCTGTTGGGAAGGGGAACGTGGACTGCTTTGGGGAAGTCAGTAGCTTGCAGACCTGAAGAACAGAAGCAAATGCCCAAAAGAGGAAATATAATGTGGCTGTGGATTGGGAGTGGGGCTGGTTGACACCCTTCCTACCCACTACTCTCAGATGTGCCTCACCTATGGGAGTCTCCTTTGCTCAAAAGAAAGGAGCCCCTCTGAGCACGGCTCTCATGTATCTTTGAGGTGTTTGCCAGATTCCGTTCAGTGGTGTCACATGTCCCGTAGTGTTTCTTCAGCTTTGCAGCATTGTCTCCCATCTGCCAAGGGGAAAATTGCCATACCTGGGAAGTCCTGTGACTTGGGGGACACTGGTGACTTCACTGAAGTCTAGAGTCTCTGACTCTGCCAATGGAGTTTCCTTGTGGAAAACACTTTTTTTCCCTAAAATTACGATTGAAGGTGTGAACAGCGACTGATGTCGGTTTCCCGTCTTCCACACAGGCCTGAAAGAATTCTGCCTTGCCATTCAAAATTACCTTGAGCTTCTGCCCTTTCTTCGCATCATGCTTATGATTGAGAAGAGCCACTATCTTCGCTGCAAAATTCCTAGTTAAAGTTACCTCTGTGAACCTGCTAGATCGCATTCCTGGCTTTCTCCACCATGGAATTAGAATGCAGAGCCACTAAGTGGAGAGGAAATCCACGTGGAGAGAAGGAAGGTGGTGTTGCACCCGTGAGGCAGCGCTATTGAAGTTGTCATGACCTGACCACTGGGAGGTGGGTGGGTAGTGGGCTCATAATCCTGGAAGCGTGGGCTGTGTTGTGGGGGATTCATCACACAACCTCCCAGGGTTTAAACTTGTGCATAAACACACCCCAAAAAGAACAGCGTGTTTGAAACCCACTACTCTGTTACAGCATCTGCTCTCTCTAGTGCTTTTAGTCACATCTGTTGTTACTGAAGGGAGCTTTACCTGTGTGGGGAGGGGGAAGGTGTGAGCTCGGCTGAGTTTTTTGAGCACATATGTATAACTTACTGATCGAAAACTTAATTGTAACCCTGCAGTGCTTGCAATTGCACAGGATTTGTAGCTGAATAAAGTTGACGGGTTTTGAGAGCCTGTAAAATGTTTCTCTGAGTGATATGACCCCCCTCAAACTGACCTCGTGGCTACTGGGTTGTGAGTGGATCTGCAGGGTGATACCATGCTCAGGCAGACTTGTTTTCCTGCTGCAAAGGTAGAGGAAGCTTTCCCACTTAAAAAAACCCCAACAACAGAGGAGTTAATGATTTAACTGGTTTATCTGAGAAGTGCTCCTGAGGGGAGGGCATAAGGTTAAAAAAGCGTGAAGGGACGACCTTAGGGACACTGGGTCTGATCTGGGTGAGAGGAAAAGGACCAGTGGGTGGGATATGATGTCCAATACCATGGGGAGAATTCTAGCATAGTGTATGGAGAAAAGCCATGCTGAGGGGAAGCTGAGGTGCCTGCTTCTGGTTTTCTCTTCTCCGAGTGGCTGACACCATGGGAAGTCCTGATCTGGCTGGACTTGTGCCATGCCTTGGGACTTTGGCACTTCCCAGAAAAGCTGCTGGGCTGTAGAATACTACTTTCATTTTATGAACAAGTCAAGATAATGGCTTTTTGACTGTTGGATCATGGAGGATCCTGTCTCTGCAGCCCTCACGTGTGTGAGCAAGGATTCATTCCTGGTGACCCAGAAGGTGGATCTGTCCCATGTCTCTTCTTGAGTGTGTGAAGACTTGCTGCGACAGACGGGTGTTGCAGAGCACTCACTTAAGATTTGGAGGGGTCTGGGCTTGTTCCACAGCTTTTGCACATTCCCTGTGATGTACAAGAATAATAACTGCTGCCCTGTATAAACTTCTGGCTCTGCTTGGAAGGAGATGCACCTCAACACCAAAGTCTTTTCTACCTGTGGTGGTTTACTAGGGTGAAGGGAGCAGTGACACAGACCGTGAGCTTATTTAGATTAGGAGACAAGTGGAGGTGACTGCAGAAGCTGGAGAGACTGTGCCAACACAGGACAGCCACATCTCCAAAGGAAACTTACATTGTCTTACCGCACCGGGGAAGCCTCTGCCTGGATTGCATCTGTGGGCTTCTTGTGGCTTTTCTTAGGAAATATTCTGATGGCTTATTCAAAAATCCCTTCTGCAGGGGTGAACAACACATGCTGGTCCTGAAGGCTGGCTGCTGTGAGTCACATCTGAATTCCAGGACCTTTCTCTGTTCTACCAGCCACCCCTGTTGTCCGGCTCTGGGGCTCCGATGGTTTCCGGCTTGTAGTGCTGCTGCTGGCTATTCAGCAAAAGTTCCCAGGAGATGGAGTTGCTGAAGGATATCTTGTCGTATTTAAGGCATGAAATAAAGCACAAAAGAGACTTATGAAATACAAGCAATTTCGTTGTGAGCAAAATCCACTACTTAAGTTGCTCAGAGCAAGGATGGTTGCCCCATCCCTGGAGGTGTTCAAGGCCAGGTTGGATGGAGCTCTGAGCTCCTCATCCAGTGGGAGGTGGTGGAACTGGGTAAGCTTTGAGGTCCCTTCCAACACAAACCATTGCATGATTCTAAGCAAACTGTTTCCCAAGTCAATGAAATACGAGTGCTTTTAGAACCGCTCTCAAGCAGGACAACACAGGAAAACTGTTTTGAAGAACAGCTTCTTCAACATTACAGTTCTTTGGACTTTTCAAAGCTTCACCAGTTCCTGCGTTGTAGGGATAGGGTGCACAAGGAGGGGGGAAGTATTTCAAGACACTGTGCTGAGAAGTGGAACTGTGTGAAGGAAGACACTGCTGTGCATCCAGTGCTGGCTCTGCCACTACAGCACCGGGAAAGCGAGCTGGGCAGGAGCCAATTCCCGTGGTGCCAACTTGCTGGTGTGGCGCCTGCGGGACGCGGGGTCTCAGCCCAGGCCGGAGTGGCTGGACGTGGCTCAGCCGAACCGGACTCTCCGGTGCTGCACAGCAGCCAGACGCCTTTCCCTGCCTTTTTTCTCCTTTGACAGTGCTACCGAAAAAGTGTGAGCAGTTCTTCAGTTAATGTAAAACCTTGATGTGAAACAAGTAAGAACCCAAGGCCGGGGTTTCCGCATTGAAGGGGCTGGAGAGCAGGTCCTATGAGTAGCAGCTGAGAGAGCTGGGGTTGTTCAGCCTGGAGAAGAGGAGACTGAGAGGAGACCTCATTACTCTCTACAACTACCTGAAGGGAGGTTGTAGAGAGGAGGGAGCTGGGCTCTTCTCCCAAGGGACAGGGGACAGGACAAGAGGGAATGGCCTCAGGCTCCACCAGGGGAGATTTAGGCTGGAGATTAGGAGGAAGTTCTTCACACAGAGGGTCATTGGGCATTGGAATAGGCTGCCCAGGGAGGTGGTTGATTCCCCTTCCCTGGAGGTGTTTAAGACACGGGTGGATGAGGTCTTGAGGGACTTGGTTTAGTGTTTGATAGGAATGGTTGGACTAGAAGATCCGATGGGTCTCTTCCAACCTGGTTGTTCTATGACTCTATGATCGCTTTTCGGCAGTGCTGACCCCTGAATGCCAGGGGGCAGCGGAGAGGCCGTGGCCGAGGGTGCCCGGGGCAGGAGGTCCCCGAGGGGTTCTCAAAGCGTGTGGCCGTGGCGGGCAGGGCTGGGCCAGCACAAAGGGCTCCTCCCGCCTCAGCGGCCGCTCCCGCCTCTGAGCGCGGCCCAGGCCCAGGACACCCCTGCCGCCCCCTGCCCCGCCCCCGGGCCTGGCCCCCGCCCCCGCCTCGGGCCGCCATGTTCCGCGGGCGCCGCGCGTGGTTCTCGCGGAGCGTTAGCCCTGGCTCGCGGGAGCTGTGGGGTGAGGGGTCCTGCTGTGGGGCAGAGGCCTGGGGACACGGCCCCCTCAGTGGGGCAGGGCAGGGGAACATGGGTCCCTTACCCCCCCAGCCCCACAACCGGACCTGACATCCTGCCCCATCCCAGGCCACCCCGAGGGGCACTGGGCTGAGTATGCGCAGAACAAGGGATGCGCTGGGATGGGGACACGCTGGGCTGGGGATGCACTGGGGCACTCATCTCTTCCTCACCCTTTCCCCGCAGCAGCCGGCGGGGGGTTGCTGTCCCACCTGCACGATGCAGAGTTCCTCTTCAGCAGCGATGCTGCACACCCAGACACCCGCAGGTAGGCTCTGACCCCTCCTTGTGGCCCAAGTTCCCGTTGAGCCCTCTCCGTGCGATGTCTGGAGAGAGCAAAACATCAATGAGAGGGTGGATTAGAGCGTTAATGTGTTTAATGTATAGTATTTAACAGATGCTGACATCTTTTGACTGTCAAGTTGGTGTTTGTCGGGTGCCTGGTGTGGGTCTGCCAGAGTTTTACTGCTTATGAGGGGGGGCTGAAAAATCAGCCCTGCGCTAATCCACACCCAGAGAAAGCAGAAAAGGCTGTTAAACCCACCTGTGCGTGAGGCTGCCTTATAGCGCTGATGTAAATAAAACCGATTGCTCTGGTTTTCTTGCTGCCTGGAAAACTCTGAAACAAACCATGTTACCATTCCCAGGGAGGGAACTGGCTGCCAAGAAAACCAGGGAAAATTTACTTGGAAAGCAAGCAGAGATGTAAAAACAGCTGGAAAAGGGCTGAACTGCTCTTTTCCTTCTGCTTGCTTAACACAAATAGTCAGTGTTCCAGAACCCTTGTACAAACATAAGGGAAGGCTGTTTGGTGTCATTCTCCAGCAAGCAGATACACAGATGTATTTGATATCAGTAAATGCGTTTGTGTGAAAGGAAACCACGATGTTTCCTTGCAACACTCGTCAGCAGTCTTTGCTGGGCTGGACGGAGCGGCTGCTTTGAACACACGATTGCTTCAAACTGGCCTAGGTCTTTGTAATCCTTCAGCCACCCCATTCCAGCTGCTGAGGGGAATCCTGATGAACCCGGTCTTCCTTCTGCCACAGCCTCCTCCAGAGCGGCTGGCTCCCCCAGGCGGAGTCACGTGTAATTATAGGCATATTCATCTTCAGGTTATTCCTTGGGAGAACTCTAATTGTAATCTGTACCCTTAAACCTGATAGACAACCCTGAATACCCTTCCAGGGAAGACGCCAAGCACTTGAGCATTCCCCCCGTCTCTCAGTGTGGCACTGCCACTGTGTGGAGACAGTACTGTGAGCCTGAGCAGGGACCAGCGAGGCCAAGAATAAATCAATAACGTCACATTCTCCCCCAACTCCCCAAAGACCCAGTCTTGTCTGGAAGGCAGGTTGTGGAGTGGTGCCATTTAGTCCCTAAAAATACCTGTTTACCTGGCCCAAGCTGCTTTCAGAGGTGCCGGCAGCCAGGACGCTGTTAGTAGACCGTCATAGTTAGACAGTTACAGAACATTAGGTACTTCTGGTGAAAGTATCAGAGCAGGTCAGTTCCAATGGCAATATTCTTTCAAATAGTTTGTTCTTGCTGTTTTTTTTTTTTATGCTTACTTTTGGAAACCAGCTGTCCTTTTCTCTTCCAGAATACATGAGAGTCAGGATTACCTGGAGGGCAGAGCTACGGTCTTTCACCCCCAGTACCTCCATGCATGGGCGAGCTCTGGCGCAGCAGTGAAGGCTTCAGTGGCTCTGGGCCACTTCATCCTGCCACCCACCTGCCTGCAAGAAGGTCAAGGGGTGGGGAAAATCCATTTGGGTTTGGCTCCTTGGGGGTTGCCCTGTAAGCAGAATCTTTCAGGGGGTGTGAGCAGGGACTTCCAAGGACTTCTGCCACAGGGGGAGGGAGTGTCCTACTTCCTCCCCAGCAGCAGGGGATGCTCCTTCAGTTCTGTGCTCCATCTGTTGTCATGGAATGGTTTGGGTTGGAAAGGACCTCCAAGCCCATCCAGTCCCACACCCTGCCATGGGCAGGAACACCTCCAGGGATGGAGCAGCCACCCCTGCTCTGGGCAACCGAGGCCAGGGCCTCCCCACCCTCACAGCAAAGCATTTCTCCCTAAGATTTTACTCAATCTCTCTTCTTCCAGCTGAAAACCATTCCCCTCATCCTGCCCCTCCCCAGCTTTCCTGGAGCCCCTTTCTGTACTGGAAGCTGCTCTAAAGTCTCCCCACAGCCTTCTCATCTCTGGGCTCTCTCTTAGCCTGGCCTCATACAGGAGGTGCTCCAGCCCTTGGGTCATCTGTGTGGCCTATTCCAGACCCTCTCCAGCAGGTCCATGTCTGCCTCATGCTGTGTGCTCCAGAGCTGGACGCAGAACTGAAGTAAAAGGGAGAAGCCCCTCTCGTCCTCCTGATCCCGCTGCTGTGGATGCAGCTCAGGACACAGTTGGTTTCTGGGCTGCAAGTGCGTGTTGCAGCTCATGTGGAACTTCTCATCCCCAGCACCCCAGGTCCTTCTCAGGCCTTCTCCCAATCCATTCTCTGCTCAGCTTGTATCCATGTTTGAGATTGCCCCCCCAACATAGATAGAGGATCTTGCTTTTGTTGAACTCCACAACATTCACATGGTCTCACCTCTCCAGCCTGTCAAGGTCTCTCTGGATGCCATCCCTTCCCTCCAGTGTGTCAGCCATGTCACACCGCTCAGTGTCATCCACAAACTTGCTGAGAGTGCCCTCTATCCCCTGTCCATGAGCCGACAAAGATGCTAAACAGCCCTGATCCCAATATGGACCCCTGAGGGACACTGGTTGCTGATCTTCCCCGGCCATCGATCCGCTGTATTGCACCAGGGAACAGCACTGCCCCGGCAGCCTCTGCCATTTCCCAGCGCCTTTGCCAGCACTGGCAGCAACGGCTGCAGTGTTGGTATTTGCTGCTCTCACAGTCATTCATGCTTTGTTCACAGCAGAAATCAGAAGGAAGATCGGTTGTTTCATTTGGGAGCAGATGGATGATCCCCTTGCAGAGCAGGTAAGAGGAAAAATACACGTGACAGGAGATGTAGACTGAAAAAACACAGGCATTGTGAACTCCAGGGAGCCTGGTTTGCATCCCAACCCTCACCTCAAATGCAGGCTCTGATCTTCTTGTGCCTGCTGCACTGTGTCCCTCCCAGGAACATTCCAGGGAACAGCACCTGTCTGAACACTGGATACACAGGAGGGATCGTCTTCCTCACCCAGGCAGGCTCCCAGGCTCCCGCCGCATTTGTATGGGGCTGCTGTGCACAGCGTTTTCCTTCCCTGGGCAGCTGCAAGATGCTGCCCGCTCTTTTCTCAGAGAACTGCTCAGTACATGCGAATGAAAAACATGATTAGATTTAAATTCTATTTTACGTTATGCTTGAAATCACAAAATACCCCCAAAACACAGCTCCCATTACTCGGGGTGAAATTTTGACTTGGCTCTGCCTTGGCATTCGCAGCCCAATGGAAATCTGCTGGATGGACTGGAGGCAGTGGGAAGAAGTTCTGAAGAAGACGCAGACACAGTAGACCTGGCGCAGAGGTATCGTCTTGCCCTCAGTGGTGGGATTTGGAAAGCACCCTTCACATTTCAAGAGATTCCCAAATGTGCAGGAAGTAACACAGTTTTTTTTACCCCACTGACTAAAGCAGCAAAGATGAAACAGGCTCCAGAGCACCTGCCCAACGGGAATTTCCGCACCATGCCCTGCAGGAATATCCAGTGAACAACATGGTGACAGGTAACATCCAGCACTGGTAGATTTTCAAGGTGCTCCTCACTTCTTCCCAGTACTCACAGCAGCAGGAATGCTGCAGGTGCCACTGGAACCGCTTCTGTCACCTCTGTGTTTTCCATTTCCATTGTCCTTGTTTTGTTGCAGGAGCTTAGGGTTCCCCCACACTTTCCCTTTGTAGGCTATGCCTCTGCTCGCGACATGAAGAAATATGTTGGAGAGCTCTGCGATTTCATTCCTGGCACCTCAGGCTATGCAGTGCATTGGATCCACAGTGAAATCAACCTTTACTCTGATGGGAAGACCAAAATGAAGAGAAAATTGTGTGAGTAACAGTGCTGTTTGCGTCAGAGTCCTTGGTTGTGTTTGGGAATTCAATCCCACAGTCATCCTGATGGTTATTTTAACCCTTCCATGTTTTAGTTAAAACGGTGCAGAGGTTTGTGGCATTGAGCTGCACATTGAAGTCACATCTCGGCAGTACACAGGGTATTGATAAAGTATCCCAGCTTGTCTTATCCTGTCTGCTGCTCTGTGTTCCATGTATATTTACATACCTGGTTATTCCTGCTGTAAGCATTTTCTTCCTTAAGGAACTAGAAGAAATTTGATAGCAAAATTAAACATATATGTTTTCCCTCCAAAACACAAATCCTTTGTCTTTTAATTTGTGGAGGGGGGAATTCATGGCGTGGCTGCCAACAGCCATTCTTCCTTGGAAAGACACACAGAGGTCTCCCTGAAGGGAGAAGTCACAGCACAACTGCTCCCACCCCACATCCAGTCTCACCAGCGGAGCCCAGAGCAGCTGGGATTGGGAGGGAGAAGCCAGGGATTCTGTCTTGGCTGGGATGCCCAGGGCTGCTGGCCCACAGGTTGTGGTGCCAACTTTCACACACAGCAGGATGGTTTCCGGGGAAAGGGCTGAGCCCCATAATTCTCACATCCCTGGGAAAGCTGTTGGATGGAAGCAGGACAGGGGCAGGATGGCACAAAGCCCACCAGTGCCCATCTCCATAGGGAGCTCCCTCCCCAGACAGCATTATGCTCAGCCCCTTTGCTTCCCTCACACAAGAAAACCAGCAACAAGACTTTTTCCTTCCAGTTTTGCCCTTAAAAGTGATCAAGGCAATTCGGAAAAGCTGCTTTTATTCCGGCACAGCATGACCCTTGAGCTGTCCACTCAGAGGCAGAGTCAGCAGGCACGGAGGGTGAGAAGCTCCAGCAAGGAGCCACGTCCTCTCCTGGCCACGTATTTCCAGAGCCTATGGATTAACCGCCTCACATCCCCCAAAGAACCAGGGAAGAACCCAAAAAGGCACAGGCAAAGCTGGCTGTGTGGAGGCCTTCCCACCCTCTGGTGCCTTGGATGCCAGCCCTCCCTCATCCCCAAGGACGCAGTTCCGAAGACCAGGCAGGCTGAGACAGTTTCCCACATTTATTGGAAAAGCAACAGACAGGGGCTAGCTCAGAGCGCTCCTCGCGGCGTTTTGAAGTTCATCCCCACCGTTGGCTGTGTCACCTGCAGGTTGGACAGGCTGCCAAAGTCCTGGAAAACAGCAAGGATAGGGATAGTTTGAGCTGCTCTGCCCACCATGTGGTGGGGCAGGGGCAGACTCTTCCCAGGAGGAGCAGCAAGGTGCTGTAGTGGCAGAAGGGGTGATTCTCATCTCCAGAAAGGGAAGATGGCCACCCTGCTCCAGAGATCAGCTCCTCTGTGGGGAACACGGTCTTTTTATGGACAAACTCACATTCACCACTGCCCTGCGAGGGCTGAGGGAGCACTGGTGACAGCGCCCTGGGACGCTGTGAGAAGGGCGGGCAGGGAGTACAGGACCCGCCTTCCCCTCCCAAGAGCCACACTGGAACTGATCTGACTGCAGGTCCCAGGGATGCCAGGAATGAGCACGGACACCTTCAGCTGGCAGCACACACCCCCTCCCCTCTGGCAGTGAGAGCACTCACCAGGAGTTTCAACATTTCCTTGGTATCTGGGTCCACTTCAATGATTTCCTGGTCAAGGGCAGAGACCTGCAGATGGAGGACAGACAGACAGTTTGACGAGGCCCTGCAGCCACAGGCATCTCTGCCTCTGGTCCTGTTCCACCACAAACAAGATCCTGCTGTGGAACGCTGACAACGGAATGAGTTAGGAGGTCCAGCTATCTGGGCCCACAGGGAGAAAAGCATCTCGTGGAAAGACCTTGGATACCCGAGGATGAATCAGCACCGGGAAGAGCCAGGATCCAGCCACAAACATATGGGTTCCAGCAATCACCGACACCTGCCACACCTCCAGTCCCTGGAGCTGGGCCACTGCCAGACCAGGCAATGGTGCTGAGTGACTGCCTGGGCTGGCCCAGCCTCAGCACCTGGGTGAGGTGTCCTCTCTCCAACCCTGGAGCAACCTCTAAAACTTTCTCCCAGCCCCACAATGGCACCTCCACACCTCCTTCCTAAACGTCACACCATTTTTTTTTCCTAAGGAACTGAGAACAACATGGGCTCAGCTAATGCTGCATCCCACTACAGCACAATGTTCCTTCCCTGTGCAGGGTCCCTCCAAGGGGAGCTGCTCCCGCCTCATCTCATCTGCAAAACCTGGTGGAAAGTCACTATGGAAGACACACAGACAGTGTCCCCCCATCTCGTTTCTCCAAACCTCCAACACTAGCACTGGGCTGACACCCAAAATCCAGGTGCTGAGGCATTCGTGAGCACAGAGCTGCCAGTGGTTCATGTACCATTCCCAGATGCCAGGAAATCGGACCAAGCTCTGGTCTCTCCTGGGAACCGTGTCACCTCACCCTGAGCTATAAAACCAAAGCAGCAAAGTACAGGGGACTCCAGGAGGGAATTCCCTCTACCTCCCACCCATGCCGCTACAGCTCCCCCGACTCCTCATTCTGCCTGTTCCTCTCAGACCACCTCTGAAGCTCCACAGAAGCAAAACCCAGCACTAATGGTTTGTGAGAGCAGAAGGAACAGAACTGAGTAGTTCTGAGCAGCATGGAAGCCAGCAGCTCCACCAGAAGCTGCACAGGGCGATTTGGAATAGGGGCAAAATATGCTGTGTCTGAAGACTAAAGGGTTTGGGAAGGATGAGATCAAGTCCACCAAACATGGCAATGTTTTGGGAGTGCCTTTCCCTGCTTTAATGACAACTGAGCCACAGATGAGATCCCACCTTCGTATATACATGGGTACAAGAGAGGAGAAAGCCTCACGGGCTCCCTCCATCAGCAGTGCCTGCTGTATAGCATGTTTTAAGCTGCTCTGAGGTATCTTCCTGTATCCCATCAAATTATATTTTTCTCAAGTCAGGAGAACCGAGAAGCGCTATCACCTGCTGACGGGCAGCAGAGTTAAAACACAACAACTCAGGCAGTAGGTTTTGAGCGAGAACCCGGATACGCGGCCAAAATCCGCACCAGTCCCCCCTCCTGGTCTCCAGGCAGGCAGGACAGACAGACACAGACAGGCAGACGCCGAAGCGAGCACTCGAGCACAGGCCGATCCTTACCTCGGGAACGTAGTTGTCCCTCCTCTCCCTCTCCTCCTCCTGCAGTTTGATGGAAATGCCTCGGACAGGCCCCCTCTGAATGCGCTTCATCAGGTGGGTGACGTACCTGCGGGACACGGGACCGTCCCAGGGCCTTCCCCCCCCCACCCCGCCCGGCATCACCCGGCACGGCCGCCGCCGGCCTCCCCCCCCCTTCCTCCCCGCGACGCCCCCGAGCGAGGCCGTGTCCGACAGCGCCAGGGTCCGGGCGGGACGGCCCTCCGGACACGGGGAGGCTCTCGTGCTGCTGTCCCTGCACGGTCGGTGGCCGCACCACGGCGCGGGGCGCGGTCACTCTGGAGTGCAGGCCCCGCCGCCCCCGCCGCCCCCTCACCCCGCGATCTTGTTGCGCAGTTTCTTGCTGGGGATGATGGCGATCTCCTCGCAGACGCGCTTGTTGGTGTGGAAGTCGTTCCCCAGACGCGTATAATACTTCTCGATGATCACCCGCGCCGCCTTCTTCACCGTCTTCGTTCGGACGCGTCCCTGCGCGGGCGGGGGCGGCGAGGACACCGGTCAGACCGGGCCCGGCCCCCCCCGCCCGCTCCCCCCCGCCCCCCGCGGCCGCCCGGCGCCCCGTGGAGCGGCCCCGGCGGCGGATGGCGGCCGATGGCGGCGCAGCCAGCACCCACCATGGCTGCGGCGGCAGCGGCGAGAGCGCAAGGGCCGATGGGAGGCGCGCGGCGCGGGGAGTAGGCGCGACCCCGCAGCGCTCCCCGCAGCGCCCCCGTGCGGCCCGGAGGACCCAGAGGCGCGGGCTGGGGCTGGGGATCCTCCGGGTCCCAGTGCCCGCCCCCGCCGCGTTCCCACACCCGCGGGGCTGAAGCCGCAGAATCGAGGGGCTAGAAAAGAGCTGCGAGAGCAGGTGGACCCCACGGAACATCCCCGAGCGCCGCGTCTGCTCGGCTTTTGAACCCCTCCAGGGACGGGGAACTCCACCCCGGCCCTGGGCAGCCTCTGCCAGGGAAGAAATGCTTTCCCAATGTCCAGTAGCACCCGCCCCCGTCACAACTTGAAGCCGTTTCCTCTCATGCCACCCCTTGTTCCCTGGGAGCAGAGCCCAGCACTCACCTCGCTCCGACCTCCTTTCCAGGAGGAGCAGAGAACGATGAGGTCTCCCCTCACCTCCTCTTCTCCAGGCTAAAGAGCCCCAGGGCCCTCAGGTGCTCACGCAAGCCCTGTTCTCCAGAGACTTCCCAGCTCCGTTCCCTTCTCCAGATACACTCCAGCCTCTCACTGTCCTCCTTGGAGAGGCCCAGAACTGAACCCAGGAGTCGAGGTGCTGGGTGTACAGCCACCCCAGCACCAAGTGCACAGGACAATCTCCTCCCTGCTCCTACTGCCACCCCCTGGCTGAGCCAAGCTAGGATGCTGGTGGCTTTCTTGGCCACCTGGACCACCACTCACTCATGTTCAGCCACTGCCAGAGTTTTTTTCCACCATACAGCTTTCCAGCTGCTCCTCCCCAGGCGTGGAGCAATGCGTGTGGATGTCACAACCCAAGTGCAGGACCCAACACTTTGCCTTATTGAACTCCATGCTGCTGGCCTTGGCCCATAGATCCAACCTGTCCCCATCTACAGATCTTTCCTGGCCTGCACAGCCCATGGACTGAGCCTGGCTCAGGCCATCTGGAGCCTTTCCTGCCCTCTGGCAGAGCCACACTGCCACCTTAGTGTCACCTATGACCCAGGAACCGATCCAGCCCTGACCCCAAAGGCCTGAGCACAGCTCTCCTTATGCAGGCTGGAGCCAGGGACACTTGCTGTGGGGAAGAGGTGTCCCAGGGGCAAACTTAGTGAAAAGAAAGACTAAAAACATCAAGAAAGACTTCAGGGCCATTGGGAAAATGACGGAGGGCTCTGGGGCAGAGGTAGTGTTTTGCTCCAGCCCAAGGCTAAGTAGAGTGGACACAGAAGTTACAAAGAACTTGATTAATGCCTGGCTCCAAGCCTGGTGTGAGGAAAGGGTCTTTGGCTTCTTTGATCATGGGGTGGCTCATGCACCCACTGACAGTGTTGCTAAGGTTGGGACACGTGGGTCTCTTAGCAGGGCTAAGTCCCTTGCTAAAAACTTAGCTAAGCTCATAAATTGAGCTTGAAACTAGATGTGGAGGTGGAGGGGATTGAGACCAGGCTAGGTAAGAGCAAGCCTGGACATGGGGCACTAGAGATTGGGAGAGGGTGTGCTGCGAGGACCAGCAGTACATCACTGCACAGGAAGTGGGGGAGAGTGCACCTCAGAGCAGTAAAGGAGATACAGGCCCTCTGGTGCAAGCTACTCCAGTTACCAGGCAATTGGGATAAACACTGTTGCCTCTAAGAGGACTGAAGGCTCAGCAGCTCAGCTGAAGTGCATTTACACCAATGCACACAGCATGATTAACTAACTGCTTACTTGATTAGGGGAGCTCAAGCTGGAGCCTAGCTGCTTCTCCCAAGGGGTCCCAAATGCACCAACTGAAGGAACCTTAAGTAATTGGTACCTAAAACCAAATCTTCCTCCAGTTGCGTCCCACACAGCACCCATACATTCCCCCACTATGCTCTACAACTCCGGTCGTTTCACCATCCCATTTCAGCCTTCCTGGTTGCAGAGACCCCACAAGGAAGGAGCAGGAGAGGGGTGTGGTTTTTTTTGCTGCAACGTGTTTAATATGTGCCAAAAACTACACAGCTTACTCCACGCATCTGCAGGAGAGTGCAGTCTTGCCTGCATATACTACAATGAGGTAGAGACTTCACACACAGCTTCACGAAACCCCACAAAGAGCAGCTGGGATTATGCAACAATGCAACATCAGCTCAGCAGGAAAAAAAAAAAAGAAAAAAAAGGAGGGAAAAATTATGACACTGGATCTTTGGCACACAGCTTCCAATAGAGGGGAGAGGAGGGGGAAAAAAAAATAAAACAATGCTAATTAAAGTTCTCAAATCCCAGCAGCAGCATCCCAGTCAACTGCACTGTTGCTCTGTACGTTTCGTAAAGGAAAGGAAAAGTCCTTGTCCCCTCTAAGAGAAAGGGCTCCCAGGATCCTCTGCCCACCTGCTGGCACGCAGCCCTTTTTTAGCTCATTACAAAAGAAAAGGTCAGTCCTGTGACTTCATGTGATTAAAAACCTCTATCAACCCCCCATAAGTGCAACTTAAAAAAGTGCAACAAACTATTTAAAACTATGTACAGCAGCTCAGAGATTGATTATCTGGTCCAGTTTCGAGTCCAAAAAAGCCCGTCCTGCTCCATTGCAAACCCCTCTGTTTTCAACTCCCCACCAGCAGCCCCAGACACAAACTGCAGTAATGTTAAAAGCTGCCAGGAAAGAAAAAAATCTTTCATTTCAAACGACTTAAAAACTGTTTAAGAGTGTAAAAAGGAACTGGTAAAAACCCTCGAGCGTAAAATATGAAATATGATTTGGTTTAAATGAAGAGCAAAGTCTCCTAGTTGTTACAGTAAAAAACGCCAGCTGAACATCCAGTTGATGCCGTTCAGGTGGGGGTTAAATGAATGGAAAGGCACTGTATGGCAACGGCAAAGAAATGGAGCCATGGGACCTGCGTCATCACCACCGGTATTGCGAGGAATGTAAAAAAGCGCCTTTAATAAATAAAAAACCTAGGGGAAGGCATCTGCGAAAACACCTTCTCAACACGTGGCCTTTTTTTATATGTGTTTTTTTTTTGTTTTTTTTTTTTTTTTTGCTTCTCATCAGCAAACCACGAACCAAAGTCTGGGAACTGCAGAATCACGTGAGGGGCGCTCCTCCCCCTCAGAACCCCCCAAACCAAACCCGACAAAATCCACTGTGCATTAGTGCAGAAACAAAAAGACCAGCAAGTGCAAACGTGAATGTAAGAATTTTTTCCCCGTTAGTCCTCAGGAAGCGCATTCCCAGCCTGGGTCTGGCCCAGCAGGCACGTTCGTGCGCTCTCCACTCAGCAGGGTGACAAAAGGACTTTCTCCTGCGCCTGTGGCAGCCCCAGAGCTGTGGCAGCCTATTTAGCTGGAGTCCCTGTTCTTCTGGTTGCGCATCAGTGGGCGGTGGTGACGCAGGACCTCCATGGAATGCTGCCAGTGCCAACAGGAGCGGCAGAAGTACTTGAAGCAGATCTAGAGGGAGAGCAGAGGGTAATGCTGTGGGGTGGGGGTTCCAAGCCAAGCAGACAGACATCACCAGGGAAGCAGAATCCCCTCTCTCCCTGTTTTGCAGCCCATCAGCCCATGGATCTTCAAAGGGAAGGAGGGAATCCCAGCCACGCCACCAGCAGGCATGTTATGCTGGGCTTCCAGCACAGCCCCTTTAACACAGGTTTGGAAAATGAGGATGTGGGCATTGGACAGAAGCAGCCAGGGCTGACACCTGGCAGGCACAGGCTCCACCAGCATTCTCACTGCCACCTTTCCCAGCAGAGCAGGGTATGCTGCTGCTCAGCTCCCTCTGAGACACCAAAGAAGCTGCCAGATACTGGTCGAGCTCCTTTGACCACTGTGAGTGGAGGTCAGTAGCCAGGGTTCCTACATTTTGAGACCAACTGCAGGGTGATGGCTTCCAGCAGGGTCATAGCTGAGAGAGCAGCAGCCTCCAACCTGGGACCAGTCTGCTGTCCATGACAAGCCCTGGCACAGCACCAGCAGAGTTGCCACATCTCTGGCTCGAGGCAGGACTGGAAAGCCACTTTTGCACTCTCAGTGAGCAATGGAGCTGCACCTGAGAAGCACCACACCTCCTCTGAAACCTGGGGCCCTCATGTGAACACTTCACTCACCCTCCTCACTCAGCAAAAGGGAAAGAGGCGTCCCCGAGGAGAGGCCCCAGCACAGGAGCTGAGCACAGCAGCAGCAAAAAGCTTTACCTGGTCTCGGCAGAAGAAAGGGCCAGGCTGGGCACTGCAGACTTGGCATAAGGAGTCCTCCAGGTACGGGTCAATCTGAACCTGTCAGAGAACCAGGCACGGAAGAGTGACTCTCCATCCCCAAGGACTCCCTTGGGTCTCTCCCACCCATTGCCAGCAGCCCTCCCAGCTGTCAGGGCAACAGCTCACCACTTTCCTCTGCTTCCACAGGGACACCAGGCAAGCTCTGCAGGCCATGGTGCCCCTGTCACGCAGATCTAGGTCCTTGTCTGCCAGCTCACTCACCTTTTTAGTAAACTTGGTGGTTTTGATCTCCACAAATGCAGCAGTCACCGCCTTCAGGTAGCTGCGCTGATTGTTAAAAGTGACACGGCCAGATCCTGGAATGAGCCAGACCACAGGCATTAGACTGATCCGGCACCTCCAGCAGGAACCAGGGAGGCCAAGGGCGTTCCCACCAGCACAATCCTTTCTCAGGGCTGTTCAACTACCAGCAGGGAAGCAGCTTTTACAGGGAGACCACATCCAAGCCCTAGTGACTCCACTTGCTCCTTCCTCACACAGTGACTGAAGCACAGCAGGCAGCTGGGAGCAGAAAGGCCTTTCTAAACACCTCCAGGCTAGCTGAGACGAGCTTACAGGTGGTAGCACTCCCAGGAAGCCCAGTAGCAGGCACAGGGATGCCACCACAGCACTCCCAAAGGCAGCAAAGCAACAGGCTCCATGCCTGCACCTCAAATACACTAGTGCAGAGACAGCTCAGCAGCTTTTATTTTGAGCCTCCCACTCATTCCAGAGCCTTGTGTTTTGCAGCTTTATTGCCAGTCAGCAGCATTCCCACACCACTCTCTTCTAGACAAATTATGTCAACCTCCAGGAAAACGCAACCATGCTTACCTGTGGGTTCCCCTCCACAAAGTAAAGGGAGCTCTGGCTGTTAGGGACTGTCCTGTGCACCAGCAGACTGCTGAAGCTCCGCTCACCAAAAGCCGCAGCACAGAGCCTTATCCAGAACCTATCGGCTGCTCTCTGGCAGCGTCCTGAGTCACAGGCAGGAGGGCCTGCATCTGCTTCAGGGTTACACTCTGTACATGAACTGCAGCTGCACACAGGGGTCTCCCTTTCTTCCAGGAGGGTCAATTCCCCCCTCACAGAAGGACCTCCCAGAAGCTATGTTGGTCAGTAAACCTAAATCAGCTCCTCATGAACACATCAGACACTGCTCCTCTTGACACACTCAAGCAGCAGAAGGATCCCCTCCACCCAAGCTGATCTGGCACGTGGCAGGTTACATGCAGTAGCAATCCCCTAGAGCCTCCCAACAAAAAACAGGGCAGCACCCCAGCACAGGAGATGCTTCTGTCAACACTGAATATCAGGGTAGAGTTTAGTTACTGAAACAGAACCTGCCTAAAGCAAAGGCTGGAAGTGCCAATCAGCAGTTGGGAGCTAGAGTTCCCACTCATTGGAGAGGGCAACCTGGGCTCTACAGGAGGTTTTCATGTCATACTGTAGGACTGTGCAGTACCAGCATGGGACAGGCCACTGGCCAAGACTGCATCTGCGGTCATGCAGGAGCTAAGAATTTACCTAAGGTCGCACAGTTCATACCCCCTTCCCTTGGGATTCAAGCAGATCCTGGCACCCCAGGCAGCCCTTTCTTTCCACCATGGGACCAAGCACAAGGCACGGTTGCAGCCTCCTCAGACCGTGCTCTGGGTGACTGCTGATCCTGACAGGACCATAACTTACCAATGGGATATTTGTGTTTGTCTGTGTCAATGCCAGCGTAGACCACCCCACCGAACAGGTCATACATGACTGTTGCCAGGGCTTCCGCATTCAGCATCCCATGCAGAGCACCCACAAAGACCGTCTTGCTGGGATCAAGCCGCTGCGATGGACTACGTACAAAGTTGCTGTCTGCCAGCACCCACGGGATCACCTGCACCTGGAACCACACAGCAGAGGAGGGTCAGTCCAGGGCTGGCAGAACCACAGGCTGTGCTGCTCCCTCCATGCACTTGGCTGACAGCAGAAGCCATCTCAGACCCTCGGACCTCACCTTCAACCTGCAAACACCCCTTTTGTTAGTGCTGCTCAGGATCCAGAGCTCCAGCCTTGCTCCAGGCACCTCAAGAGCCCACTGGCCCAGTCAAGGGAATAAATCCAGCTGCCACACTGCTCAGCTCCCAGCTAAGCCAGAACCCAACACACTGGTCCCTTGGGGCTAGCAACTAGGAAGCCATCCACAGGAATAGATTTTACCAGCTGCTCGATCTGAATTTTACGGCCAGATGCATCCCTGCACAGAAGCCAGTTGCTGGGGATCAGTGGAACACCCCACCCACTGCCAATTCCAACAGGAGCTCACATCTGGTGAGACAGCTGACACCAGGCTGCAAGGAGGAGAAACTGCTGCCAGAGCTCAGTCACGAGGCATGAAAGTGCTGCCAACAGCCAGACACCAGGAGCGCTGTCTGCAGTGCGATTCCTTTGTGCCTGTCTAGATAAGAGCTGAACCCCAATTCTTTAGCCCCACAAACCCGTGCAGCAGCTTCTGACCTACAGCTGCAGTCCTCCTTTCCAAGAAGGCCAACCTGAGCCTCCAGCAGCCTCAGCACCTCCACCTCCAGAGCCAAGGCTGCACAGGCAGCAGCCACAGTTGCAACTATGGATCCAAAAATACTCGCCTGCTGCAAGTATGAAAGCCACGTGTTGTGCCAGCAGACAATGTCTAATAACACATCCAAGGTATCACAGCCTGTTTCCGCAAGCAAAGGTGTAGAATGAAGTACAGAACAGTGAAATTCTTGCTCTTGTGCCCCTTTCCTCGTAACTCAAGCTGCCCAGCTCCATGAAGCCAGGGTCTGCTCTACATCCAGACACTCCGGGTTACAATTCCTGATGAAAGCTGTTGTGAAGGATGCAAACACCAACCTGACCCTTTCCCTGTCTGCATCTGGCCCCGCTGTAGGAGCACATCAATTAAAGACTGCCAAGACCCAGCATGACTCTTGCTGCTGTTTCAGCTGAAGCAACACTGCATACCCCATTGTCTCCAAGGATCTCGCCAGCATCCCTTGCTGTCAGGTGCAGGGCTCCTCACCTCTTTGCAGCGCATCCTGCGGCTGGACATCTTGAAGTAGTATTCGCTAAGACCATCAGGGCTCAGCATATCCTGGGAGCACGCCTGGAGCAGAGCACGCACAGATTTCTCCGACTCAAACACCAAGTAGACATATCCTTTAGAGGTGGAGGGAAAGGAGCAGTTGTCAGAGATGCAGTGGAGGAGAAAGATCATCCCAGCTTGCAGACACTCAAAACCCTTCGGAAGCCACCCAAAGTATCTGCACTGCAGATCCCTTGTTGTCCCCAACCTCTCCTGGAGGAGGAATTTGCAGTGCCTGCCCAAACAGATGATCTTGCGGTATCACACAGAGCCCGGCAGAGCTGCGACAGAGCCCAAGGCTCTACACAGCACAAGGGGCAAGCTACCTCCATCCAGTGCTACATGGGTCATTGTCCCTCCACACAAAGCCACATCTAGACACAACCTCCAGCCTGACCACAGCACAGTCTGCAGGAAAATAGCCTTTGCTTCACACTTCAGATGTCTTGGCCCAAAAACAGAAGCTTTAAAATCCCTTCCACTACAGAATCATGGACTGATCTGGGCTGGGACCTCCAAGCCCATCCAGTCCAACCCCCTGCCGTGGGCAGGGACACCTCCCACTGGATCAGGGGCTTCAAGTCTCGTCCACAACCTGGCCTTGAACACCTCCAGGGATAGAGCAGCCACCACTGCTCTAGGCAACCTGGGCCAGGGCCTCTCCACCCTCACAGGAAAATATTTCTCCCTCAGATCTCAACTTAATCTCCTTTCTTTAAGTTTAGAAGAACTCCCCTCATCCTATCCCTGCCCTCCCTAGCTTTCCTGGACTCCCTTTCAATATATTCTACTAAGCTATTCTAAGGTCTCCCTGGAGCCTTCTCTTCTCCAGGCTGTCTTCATTCAGGGGGTGCTCTAGCACCTCAGATCATATCTGTGGCCCCATAAGTGCCAGCACTCTGTACCTCACACTGCTCTGGTGACTGAATGAGGCTGGTGGGCACCACTGTGCCTACAAATTAGCTGCTCGGTTACCCTGTAACTCATTACCACAACACACCAGCCCAGGTACTCTAGACCTGATTATGGCCCAGGCACTGCTTGGCTCAGTCCCCACAGCCTGCTGGCTCTACATGCACTTTATGTCAAGGTTGCTCATACTGACAGTGCAGGCTGGTGGCTCTTGCCCATAGCAGGACAGCCCCACATGGGGCTCCAGAAGCCCCAGAGAGGGTTCCCCCACCCCACGCTGCTAGTGACGCAGGGGGATGCCAGGCTTCAGGTGACAGTGCTCCGCAACCCTTGTGCTGACCCAAGCGAGTGTGGGACATATACCCTAGGTGCTCTGTACCATCCTGTCACCAGCATGCAGCCGTACCATCCCAGCATCCGTGCTGTAACATAGCATGGGAAAAATATAACCCTACCGTGTCGCTATTACCTTTAGGCATATTACCTTTGGGAGGGCAGCGTGGGTGTTTGCCATCCTTACCAGGCCACTCCACACTCAGGGAGCCAAACACACGGAAGGTGTTGATCAAACCAGCTACAAAAGAAGGAGATAAAGTCAGCTTTCCTTCAGAAAACTCGATCCTGATGTCAAAACCCAAGGCCTCAGCATGGGGCTGGGAGCTGCTCACCTTCCGTGATGTCCCACGGAACTCCTCCCAGGAACACTTTACAGGAGTAGACAGGGTTCTTGTAGTTTCGAGGAGGCAGTTGCCCACTCCAGGTGTAGGTGGCTTCATTCACAGCTTGGACAAGCACAAGCAATGTTGAGTATGGCACCACCTCCACTCTCCTAGAGGTCTCCAAGCAAATCCCCACATTCCACACCTCCAGGTTTAGCAGAGCCACTGCAGCAGGCAGCTGCCCAGACAGCCTGTTTTCCCATCAGCAGGCAGACCCAGCGTCAGGCTTGGGCATGGAGCTTGATAACTACACACACGCCCAGCCATGTTACTGAGGCCAGATGCATACCCCCAGACACACAGGACCACCACCACGTACTGGAGCTGGCTGTGACCTCCACCCAACCTACCTGCTGCTTGCCTGTGGAGCCTGGCTTCTCTTTCAATACTGAAGGGATCTTCTGGAGAGTCCAGGAGATCCCAGGAAGGCCACGCAGATGCTCCAGGCCATCTTTTTGATGTACTGGCTGGGGAGGAAGCGACCGCAGCCAGGGCAGCCTGATCTTGATCCAGCCGGGATGCCACTCCCATCTTTAGGGGGTCTCTTGACACCCCACTGAGGGGTAGGAAGGGCAGAGGAGGGGAGATGCGAAGGCTTGACTGCAAGAGAAAGTCAATGTTAAAACCGCACTTCCAAGCAAGAGTACATAACTCCGTAGGCCATGTGTCATGCTGGGCCTTGCCTTTGCCCATAGCAGAAAGGTCTCGCTGATCTCCAGCTCCCCCAAGACCCTCTGAGGTCTGCCAGAGGCAGGAAAGAAGCCCCCAGTACCTGTCCCAGTAGTCTGACAGGACATGGTCACCCTGGGAAAGGCTTGCTCCTGCAGCCACTTCCCACTGAACCCATGCCCAATTATCAGCAGTACGGACCGCTGCAGGCCACAAATCCAAGAGCCACCTCCCCCTGCACAGCCTTAAGGACTGCTGCCATCCCCAGGAGCACCAGAGAGCCCAGGAGCCACACACTTTGCTGGCAGTAGGCAGAGCTTGCCAGCAGCTCCGCAGGCCCTCAGTCAGCACTCACCTTCCATGGACACACTCCCAGCAACACTAGACCCAGGCAGGGGCTCAGCCAGCTGCAGACCCAACCACTCCCTAGTTTATCCTCTCCCAGGGGAAAGGAGTAAAAGCAGGGATGTGAGATACTGCAGCTTAGTGCCAGCCAGCCTGCAGATCC
Source organism: Coccyzus lansbergi (assembly GCA_033558105.1). Lineage (NCBI taxonomy): Eukaryota > Metazoa > Chordata > Aves > Cuculiformes > Coccyzidae > Coccyzus > Coccyzus lansbergi. The sequence goes on from JAUMJK010001033.1 coordinate 23,382, forward strand.
AGCAGCATGCTGCTGCGGCACAGCCACCCACACCAAGGCCATGCCAAGGAAGATCTGACCTTCAGGAACAAGGCCAGGACAAAGCCCTGCCATCCCGCACTGTCTGCAGTCATCAGAGCCCAGACAGCTGCAGCTGCTTACAGTTCCCCTGCTCCAGATTCTGATTCTCCAGGGGCTCCAGGAAAGCTGAGTAGGGGCCCTTGATCAGAGAGGACAGGGACAGGAGAGGAAGGAATGGTTTTAGGCTGAAAGAGGGTAGATTGAGATGAGATGCTAGGGAGAAATGTTTTGCTGTAAGAGTGGGGAGGCCCTAGTACAGACTGCCCAGAGCAGTGGTGGCTACCACATCCCTAGAAGTGTTCAAAGCCAGTCTGGATGGGGCTTTGAGCAACCTGATCCAGTGGGAGATGTTTCTGCCCCATGGCAGGGTTTGTAATTTGATGGGCTTGGAGGTACCAGCCCAAACCACTCCACGAGTCTGATTCTCCACAGCGGATCACTGAAGAATCAACCCCATGGAACCAGCTGTGTCCTTCATGGCAGAACCAGCAGCAGCTCAGACCCAGCTTTAGCCCCAGATCCTGAGGGACAGCCACACTGTCCTGTTGGCACCTAGAACTGCTGCTCTCGTTGTGGCACAGACTGGGTCAGTGAGAGACACTCACTGGCTTCCAAATTTAGCTGTGTTTTAGGGGAACAGGCCAGACCCAGTTTTTGCTACCAGAAACAGCCCTGAGACAGAGAATTGCATTCAGCAAACAGAAAAGGCAGTGAAAAGCAGGGACAGGAGCCTCTGAGGAAGTCCATGCTGGAGCCAGCTGCACTGATGAACCACCTCCCTATCAGCACTGGGGCACAGACACCCTCCTGCCACACTCTAGCTCAAGCACTCAGGCCCCTTTAGAGGGAGCTTCTACCCAAATGGGTTGCAAGCACAAAGGCAAAAGGCCAAACCAAAAATATTAGTGTCAGTCCGTGCTGAAGGAGGCCTGCATGAACAGCCCTTCTGCCAAACCCAGGGTTGCAGACAAACCCTGACTTGCCAGTGTGGGCACCATGGATCCCTCTGGCAGCCCCTCCCCCTGCAGCACCCCAGCTCTCCTGCACTCCCTACAAAAGCAACAAGGCACCAGGAATGAGAGCAGGCACAAGACCCAAACTTACAATCAAATCTGAGAGGCGCAAGACCCAGACTTACAATCAAATCTGAGAGGTGGTCAGAGCCTGAGCTGAACCCACTCGTGTCCGAGTCAGAGGGGCTACTGGAGCGGGAGTCCAGGAGGGAGCGGGAATCCAGGCGGGAGTTCCTCAGTGTCGGTGTGGAAAACTTTTCTGACAGGTCTGATCCAATAGGGTCCAAAGGCAGGAAACCCAGGGGGGGTTTCCCCAGGACATTCCCAAGAGGATTACTCAGCATGCTTAGAACTGCAACAGAGAAAAACCCTGTCAGTGCTGCAGCGTGACGCACCTCCTTCCCTCCTGGCTCTGTGGCAGCAGCCCAGGAGGATGCTGGCTCCCATCAGCCCACGTATGGCTCACCAGGAAGGTGGCACAGCCAGCAGGCACCAGCTCCCGAAAGGCTGCATGCTCTCTGCTGTCAGATGCAGCACAGCTGGAGCCAAATGCAGAACTTGGTGTGGCCAGCGAACCAGAGCCTCTCACACAGGTGCCCCAGATGGGCCCCTTCCACCCGGTCTGTGCCATTATGCCAGCATTTCTTGCTGCATGTGCCAGGACCCGTGCAGTTTTAGTGACAGGGGCAGTGACAGGGCCCAGGGCCAGCATTTGCTGCACACATCAGCAACCGGGCTGAGAGGAGCAAGGCCAGGCCCATTAGCAGGCATTTGCAGGTTGGAAGGTGGGATGCCACACACACATTGGCTCTGATGGGAGATGGTACTGGCAGTCAGCAATGTGCCACCCTGGCCTGCTGACACGGGAGATGCTCCACAGCCAGCAGCAAGCACCATCCCGGGGACACACTCACAACAAGCCTGTCTGGTTAGGCCTCTGCCTGCAAGCCAACAGACAAGTATGTGCCAGACTGCTTCCCTCGCACGGCAGCACGGTTTCCTCCCACTGAGAAGAATCAAGGCAAGCAAATTCCTCCTTCCAGAGTCATCCCTATCCCCCCACCCCAAGCAGAGCACCAGGTATTCAAAGTCCCATCCTGCTCTGTGGGCCAGCAGTGCAGGGCCAACTGCAACCCCAGAGAAGCAGGAACGCAGGGCTGGCTTGGCCATGCAGGATCCCATGGGGGCATGACACCAGCCAGCTCTGTTCAGAAGGAGCGAGTCCCAGCAAGCTGAGCATGTCCCCAAACAGAGTGAAAAGAGCAAAGCATTCAGATATGGTTTTAATTATTCAGAGGCTGCAAAACAAGGCAGCTTGCCCTAAAGCTTTCACCAAGTGAGCTTGCGATCCACTTGATCTCCTCCAGCCCCAGCTGATCCTAACCAGCAAGTACCCCCAGGTTTTATCTCATGTCTTCAGGTAGCTCTTGCAGAAGAGGATTAACAGCCCAAAATGCTGCCCAAACCAGTTGAGCAGAAAAACACTACCACAAAGTGGCACATGATATTCAGAGAGCAGTATAAACTCCATGCCAGCACCAGAGAAAGCTGTCGAGAATCGACAAAGCAGGATGCTGAGATATAACTGTCCCACACAGTGCTTCCCAGAACGTATCAGCTGCAGAGATGGCCTCTCCAGTCTCACACCACGGTGGGGGAAACCTCAAAACACCACCAAAACCCCAGACAGGTACAAGTGCATCCTTACTTGAGTAATCTCCCTCGCCCCAGGGCAAAGCCAGACTTGCAGGAGTAGCCACCGACAAGCACAGCACCTCCCCACGTTTATCCCTGCAAGACTCCCCAAAGGCAGACCCATGTTGGCTATAGCACAGGACTATGAACTCACCTATGACCGCACTCAAAGCGACCTCCTGCGCTTGGAATACTTGCTTGGCTCTCCAACTGAGGTGCCTGTGCTCACACCCAGCCCTGCAGGCATGGAATAGCCCTCGATGGCCAGCAGGACTCACTCTGGGCAGCGCCCTGAGCAGCAGCCGCCCCACTTGCTGTGGCAGGCGGTGAGGGAGAGCTGCTGCCGACTGCTCAAGCCAGGGAGGAGGCTGCTCGCTACTAGTCACAACGCCAGGCAGCACATCTCCCAGCCCAGGCGAGCTGCACTCTGCTGGTTCGCCGGCTTCTCTGAAGCCACGTGATGTGTTTAAAAATACAGCCGGCGCATTGTTCTGGGGAGACAGCTGAATGTGTTAAACAGGCTCAAAAATCTGATTAGTCACTAAACAGCACAGAGTCACAGCAAAGCAGCTGATCTCGCAGCCAGAGCCCCACCGCCAACACGCTCTGGTGCGGACGCCCTCCTCTGCCAGTGAGCCTGGTGGGTTTGTAATGCTGGGCAGAGAGCAGCCCTGTGCTGACCCCGTGCATTCAGTGTTCCTAGAGACCAGAGGCAAACACCACCCAGACTGCTGCCAGGCAATGCTGTCCTGCACCTTATCTCTTGGCTATCAGAGATGCAGGACCAGAATCCTGTTTGGGATGTATCACCAAGGGTCATGGGGCTCATCAGGGAGCCCCCAAAGGCACTAGTGGGTCCAACTGCTCTGGCCCATTTATTCCACCCCCACCTCTGCCACCACACTGGCTTGCAACAGCTGATGCTTACGTGCTTGTTCCCAATATTGCTTAGCACTCACCGCAGCCAGAAAACCAGTAAGGCCAGTACAGGTGTGTGCAGGCAGCAGGATTACTGGCCTTTCAAGGGATTGACTGTCTGGGTATCTGAGTTACAGCACTGAGCAATGTCCCAGTAGCTACAACTGACCCACTCCTGACCTCTTGGTCCTGGAAGTGCTGACATTCTGCAGCTAACACAGACGGATTTTATTCACTCTAGAAGCCTTGACAGGTCTGCACAGGCAACACAGTTACTGCCCCTGCAGGCTGTCCTGAGTGGCTGGGAGACCCTGTATCACCCCAGTGGATCTGACTCAACTTCCCAAGGTACCTACAGCCACTCACAGGGGGACACAGGGAAGAAAAGCTGCAAGCCACACTTGGCACTGCCTCCTCCGCACTTGCCAAGCGCTCAGGTTGTGTCCTCTGCAGCCACATTTGTGGGTAGCCTAGGAAACATCAGCACAAGAGAACAGATCACATTTCTCACCCCCAGCCTAGAGGCAGCCCACTCCAACTCCCTGCCTGCAGGGCTGTTTACCAAAACCCCTTCTAGGGGACAAGCAAACAGGCTGCCCATCTCAGAAACACTCTAAGGTCATCGGGGACACACAGTAAAACCCCAGCTCTTCCAGGTAATTTGGTTTTCTCTCCTGGTAGGGGAAACAAGGCCATCTCTGACACACGTGCAAGATGCATCAGCAATTCATGGTGTCGAGATCCCACAGTGAAGCAGCAGACACTGGACTAAAGAGACCTCAGTGCAAAAAAAAAAAAAAAAAAAAACAAAAAACCAACCAAACAAGCATCTTCCATATTCACAGGGGAAATTCTTACTGAAGGGTCAGCACAGCTCACACCCAACCACCCAAACAGCAGCCTGGTGTCCAGCAGCTCACAGAGAGCTTCTGGAACCTTTCATGCCTCCACTCCAAGCTGCAGGAGAGGCCAATGCCAGCACTACTCTGCAGGGGAAGCAAAAAGCTCGCTTTTAATAGGATCTCAGCTCTGACTTTTGACTGGCTGCTGCAGCTTTAATGCCTGGATTTGGAGCCAGCAAACTCCATCTTTGAGCAAGTCAGCCAAACGCTGACAGATTTAAGAGCTCTGTGGAGTGGTCCCAATGCCAGTGTGGCACTCTGCCAGGTCATGGGTGCTCAGGTTGCTCTCCAGCAAGCAGAATTTTTACAAACCACTCCTCCTCCTTGGTTGAGCTTTCCTGAGTAAATGCCATCAGGAAATCGCTGCCATAGCACACCCTCTCAATTCCTACATCTTCCTGAGGTTCCTAAAGACAACCGGGGGAGCATACACAAGCACCTTGGACCCATCACACCTAAGAGGGTGCCTCATTTCAACTCTCCATGCCAACTCTGCCCTGCTGACTCCAAATCATCTTTTAAATCTAGGCACCAGCTACTGAGCTACCATGTTTAACTTCACCAGTCTCAGCTGGACTGCTTCATCTGTACATGCTGTGGCTTACAGCACACACCTCAGTGCCGAAGCAGCAAAAGATGCCCTGCACCCAGCCCAACCAGCCTTGGAACAGCTTCTGTTCTTCCATGCAGTGCTTGGACTGGCAATTGCAGAGCCCAGCACCTGCTCAGGACCCTGAAGCACACAAGCTCTCTTCCCTACACACTATAATTTATAGTTGCTTAAGCAATAGATCTTCCCAGTAGCCTGGACCAAGCCCATTTTACAAGCAATGAATTGAAAGCCCTACAGAGCTGGGATTATCAATGCCAGCAGCTCAGGAAAGGGCTGTGGGTAAATAAACCACCATGTCGATGACAAATGACATTTTACTGCCTTCAACAAGACCTTAAGAGTGGCACCTCACACAAGAGCACCTATAGAACTAATATCTGACAGCAGGAGTTGACAGAAAGCTCTGCCACCAGAACAAGTACCTCTGCTTCAGTGTGGGCCTGTGGGAGACCATGCAGCAGAAAGGCCAGCAGAACATCAGCAGAGGGGTTCCAGTGCTCTCTGCTCCTCACTACGTCAGCTTTAGCCAGATTCTCTGGAAACGGAGTACTCCCCAAAGTAAAAACATCTCCCTTTAGAGCTGTCCAGGCCCTTCTGCTCAAGATCTGCAAGACCCCTGCTGCAAGACCCTAGAAACATGGAATCACGAGGCCTTTTCCAACCTCAATGATTTTAAGCTCACCCAGCCCAAGGTCACCATGTCTGCTAGACCCAGTTGCAGAGTGCCATGACCATATGCTTTCTGAATACCTCCAGGGACAGGGACTCCACCCTTGCCCAGGGCAGCCTCTGACAGGACTTTACCACTCTTCATAAAGAAGTATTTCCCACAATCCAATCTCACCTTCCCCTAGCACAACTTCAAGGCCATTTCCTCTTGTCCCCTCCCTTGTTCCTTGGGAGCAGAACCCAGCACCCACCTCACTCCAACCTGCTTTCCAGGAGCTGCACAGAGGGATGAGATCTCCCCTCAGCCTCCTCTTCTTTAGGCTAAAGAGCCCCACAACCCTCAGCTGCTCCCACAACCCCTGGGCTCCAGAGGCTTCCCAGCTCCGTTCACTTCTCTGTATGCACTTCAGTGTCCTTCTTTAAGCGATGTGCTCAGAACTGAACCCAGGAGGTAAGGTGCAGCCTCCTCAGCACTGAGTGCACAGAACAATCCCTTCCCTGATCCTACTGGGCACCCCATGGCCGACCCAAGCCCAGACCAGTTGGCCACCTGTGACACTGCTGGCCCAAAGAGGAAGAAAACAGTATTTACCACATGGCAACACACATCACTGCCTCTCCACAAGCCTGCAGGCACACATGATTATGTGCATGCACGAACTCCCATTGAGCAGAACAGCACGCCAGGCCCCAAATTTTCCCATCACCAGTGGCATCTGGCACCTGCATGCTTAATGCACAGGCAACTCAACACCACATCTGGCAGTTGCGCCAAGCACATGCATGCATTCTTTGAAATCATGCTCTGACTACATACTTCAGCCTCTGAAAGCTCACCGCGGGGCTGGAGAAAGGCTGTTTGGGAGGAACCAGGACTTGCACAAGTAGGCCTGCAATGCCAGGCTCTTCAGTGGGTCACTTCTGCCCACTGGCACCACCAGCAAGGTCAGAAAACAGGGCATTTCAGTCTCCTGAGAGGAAACACCGGGAGTTCGTCCAATGGAAGATGCCTCAGCACAAGAGGGATAGCAAATGGTCAAAACCCCTCCTTCATCCAACCACTTATGCTGAAAGTCCACCCTTCTGTCCCGATCTCCTCGCAGAGGCAGGGCGAAGGAGATAAATAGGAAACCTCTTACCAGGAGAAGCAGGGCAGAGGAGATGGGTTTCAGTGTCACCACGCTTCTGCTTCCACTCAGAGACACCTGCCATGCCCAGAGACTGTAGAACCATACGTACATTTGGGGCAAGGCAGCGGAGGAGGGAAGCAGCGTGACCAAGGCCCTGGGGACTGAACACAGTGCAGTTTCTTTTGTCATTTGTGAAATACGCTCGCAAAGGAAAAAATAGGCTGCTGTCCCAAACAATGGCCCGCTGCAGTTCCAGAAAAACAGCTTGTCTGCAGTTTTCACCACCCAGCCAGTCTCTGCCCTGGCAGGGTAGGAGCAGGCTGGATGTTTCAGTCAGCCAAAAAGCAGCACCTCCTACAGACATGAAATAACTCCACAGCAAGAGGCACAGGAAGGACATAGACCTGTTGTAATGGGTTCAGAGGAGCTCTGGAAGATGATCTGAGGGCTGGAGCACCTTCCGTACAAGGACAGGCTGGGAGAGCTGGGGTTGTTCAGCCTGGATAAGAGAAGGGAGACCTTAGAGTAGCTTCCAGTACTGAAAGGGGCTCCAGGAAAGCTGGGGAGGGGCTGTTGATCAGGGAGTGCAGAAACAGAATGAGGGGAACAGTCTTCCTCTGAAAGAGGGGAGATTGAGATGAAATCTGAGGGAGAAATGTTTTCCTGTGAGGGTGTGGAGGCTCCAGCACAGATTGCTCAGAGAAGCAGCAGCTGCCCTGTCCCTGGAGGTGTTCAAGGCCAGGTTGGATGGAGCTTGGAGCCCCTGATCCAGTGGGAGGTGTCCATGGTAGGGAGTAGAACCAAATGAGCTTTGAGATCCCTTCCAGCCTGAACTATTCTATGATTCTATGACTCCAAGATAAATGTTTGCATGTCTGAAAAACAAGCAGGCACCATAGCTGCCTCCTGTGGCTGCCATCAGCATCTCTGTACCAGGGCAGCGGCACAGCCAGACTAGCTGCCAGCACAAATTTTCCTCTTCCATCCCACACTAGCACCAAACTGCTTAGAAAGCAACCCACTCCCCACAAGGTAAGGGGGATCCAGACTCAGACTGATCTGAAGTGAAGTTTTAGCACTTCCTGTGTGCAGCCGTGGGACCTCACAGGGCCAGCAAGAAGCCTGCACATCAGAGCCTCAGCACAGGGACTCTGACCGAGCCAAGCACAGCAGCAACTTCAATGGGTCATGGAGTAGCACAGTATGGGAATGGGCATGGGCTTTGCTTGGCACATGGAAGGCAGACGTTGGATTCCCCTGCTACTTGTGTCCTAGCAGGGAGCTACAAGGAGCAGCCAGGTTCTTACGGGTGCACAAAACCAGGGAAAAGCTACAGCAAGAGAAGTGGCACAAAGCTTTCTTCCCCTTATGTGAGGCAAGAATGAGATAGGGCCCTGAGAGACAGAGGGCACCTCCATCTGTAGGTCCCCAAATTGAGCAGCACACTAGATTTCTCCAGAAATCCTGTCCAGCTCAGATCCTCCTGGTTCGACTGTAGTACCATTACTCCAACAGAGAAGAAAGTCTCTGCTGCTATGAGAAAAGCCACTGGACACCAGACTCCCACACTCTCTCCAGAGCTGTGTGTTACACTAGACACCTCTATCACCTCAAACCAATTGCCAGCTTCCAAGAAAAGCTGCTCCCAGACCTGCAGATGTGATCAAACCTGTAGTGCCCACCACCCAAACAGGAAATACAGCAAGGCCCTTTTTGTTTCTGAACTGGAAAAAAGGAGCCCCTGCCCCAGCAGGTTCTTCATCTGGGGTGAAGCAGAACCAAGGATACTCAGGCAGCTATTTCTGGCTTGCTAGGAATGGGACAGGGGAATGAGAAACAGCAGCACAATCCCACAGCTGCACCACAGAATTAGAGCCAGGACACCTGAGGTCTATTCTTGGTTCTGGAACTAGCAGGGGAAGTCACTTCCCTGGCATGCCCTGGAAAATGGGAAATGCAGCAGAGCTAGAAACACAGAGAAGCTTATTTATTGCATTAGTGCTGAGAGCACAGGGCCACCTCCTGCACCTCATCTGAGAGCAGGCCTCTCTGCTTCCTGAGGCAGGGAATTTACCCCTGTGTTCCTGGAAAGAGAACACAGATGCCCAAGGTAAATATAAAATCAGTACAGACAGCTACAACTCAGTTCAGGATTAGCAGCATGGAGGCGATTGCACTCACCAAGCAGACTGCCACAACTATGCTTGTCTTTAAGGAGATAAGAACACAAAACACTGCCGGTTTTTAACACCTATCAGTTCCAGAAAGATTTAAAAGTCAACATATTCAGGTCAAATCCTGCACAACATGCTTCAAGCTTTGCAAGCCTGAGGAACAAACACTTCTATATTTAAGTACCAAGCTCCTTAATTATCTGCTGCAACATCCAGGGTGAAAACTCTGCAGCATGTGTTACTGTACATACTAGTGAGGATGGGTGACTCACACGCACCATCCAGCTGCCTCACAGTCCTTGGAGTGTCAAGTCCATCAGAATACACCTTCAGAAGGAGCATTCCCTGGGGGAAGGCTGCTGGCTGTACCCCCTCAGGTAAAAAAGCACCACCTAAATCAACAGGCCTTAGTCCCAAATGTAATCTTAGTTGAGATAGTACATGGCCTAAGGCATTCAGCCATGTACTTCACACCCAGTACCACCAGCAATGCCTGCAGGTTCCTAGTTACCTTCCAGAGGCCTGCATGTCTCAGGTATGAAGTGACAGCCTTAGGGGTTTGCTTCACCTTACCTTCCCTTTCTGCACTCCTGTCAAGAAAACAAGGCAGAAGGGCAGGGAGGAAAGCCAGGCATGTCTCCACAGCCATATCGAAGGGATGGCAAATGCTGCTGTGTCGGAGAGCAGCCTCTAAGCTGGCAGTGGCAGAGACGTTGCCTGTGATTCAGCTGTTTCGCCAGCACTGAAGGGACCAAGCACAACATGAGCAAGCAGGAGATGCTGATACAAGGTGCTGACACAGAAGATGCGGCACTGGCTGGAGACACCCTGCCCAGTGCCCTCAGCCCATACCCTCCATGAGGCTGTTAGCCCAGCCCCATGGTGCCACCACACAGTGCCTGTGTAGCGACGGCTCAAGTACCACAGCACTTTTAGAAGCAGATCATTCCAGAGTCAGCTCAGCAGAGGTGCTACTGAAATGAGCCTTACTCTGGGAACACTGAGGCAGCCCATGAATTAAGTTTCTACAGGCCCCCGAGCCCGTGACTTCTGCCACCCTCCAGCACCTCCCCTATTCTGCTGTGAGCAGGAGATCAGATTGGATAACCTCAACAGGTCCCTCTCAATTTGAATTACTCAACACCCTGAACAGCCTGTCAGAAGCACTACAGAGGGCCCTTTGCAGCAGTCCCATTCAGAGTCAGCACACAGAGTCAGCCAGAGGGATTTCAGCTATGCCAACAGACCAAATGCTCTGCTGGCCCACTGGCCTCATCCGTAGAGCCATTACAACAATGGGTTACCCTGCAACACCACACTACACAGCACAGTTACCAGGGCAGCAGGCTGCACCTGCACCCAGTCACAATGCAGCACCAGGGAAAAACTCAAGCCTAAGGCAGGAGCCTTTCCTGAGCTCCAGGCCTGTCCCACCAGAGCTGGGGAAGGGACTTGGCAGGCGTCACTCCCACCCTTTGCTACAGGCAGCCCCAGCACACAGGGAGAACAGCTCCAGAAGCAGTGAGGAAGCCAGGGCATTTCCCCTCTCCAGCTCCAAATGGACACACTCAGACCTGCGTGTGCTGTGGAGTTTGAAATGACGCTCCAAACCACCGAGGAGCAGCTCCAAGGCTCTCCTCAGGGAAAAGCGTGCTCACTTCAGGAGCGAGGCACACACTCCAGACTGCAGCTTGAGACAGAAAACTTACAAGTAAGTTCCAGGAGCCCAATGTATTTATGTACACCGGCATTGCCAGGTCAGCAGAGGGCAGAGATCCATCCCTGCTCAAGTGTTTTCTTTGCTGCAGCACCAACAGCTTGGAGCAGGATCAGATGCTTAAAGAGTCTGTGCCTGCTTTGCACCCACCCTTACTCATTACTGCCTCCAAGGACCACTCAGATACGATAGCCTCAAAGGGCTGCAAGAAAACATCGTTCCCTGACAGAAGCAGTCAAGGAAAGGCATTTTGGCGGCCTGCTCCTGCCAGCCATCCCCAGCACAAGCCCAGAGACTGCCCAACAAACTGCCTGACAAACTTCGGTTCCAGCTGGATAAAAGCAGTGAAGCTGGTTATGTTCCTGCTCCAGTTCCTCATCTATTCACATCCTCTGTCCTACAGCATCAGCACAAATAAATCTGTTTAGGATAAGCTGCTTCAATGGGAGCTTTAAGAGGCAGATTAAGAGCAACTTCCATCAGAAACCAATTGTAAACTCAGTTTTGACATTTGTTTTACTTATTTGCTGCATATTTGACTGTGTTAGGGACCAAACACTGCTGCCACTCAAGTAGGCTCCAACTGTTAAGTGCTCCTTGCTTGCTGCTCTGGACAGCAGCTGAGGGTCAGCCCACAGAATGTGAGCCCTTACACTCAAGTCAAGTGCCCACTAAGCATCTGCAGGAAGGCCCTGCAGGGGCAGAGATGGCATGGGGAGGCCACCTCAGGTGTTCCTGGAGTACAACCCTCATGGAGGAGGCTCTGCGAGCCAGGGCAACTCCAGCTTTTTCACTTTACAGCATTACAATAATAAACCTCCACAGACACCAGCACCACATCTGTGCTTCCACTGCTGAGTCCTGAGCGGCTGCTCAAGCAGGAGCTGGGCTGGACACACAGCTGCCAAGAAAGCCAATGTGCCCTCCAAGGTAATAAAGGACATTGAGAACACAGGGATGTGGGATCCCCCCAACCAGCAAGGCTTTGGTTATCCACTTGGAATTAGGTATGTGCTCCTTGCTCCAGCATCAACAGCCACCAGCAGGATGCAGAAAGCCTTTACTAAGTCCTCCAGGTGGACTTTGGCTCAAACCTGAGTGAGGCTGCAGGTGGACTCCAAGTCTCACTCAGCATGAAGCACTCCGTCCCTGGACCTTAAGCTTCCCTTTCACTACAGTGGGGGAAAAAAAAAAAAAAAAGTCCTTCTTGGACACTGGTGCCAACCTGCCGCGATTCCGATCCTGAGCTCTCCTCTACCAAAACAAGCCTGAAACCTTTCTCTAGTGCAAGCAAGACTTTGATACGGCCCATCAGGAACACATAGGAGTTGAGGACACAGAGGCAGCACCTGTCTTCTGAAGCCACTTGGTCCAAACACTGCAGATGAGAGTAGGGAGACACAACGGAGAGCACTACAGAGCGGCACCCAGTGCCATGGTTTAGCCTTACAGCAAACTCACAGCAAGAGGCCCGTGGGACTTTCCTCACACAAATCCTCAGCCCCTCCAGGGCTTCCTCAAGCTCTGCAGACAAACATTCAAACCAGGATACGCAAGGACAGCCAGCACTTACCATGTTGTACTTAAGAGTAACATGCCCCTGCCTCAGCCTGATTAACAACTCCCACTTGGAGAGGAGTCTCTGGTGCCCACCACCACAGACAAGGTTTCTGAGGACAGAAACCTCCCTCCTGCTACTGGTGAGAATAAAGGCCAGGAGCCCATGACAACAACATTTCCTTCTGTGCAACAGGTCTGTCTTTCACACTTCAGAGATGGGGTTTTGCTCTGAAGACCTCAGTGTGACCAGTACTCCTCATGAAGCCCTCTCAGCTATCTGCCAGGCAGCACACAGAGCCCCTGCAGTTCCAGTCTAGCAGATTTTAAGCAATTACAGGTCATCAGCACATCCAAACTTATTGCAGAAATAAGTTGTGCGCTAGGAAGCCGGAGAATCAAGGGCTGGAAGGATCCAGCAGTGCTTCCCTACCACAGGCCACTTCCCCGCCATGAAAACAACTGGAACTGCCGCCTTGCAGGCAAGAGAATAAGACAGCAGCAGCTGCCCTGCAGACAGCACAGATGAGGCTGAAGCTGCAGTCTCTAGAGAATACAAGGAAGAGCCCACCCCAGCAGCTTTAGAGTCATACATGAAGCAGACGCAGCAAGATGGCCCATCTGACACCATCAGGAACAGCTCACCTGCTCCAGCTGCACTTCCCAAGAGACACGTGCCCTCTCTGGAAGAGCTGATCCTTCTGAGAACACTGTTGGAGGCTGGCATCGTAAACTGAGTTAAGACTGTTTTGAGGATCATTTCCCAGCGGGGAAGTCTGCCTGTCCCACATCAGGCGAGCCGTCCTCCCAAAGTAGGGCAGGATGGAACAGCCAGGCAGACCCAAAATCCATGCTCCGATCTGCCTGTGTGCTGCTGTCACCTGTTCCCTGGGCAAAAAGTGGATCAAGACCCCATTTGCTCTGCTCCTTAAGGAACAGGGTAGCAAAGGTAAAGGACACCATCAAAGGCAGTCCCATCACACTGCCACTTAAACCCTGTGGAGTGAGGAACTTGAGAGTCTAAACGTAAGTACCTGCCTGCTATAAGGATGCTTTAACAAAAGGGCAAAGTCACCTCAAGAAATTAAGCGCTGGAGATGGCAGGACTGGAAGCATTCAGGGCCTGTTTCTTTCAAGAGGCCCTCCCCAGGCCATAGAGTTGGTTTCTAGGACTCAATTAAGTTTTTCCAGGTTGACAGATCCAGTGACAGCAGCAGGTTTGAGATGACTTCCCTGCTATGAGGCAGCAGTTCAGTCCTACAGACAAACACAGGCAGTTCCAGCCTGCGGCAGCTGCTGTCTCCTGGAGAAGCTCTCCCCAGACACCAGCTCCAGGAGCCAGTAGTGCATCTGGCACACTCCCAAGGACCAAGCACACATACCCTGTGCCTCACAGGGCTGGACTCAGAAGGAGAACTTGTTACAGCTAACCCTGTCTGAGTGCAAGGGGCTCAGCAGCCCTTGGGGAGGGACAGAGGCAAGACTGAAGCATAGGAAACAGCCACACTGCTCCCTGGCCTCCTCTGGCACAGCCAGCACCTGATCCCACTGCACCAAGTCGCATGGTGACTCTACCCTGGGAGCACAAGGTGACACTAGAAGGGTTGCAGCCAAAGGTTCCTCCCCAGCAGAGTGCTCTGTGCTAGCAGGGCCTAGAGTGAGGCAGAGAGGAGGTCCCAGCTCATCAGTACTCAAGCACAGTCACTGCAGGGGACCACATCAGCAAAATTTTTAGCCAGATTGTTAGGTTTTGGGGTGGTTTCTTTTTTTTTAGGGGGGGGGGGGGGGGGGGGCGAATTTCGGGGGGGGGAGGGGGGGGTGTGTGTGTGTTTGTGTGTGTGTTGGGTTTTTTTTTTTTTTGCATTCCCACCTTTCCAGCCACCTCCCTGTGGGTCTGTGCAGCTGAGTCACTGCTGGAACCTTCAAAATGCTTGGGTACCAGTGGAACAGCAGCTCTGCCTGGCAGCACCACTGCTCCCCAGTCCCCAGAGACAGTCTAGCACTGACAAAGCCTCTCTGGCTCTCAGGAGACTGAGGGAGACCCCAGCCCTTTGGCTCAGGCCAGCTGCAGCCTCCCTGGACCCAGCAGCATCCCCTCCATGTCCTCCCACTTTACATAACAACACAGCTAGGACACCTGGAAGCACTGGCACCTGCTGACTCCCTTAGATCCCTATGGTTTTCAGATGCTGGAACACTCCTCTGCCACCTACAGTGTGTCAGAGCCTGCCAGGAGCACTCCTGAACTGCAAGATCTCCCCTCCAAGGAACTCCACATTGCCACCCCAAGGCTCTTCAAGGCAGAGAGATGAGGCTCTGGAGATACAGGAGGTGTGGGTGGTTTCTGCAACACAGCACCTGTGCACAAATGCCAGCCTTTCACTTCTCCAGCCATCTCTGTTGCTCTCAGAGAGGGAGATGCCCAGACCAAGGAGCACTCCCAGCCCAGCCACTGCACACCTGGGAAGGGAGGGTGGGACTAAAAGGGAGAATGCGGTCTCAGAACCACAACATCCCCAGCCATACAGCCCTAGGCAGACCAGCAGCTCCTCTGTGGAAGCAACACAGTTGCACTTCGACTAGTTCTATGCCCAGATTCCTTCTTGTGTACCAAGGGGAACACCAGGAATGAGAAGGGAGGGAATGGGCCTCTCCAAACAGCATTGGGTGCCATCTTCCAGCAGCTGCGACCACAAGTTGCCACAGGCATCTACTGGGTGCCAAGGCAACACCTGGGGTCACATCCTTCCCACTGGTCCTCCCAGGGCTCTGCGGCAAGCAGGAGCTCCAGCACAAGGCACTGCAGTTGGCACGGGGACCTGACACTGGAAACAGCCTCTGGGAGCAGGGAGACACCAAAGCACCTTTCAAATCCTCTCCAAAAGCTTGCCCCTCCTGAAACCAGGAGCCCCATCACCCTTGGCGGTGAACTCCCCTCATCACGGTCGCCAGCATCCAGGCCACAAGGTGCAAACCCTGGCATAGGCTTGGCCAAGTGCTGCTTGCCTGCCTGCTGGAGCGCTGCAGAGACATCCACACCTCTGCCAAGGCAGCCTGGAAGGAAGCCGGCCAAGTGAGCACTGGAGACTGCTACGGCAGATCAGTCAGGGCTTGGCCGTCTGCACAGAGCGGTCACCCGGCTGTGCAACAGCCCTTGTTCTGCAGCACTGTTGCGCATCACACCCTGGGTGCTGGCACCAGCATGACCCTTCAGCATGGCTATACCCGCTTTCCATGTGCTCTTTACATCAAAGATCCTACAACACAGGTTCAGCACCCCAAGGGCTGTCAACAGCTGTGAGGGGCTCAGTGCAGAGCACTCGGGCACCTGTCCAGCCCACTTCATGCTCCCAACTTCCATTCCTCCCTCCAAGGTTTTGACTGGCAACAAAAGTACCAAGTGGGATATTTCCTGGTTCCCGAGGGGAAACCCATAGAACCATGTGCTAGAGCAGAGCAAGGCTTAATAAAGCTACCGCAGCCCCAGTGTCCGAGCTGGGGCCCACACGTGAGCCTGGGTGCTGGGCCCTGGGCCCTGTAGATTCCAGACGCAGGCAGAACAAGCTTTGCCAATGAAGCCCCTTCCAAACTCCACTCCCCCACCAGTGACTTTCCCCCTCCTCCACTTCACAATGCTTGTGGCTACATCCAGGGCGGTGCCCAAGCAGCTTTCCCCATCTCAAGGACAGCATCCCTCTTCCCACTCCAAATAGGATCCCACTGCCCAGGCCACCCCTAGAAGCTGTCTTGCGCTCCTGGGAGCACCAGCATTATCCCTGGGGCCTCCTGTGTCACCCAAGTCTGCACAGAGATGCACTATCCTTTTAACAAGGCAACAGCATGCTGCTATAAAGGGATGAGTTTCTGTAGCAACCAGGCTGAACTTGTACAAACTCTGCCAAGGCACTAGATCTTTCCATGGACTGAACGCACCACCCTTTGTGAAACTGTTTTTTACAAGCCTCAAAGGCTGGAAATGAACTCTTCCCTCTGTTTTACCCCCTGCTCCATCACCAGGCTGAGGGGAACGCATTAAATTCATGCTCACGGCACCCTTTATTCCTCCTGTGATTTTACAGAGAGGACTGGTGCCTCTGGAAGAGATAACTGAGCCCTGCACTACTCTGGGGGAAGAACCCAGCACCCCAAAACCTTCCCATCTGATCCCAGCTGCAAAACCAGGCTGGAGAGAATTGAGGGGGAAGGGCAAGTCAGCCAGCAGCACAGGGCTGCAAGTCCACACCCGGCTGATCATGTAGGTTTATGCTGGACCAAAAGAGTTAAAGTAAGAAGCCGTTCCATTGCATCTCCTCCAGCCCACTGAGGAGGAGCAGACCACTATTTCTAGTTGAACGTGGGAGTGGAGAAGGATCCTTCAGAGGTTTCCACCCAGCCTGGGAGCTATGGGCTGAAGTAGTTAGGTGCCATCTGCACCTACCACACCCTGCAGGCAGTGTCCAGCAGGCAACACCACCAGAACACAGGGACCAGGGGTGATGCCCGGGCTTCTGTAGTTGGGCAGGGGGGGTCACTCTGCTTGCTGAGCTACCTGCCAGCAGGTGTTTCCTCAGGATACCAGAGCAAAGTTCAGCCTCACTTCCACCCAGCATGTTCAGACTCCTGACACCACACCCCCCACCCACTCCCTCCAAGCACAGGGAGAGGATTTCTCCTCTGTGAGGTTGGTTATTCCTCCATCGGCATTACAGCACCAAGCAAAATATCAGCCCGGGCACTTCTTGTCTGCAATGAACTGACAGCAGAGCAGAGGGGGCTGTGGCACAGGCAGCCACTACCTCCCCAAATAAGCTGCCACATTACACAAGCATTATAGGGCAAGAAGCACCTGTCAGCACCCGCAGCGCAGGCAAACCGCATCAGGTTAGCTTTAAAATGGGGGAAAAAAAAAAAAAAAAAGAAGAACCAACAACTGTTGCTGTGCATGTCAGCAAACTCACCGGACTGTGTGCTGGTTTGTGCTACGGCATCAGAGTCCTGGGTGCTCCAGGGTCTGTCCCACCCTGTCAGGTTGAGGGACTGCAGGCCAAGGCACAGATCATTGGTGTCTGGGAGGCCACGGGAAGACTCTTGTGTGGATGTGGGGAAGAGCATCCTGCTTGCCGCTGCTTCTTCAGAGTCCTGGAAGTCTGCTCAGATTGAGAACAAACAAGCTTGAGAGTTCAATGCTGCTTTTCTGTTTTAAAAGAAGGAGTTTTCTGAAGCATTAAGCCCTGAACCAAGTCTCATACCCCTCTGAAGCCACAGCTCTTGCAGTGAGCAGCTGCACCCCAAAAGGGAGGGCTACCATGCATCCAGGAGCTGCCCCCCCCCACCCCCTCAGCCCCTCCACCTTCCTATCCCATCTGCATTACTGGCTAGGTCAGCATGTGACCAGGCTGCTGATGCTTACGGTGCTGACAGTGACGTCACTGAGCCATGCGAGAGAACTGCATCAGCTCTTACAAAATAAAGGTAAGGAAAAAGGGCGAGATTCCCCCCAGAGAAGCAAGCAGGAGGAGAGGCGCAGTTCCAGGAGACCAAGGGAGGCAGGCAGCACAAAAGCAGAGCTCCACCATACAGCTCGGCAGACACCCAGCTTGAGGCAGCAGTCCCCCCAGTAATGACGGCAGCAGTGGCAGCAACAGAGCAGACAGTTTCAGTGCTGCCCAGCTCTCCTGTCCCCGCCTCCCTCCACCCACAGAACCCAAAAACACTTTAGTCCTGGATAGGCTCCAGCTGCTGGCTCCAATTCAGAGCCCAGCACAAAGCTTAGCAATTCTGCTAGTATAATCTATTCAGTTCAACTTGGCTCCTGCCTCCCTGACTCTGCATTGTTTAGCACCAAGTAACACCGATAACCTTCACCCTCCCACTGCCCAGTGAGAAGGCCATTATCCCAGGTCCAGCCCCAGTTGGTGCATCACACTGGCACAGTTAGGAGGCCCAGCCAGAGCACAGGACCTATTTTTCACCAGGAGTTTTTCATGGCCTGTTTACCTGTCACCTGCCCTCCCCTCCCCTGCAAGGTGTTCACATGCCTATGGTACTGGAGACACCAGATTCCTGCTTCAGTTTGAACCTGTATCAATAGCCTAAGGAAACACAGCAGGTTCACAGCCTGAGAATTCCAGTTTAGCGAGGGGATCTGGGGGCTGCTGAAACCACAGATGCTCAGCTGTATTACCCAAGGTCTGAGTCAGAGGGCATTTATACGCCAGCTACCCAGAAGAAGCCACCACCTCCTGCTCCTCCCACTGTGCCATCAGATGTACACTTTGCACACACCACTCCATCTCTTCCGTGGGCACTGCAGTGGCTCCAGCCTGTCACGTTATCCCTCATGTGCAGACCCAGCCAGCTCAGACAGCTTGACGGCACTCCTGGTCTCCTTCTCCACATCCACAGCCACATCCCGCACCTCTGCTGCCCATAACCTAGCAAAGCACAAGCAAGGTCTGGCAGAAGTTGGGAACCTTGCACAGGCTGCTGCCACCACGGGATGGATGACTTTCATGTCATAGCACCTTGGGGAACATCAGCATTCCCAGATCACAGCAAGGAAACCAAAGCACTATGGTCAGGATGAGAACAACTAAAACCAAACCTGCCCACAGTGTGCCACCTTGCTGCAGCCTCCTCCACAGCATCTGCTAGGGCCTTTGCCCGCTCCGCCAGGAATATCAGTATGAGCAGTAGTGCCAACTCAATCCCAGCACCAGCAAGCACCTGTAGCAGCACCAGATATTCCTCCACAAGCACCACGTTGCATGCTCAGCAGGGCACTTCACTGCATTAGCTCTCCTAGCAGAGTTTGCAGATTGCTTGTTTTGGACAGGCCCAAAAAAACATTTATAATGCAGCCATGGGGAGGAGAGGATAAAGGCACATTGCTCAGACAACTGCGTTCCCACAGCAACCATAACTTGCCTGCATGAATATGTAACATTCTGGCATTTAGGAAAATGCACAAGTGCTCTGTTCCAGCCCAGATCCACAGCAGGAGAGGATCAGCAAGCCCCACCTTCCGGGAAGCACAGACAAGGAATACTGATAGACAGCAGGACACAAATCCCACCCAGACCCCCACATCCAACACCCTGGTTGAAGCCCACCATCCAGGAAAAAAACCAGAACAGAAACAAGCTCAATGAACAGCGCTCACTCAGGAACACCTAGGTACACTTTCCCCAGCCACTTCTATTCTTCAGAAATGAGTTATTGTGTTTAATTGAACCCAATCAGACTCAAGTTCAAGAATTCAACATTTCCCTCCAATGGCTTCAACCTGCATTAAAGCCAACTCCCTGTGATCCAATTACAGGCATAAGTGCAGCAGAATTTGGTAGCTAGCCAGCATTGTTTCATTAGTTTTTCCCCACCTGAAGCAAGCAGCAAGGACAGGATCACTTCCGTGTAACACTGCCAGCCATGCTGCAAGGTGGGCATGGGTTACTAACAGAAAACAACTTGAAATCAGAATTTAAACAGACTTTAGAACAGTTATTTCCCAATCCAGAGTCCGGAAATTTGTTACAAGGCAATCAGTTACTGATGTCAGTCAAAACTCGCAGCATACTGGGGATGGAAGAACTGACTTAGAATCATAGAATCAAAGAACAACCAGGTTGGAAGAGACCCATCGGATCTTCTAGTCCAACCATTCCTATCAAACACTAAACCAAGTCCCTCAAGACCTCATCTACCTGTGCCTTAAACACCTCCAGGGAAGGGGAATCAACCACCTCCCTGGGCAGCCTATTCCAATGCCCAATGACCCTTTCTGTGAAAAACTTCCTCCTAATCTCTAGCCTAAATCTACCCTGGCGGAGCTTGATGCCATTCCCTCTTGTCCTGTCCCCTGTCCCTTGGGAGAAGAGCCCAGCTCCCTCCTCTCCACAACCTCCTTTCAGGTAGTTGTAGAGAGTAATGAGGTCTCCTCTCAGCCTCCTCTTCTCCAGGCTAAACAATCCCAGCTCTCTCAGCCGCTCCTCATAGGTTCTGTTCTCCAGCCCCTTCACCAGCCTCGTTGCTCTTCTCTGGACTTGCTCCAGAGCCTCAACATCCTTCTTATGGTGAGGGGCCCAGAACTGGACACAGTATTCAAGGAGTGGCCTCACCAGTGCTGAATACAGAGGGAGAATCACCTCCCCGGACCTGCTGGTCACACCATTTCTGATACAAGCCAGGATGCCATTTACCACTAAAGCTCAGCCTGAAGATTCACCGCTTCACATTAGTCATAAAACATCTAACAAGCAAATCAGTTCCACTTTGCAACCTGACACAACCCAGTCCAGACACTTCACTGCAGACTTTTCCGAGCCCCAAGAACCAGTGTGAGCATTTCCAACTTGGATTTTTCTCCAGAGTTGCCATTGGAAGCCACCCATCCCTGCAGAGGAAGCTGTGCTGCACTGGGCTCCTGCCTGAGACCCAGCTCCCATCTCGTGAGCTGGTGTGGTTTGATTTAAGCACCATCGTGAGAAGCAAGTCCTTAGGAAGACAATCCCATGCAGGTCTCTGAGCAGGCAGCAATCCTGGATGATGCCTCTCCTGTCTGTCCATGAGGTCCCTGGTGCCAGGTCACACAGGTTGGACAGCTTTCCACACCATCACTCATACAGAGAGCCACGTTTTTTAGACTTCAGATCCAAGCATTACATTTAAGAGTTCAAAGGCTTCTGGATGGAAAGCATCTCCACACAGCTCAGCTCTCAACCTGCAGTTAAGCCCAGCCCACTGTGCGCTGCAGCCCCAGCCCCTTGTCCCCACCCCAGCGCTCCCTCCCCATTCACACCCATTTGGGCAGATGAGTATCCACACAAGAAGCTGGTGTGTGGAGCTGACCTGGTTAAGACTAAGTCACCAAAGTCAGTTTTAGCGCAGTTCATTCCCCTGATCTGCTACTCAGCATGGCTGTCACCAAACAGGCATTTGAAAGACATTACAGCCTAGGCCTACATGGAGCAGGAGAGCAGGGTCTGGCAGGAGACACAGGGCACAGGAAGGGCTGAGCGCATTTCAGTCCCCATCCCACAGCATCAACATCCCTCTGTGCCATCAGGCTTAGTCCTGAAGGGTGATGCTCCAAGCAGAGATGGTCAGATGTTTGAGTCATCCAGACCCACACCACCTGCAGAGCCAGCTAGAAATACAGCAAATCTTTATCCATCTTAAACACCAATAAAATCTAAAGAAAAGCAGCAAAGTGGTAAAGCAAGCATGAACCAAGCAAACTAGACCCTACTCCTCCTGCCTCTGCATCCCTTTGCTAAATCAGCATCCCGGATAATTTCCAGCAGAGCCGGCACACAGAGGAAGCACTTCCAGCAATGGGTGTACAGAGCAGGGGAACAGTAAGCACAGCTCAGCTGTAAGCTCTGCTTGCTGACAAAACCCGACACAGCTCTGACATTCTGTGTGAAGCTACCTTGAGAGCTACCTGAAAATTAACCTTCCCAAGTATGTTCTGAACACAAGGCAAACAAATCTTAAGTAGAAGGTTTTAGAGGATGAGCCAGTTGTGTTCCTAAAGGCACACTGGGGATCATTAGGGCACAGGAAAGCTCTTGTTAGGCATAAACCCACTAGTTACAAGAATATTTCCCGACACAAAACAAAGCATTTTCCCTGCAATTTGAAAAAGTCCTTAAGTGGAGACATTTGCTGTGGCATGACCTGTTTCACAGTCACAGCAAGGAACCTGCTTTATTCCCATAACCACAAACACTTGGACAGCTGGCCAGCAGCTACTTAAGGAACTAAGGAATAGGACACTGCATCTTCCCCTTGCTGTTCTAACTGTCCCTTCCAGGAGTACCAGCAAGAGATTGCCATGGGAACTGCTGCACTAAAGCCAGAATGACAGAGCAAAACCTGTCAGGAAGCCTGCTAGATCTTCAGTAACACCATCCAGTTTGCAACTGCTGCAAAGTGTGGCAGCTCCAGGACAAGCCCCCCCCACTTTCTGCAGAAAACGCACTGTGATCCACTTCCAGTAGTGGATGTCAGGAAGAAACCCATTTAAGAGAGGTACTCCCCAGTACTTATCTGCATTGTGCCCATGAAGGCAGAGGCCTGTCAATGCACACTTGAAACACAAAGGCCAAAATCTAGGGCAATAGGCAGGCACCTCTTCCAGGGCACAGGAGTTTAATTCCAGTACTCTGGATGCGTGCAGAACAGTTCTCAGCTCCAGGTGAGCTCCTGCTCAGGGCCCTGCTCTGCCTCAGGCACCCTGTCAACCCCAACATTTCATTCCCACTCCCCAGGTCACCCACATCCTGTGCTGTCTGGTGTGTGCAGGGCAGTGGAGAACAGGAATACGCATTACAGTACCAGGGAGGACTTCTTGGGTGGCTAAACAAGAGGTTGGTCATTAATTGCCCACAATCAAGAGGAAACAGGAAGCCAATTTAGTCATCAGCCAGTCTGGGTTTGCATTCGCCGTTCAGTTTTCCTTAAGTAAAGTGCCACTGTGAATCATTAGGATATGATGGACCACAGCTAACAGCCTGTGCACCAAACTGGGCACCAGAAGACACTCCCAGCTACAGGAACTCATTTACCTATCTCCCATTACTACCCATCTCTCATCACTTTGCACAAGGACTGTCAGCTTATAGCAAAATAATGGCAGTTTTGTCTTAGTTAATGAGTAGAGCTTAATGAAAGGGAAAACAATGCTGCCGAGACAACCGAGGTATCCACAATTCTTTAAAATCCAGTTGTTCTGAGCCAGCATTGCCTTGAGTCAAAGCCAGTCAGCTTGGCCAGGAGGGCACACAAAGGTGATGGGGGAGCTTTACTCACTGCTCCAGGACCTTGTGCCTACAGAACAGGCAGATGATTTCAAAGGCGGTTTAGGTTTCTTTAACCAAGCCCTACAGCAGAACCCAGCTCTAAACCCCAGCAAACAAACCACCTTGCTCTGGGATGGTGTCAAATATGCAGAGTAGCTTGAGACTCAGGAGAGCAGCACATACCTTGGAAGCAGTTGCTCAAGGACAGACAGTGCTCCAGCCCCACCAGCAGGATAGGGGCTGTCTGGGAGGTGTCGATTCCTGCCTTACCAAGGCCACGTTCCCTTTCCTGTCTCCACCACCACACTAGAAGCCACTGATAGGCTATGTCTGCCCAGCACAACCTCACTGAGGGAGCCTGGCTTTTCTGCAGGGAGGCCTGAACCAGTCTGTAAGGTAAAGCACCACACAGTCCTGTCCCAGAAGACACCAGACAGGTTCCACAAGGATAACTCTTACCACTTGCACTATACCCTGCAGTTGGGCTCTCTCCAGCCAGAGCTTGGGGAGGTCCAGACCAAGCACCCAGGAACCATTGGGGTGCTCGTCCGTCAGGGCCTGATGACTCAAATCATTGATGAGAAAATGAGGTTCAGCAGGGATTATGACTACCTGCAAAATGATCTTTAGAGATGTTTAAGATCAGGTGTATCAAGCTAAAGCTTCAGCAGCAGTCCCTTCTGCCACACAACTCTGCCCATATCTGGATAACTCTCCTACAATGCCAGATACCAGACTGCTGAACAAGCCTGATCCCTCACATTGCTTGGGCTGCTGATGTGTTGATCTCCTCTCAGCACCTGCTCGATGTGCACCAGGTAAGGTGTCTTCACACGTGTTTCCCAATAGCATTAGTGAAAGGTTATGAACTCCTACCATCCCTTCTCCAACACGTGTAATCCTCTTAGTGCCAAAAGGGGCTTCTTACACACAGGTCCAATCCAGGATAAATTTAGTTTGACCTGAGGAAGACAACTGGAAAGCCTGAGGGATGATGAAGAGATTAAAGTACAAGCACTTCCCCTGCTGGAATAAAATCTCTTCTCCAAGCGCTTCAGCCAAAAGAGTTTAAGTTGCAAGAATATAGCACTCACCTGATACAGCCACTACATTAAGGGTAGAGTTCCAGGCTCATTAAGACCACCCATGCTACAAGTTTCACAATTATACAGTCAACACACAAGTTGCATCTGCACCAAGTAAAAGCACCAGAGGGTCACCAGTTCTTCAGAAGAAATTTAACTCAGAGCAGCAACAGACCACCGCATGAAACCACAGGTCTCTGCTCTGCTGGCCACCCGCTCAGAAGCCAGGCTCACCAAATGCAAGACACTGATCCCACAGTGTCTCATCCTGTCCGCTCTCAGGCACAAGAAACCATTCCACCAGCCTGCTGCAGTCTGAGCCCTCTGCCCCTTGCAGGTAGCCAATAGCAGCACCACACTCAAATTCAACTGCTCAGCCTCACAGCCATCAGGTAGGAATTTCTGCAGAAGAATGGCAGAGCCCAGACCAGGGGACAAGGGCCAGAACACCTTACTATTGTGGATAACAGCTGCCCTAGGATTTAAATCTTTGCTGACAGCACCAGTTTTTTCACAGAGGTGGTTATTAGCAACAGAAGCAGCTCATGCACTTCCCTGATCCAGAGAGAGAAGCAAGCCTGCAGAACTACTGCATCTGGCCCTCGTAACCTACCGAGAGCCCTAACTCCAGCACTAACAAAACACATCTGGACTGGATGCAGACCAACTCTGAACTGCTGGCACACCAGCAGTGCTGACTCATCCATACAGCCACACCAATACTACCAGCTCGGCCAGGGCAGCTCAGGTTGTGCTGTTACAAGTCTCTCTCACACAGCCCAGAGGCACCTCCTGAAACAGACTGCACGCTGTTGCTAGCCTCAGCGAGGGCACCCACCACCAGGAGCAGATTGCCACTGAGGGGAAATAAACCCTGCTTCCAGTCACAGCACCACCTGTCTGCAGCTCCACACCTGAGTCTCTACTCTAGACATCCATGAGAGCACTATAATGCCAAAACAGAGTGAGCAGACATTCACATGCAAGTGAGTCAGCAGGTTTGCTCCATCACCAGGTGAACACCCAGTCCCTCAAGAAGAAGCTTAACACATCTCAGACCACAAATCAAACTGATGCACTAGCTCTGAGCCCAGACCTAAAACTATAGCTAATCCACACCTTCACAGGATCAACCTGCTCCAGCAGGCAGGAACAGCTCCATCAGCGATGTTACCTTTAGAAAGTAAGCGGAAACATAACAAGGAAACATTCCCATCCCAAACTATAAGAGGAATACAAATTTCAACAAGGCAACCGGAAACAACTTTCATGAACTTGTCAGGGAAGAAAGGCAAACCCTTAGGTTTATTTTTCCCATAGGCTTCCAGTGCAGCAAGATCAGATAAAACACTGCGTAACACTAGGACGAAAAATGTCTAAACAGCCCAAAACCACAGCGAATCTCTAAAAAGGCACCACTAATCACACCACTGACCTTGAGTGAGTTAACATTCACTATGCAACTGCACAGAAGTAGCCAGCGCAGCATCCCCCAACCCTGCTTTATTAGGCACGTTTCAAGCACTGCTGGCTCTAGGTCTGTACCTTGAAGCAGACGATTCCCTTCCTCTGGCATTTCTGCAGCGCCAGCACTGGATCACATGGCCAGATCAGCCCCTGGTCCACAGTACTAAGCCCTTCAAACACCCAGGAGATTAAGCTGTACTGGAAGTCATCTGGTAGCAGTCATTTTGCTAGTACAGGACAAAGTCACACAGCACAAGATTCAAACAGACCCACAGAACATTCAGACACCTGTTTGGAGCCTTTTTTTTTTTTACATCCATCTGATTAAAATTTATCAGATCATCCCCAAGCACAAGGCAACCCTGCCTCCCAGTGACTGCAACGAAAGCTTCCTGGCCTGAGGCAGCCTGCAAGGTCACCAGCTGGCGAGACTTTCCCCTTCGCTTCCCACTTTGTTTTGGGACAGTTCCAGAGGTCAGTTTGTTTCCAATAACAGCCAAAGTGTTTATTGGCCCTATAGCTCAGAGGCTGAAGGACCAACAGCAATCTCTTTCAAGAACCTAAATCTTTGGCACAGGCACCACTGCACAGAAGTGTGCCGGCAGGAGGAACACCTGGGCAGGTACATTTACTGGTAGATCTTGTCCACTGTAGTGGGGACAAAAGCACATCCTTTCCTTACATAAGAGTAGGACTAGACCCAGCACTGTGTGCGCTTTGGCACAGAGCCTTCTATTTTGAGGCAGACTGAGTGCAAGAAACCAAAATATACCCACTCCCCTCAGCCTGAAGAAAGCAAAACTCACAACACTGATTTCATAATCCCAAGCTTGCTCTGCAAGGAAGTCTTCACCGACACATACTGCTTTAGTGTGCTCTCTAAACACATGATTAGCTGACCTGTAGCAAGCAGTTATTCAGAATTCTTTTGCATTTTTGATGTATGCACCAGATTAGCCATCCTCGTCACTAACAGCTTAATCCTGCCTCCAGGACAGGCAGACCATATGCAGTTTGCTGGAACCATCCACACTAGGAAATGGCAGGTCAGGCAGCAGGAGCTCACAGCCTGCCAACAGGATGACCCCATGGCATCACAGGGAGCAGAAGCAAGCCTTCCCAGGCACCTCTGTACTGTTATCCATCTCAGGCAGACAAATGCAGCCCCCAGTACCACACTGGCATTAACCCTGGCTCCAATTAGTTCTTTGCTCACAAGCACATGCCAACCATGACCCCACGGTCCCACCAAGCAGCTCCCCGCTCGACCAGCCCCAGACCCTCAAACTCACCTGAGCCCAAACACCTCACCTGGCAGGATGTCACGTTTGCTCTTTGCAACAGGTGTGGTGCAGACTCCACTGAAATCCAGGGAGTTGTCCAACATGGCATTTATTCGACGGAATACGTCCGCATTGCTGCAGGTGGAAAGCGCAGGGGCATCTGGGCTGTCCCAGTAGTCTTTTATGCTCCTCCCAGTATCTTCTTTCTGGTAAAGAGAACAAGCTCAAGTGTCAAGAAGGCTAGTACTCATCACCCAGGTTTTGACATGTTGTGGAAAGTCTGGATGATCCCCAAAACTCACATTAGCTTTAGGATCCAGGTCTTCACAACAGTGAAGTACGATTCCTGGCATTAAAGAAACAGTTAAACAAATGGCTCAGTGATTTGTCAGCATAGCTGATCAGACCAGCATAGCCCCAGTCCAAACAGGTACCACAGCTGACATGAACTTTAGACCAAGAGCCACAGCACCCAAACTGGCACAGCTGCTAAGAGGAACTCCCTGCTGCTTGCCTCCAGCACACACACACACATCCCACCCACCCCCCCACCCCCCATACCTGGGAGCTCTGGACAACATCCTGGAACAGCCCACCAGCAGTTACACCAGCACTTCAGAAGCCAAGCTTGCAAAAAAACTGACTTCCCCACTCAAGACCCCCAGATCCCGAGATACCATTTGACAAGGCAGAGAATCAAATTCTGATCTTCACTTTAGGCAGTGGCCAAGCTCCACACTAGTACGACTCTCCACAGGCACTGATCCAGAAGCACCAAAGTTTTGGGACCATGACATACAGGCCTGAGCTCTTGTAAAGCTTCCTCCACACAAAAGAGATCAACCCCCACCTGTTTGCTGGTGCTGGCCCAGAGAACCAGCATGAGCAGCTGTACCCTTCAGCTCTGCCTGCACATTACTTCCATGTCCAGGCTTGTTTTGGCACAACTGCACAGCATCCAAGCCTCCATCAATCCAGAAGCCATTTAACTTCATCTCTAACCAGCACCTCTGGACCAAGTGCAGGTCCTCCAGCCACACAAATTCCACTGCAGCAGAACTCTGCTCCTAAACATCCTGAGCAAACAGTACCGTTACCAGTTACAACCCACGTTAAAGAGAAGAGTAAGGAAGGAACGACCTCATCAGCCTCTGCCTCTGGAGCAGAATCCCTACCATTCAGCAAATCGAGTCAGAGCTAAACTCAAAAAATTGAGTGGCAGTGGGGCTGGCGAGCAAGCCTCTGCTGTTCCAAGAGACAGAGAAGCCTGCAGCCCCCAAACTGGGTTGTTTGTACCTGCCAAGGAGACATGCAATGCACCTGCCTGGTGATGCGTTCCTGGGGGTACACTCCAGGCCTGGCTTCTGCCTCTGCTTCACCCGCTGGCAAGCCCGAAGCACCGAGCTGTTTCACTTACAAATCACTCCTTGCTGCTCAGCCCCGCGCGCGGCAGCTCTGAGAGGAATTTCCCAGGGACACCGGAACTCCGGCCCAGCCCGAGCCTGGCGCAGGCCTTTCCCGCTGTCCTGAGGAGCAGCAGCGCTACAAGGCGGGACCCGAGAGTCTTCTCCGCGCCGGAGAGCTTCCCTCGAGCTATGCAGACGAAAGCAAAGGAATCCCAGTCCTGGAAGCAGCAGGAATAACCTACTGAACTGTCGACTGCCTCCGGGTAGGACCTAAACAATTGACTCGGGATCCCAGCCCGTTTAAGGTTATTAACATCCATTCAGCACCGGGATGGATGCAGGATCTTTGCCTATGGAAAGGGGCTCGGCCCACCTCGAGGTGAGGTGGCGAGACTCTGCAGGCACAATGCAGGCAGCATTTACAAGCCTGGAGTAAAACACGTAGGGCTGAAAGGCAGCTCCAGGCAAGAGGAAACAGGCAGGTCGAGCTTTAAGCCATCTTTATCAAAAGCAGCCGAGGAGCAGAGCAGCTCAAATGAAGAAAGTATCACCAGTCATCTCTAATAAGAAGTGCTACATCAGGCTGTTTTGGCACAACTGCCAAACTCTACATACTCCTCCTGTCACTGTTAAAAACCTCTTAAAGCAAGAGGCAGGGCTTTTCCCGAGGAGACAAAAATAAACGCAAATGCCTGGCTCATTCCTGCTCATTTAGCATTTAATGCTTCCCGCAGCTGGCAGTAACTAGAACATGAAACAGCAAGAATATGGCCATACATTTCATAAAAAAAACTCCTTTCACTTGCAGCTTTTTAAGGTTCAGGCTGTCAAGGATATCTGAGAGATACTGCCAGCATCCCAGCCACAGGAACTAGCATCTAGCCCTTCACAGGAACAGGCGCGCATCTCCATACCTTCTTCCCCTGGGAAAGCTTACCGCCTCCCTAAACCAGACTAATTCTTTTTCAAAGAGCTCTACAGGCCCGCAGAGCGCACAGGACCCAAACAATTCCCAAGCCTGGAGAGCCCAGTGGAAAGAGTTTGCAGGCATGGAGCTAAAGACTACGCCTGTATCCTCTGGTTTGGACGCCAAAGCATAGGTAAATGTCATGCCTGAGGCTGCGTCCTCCAGAACCTGCTCTACCCAGCCCTGAGCCAAGACAAGCAAAGGAGCACTCCTGAGCCCAGCTACAATTAGGTTTCAGTGCTCCACCTGGAATGGTTTGGCCATGAACACGTGATGCCTGCTCAGGCTTCCCTGGAATCCCTCCACAGAGTGGCAACTACAGCAACAGCATATGTCTGGACCTGGTGATCCCCTCTGCTTTTCCCCACAAGGTGCAGCCCAGCAGCACGGATGGGTCCTCCTGCTCCTTCCACAGGCCCCACCAACAATCCAGCACGCTGTGTGAAACACCAAGGTGTCATCAGTAACCTAAAAAAAGTATTGTCAGCTACTACAGCAGTCAGTCCCAATCCAGATCAGAAGGCATCATCACCTCCGTGAAGTCACTGAATGAACAAGCCAGGACAAAGTATGATCTAGCTGACGGGTCATTTAAAGTCATCAGAAGTCAAACACCACTTCCTGATAAGACACCTAGTCTCCAATTAAGGGCCGAGAGTTTCCAGAACAGAAACAAACAAGAAAGGCAATCCAGTTCTCTGCAGCAGGCGTGCAGTGCCGCTGAGCAGTTTAAAGGCTCCGTGTTAAACCATTGTGGCAGACCTGGAACACAGACCCAAGAAGCATCATGCACAGACACAGCAAGGTCAATCTCATGCAGGAGTCCAGTCCCTCAAACCCTTTCCCAGTCAACCCCCTGGCCAAGAAGCCACATTCAAGCATGAAAATGCAGCCACAGGATGCTCAGAGATCTCAAGGAGGGCACCAACAGGCTCCACACACCTCCAGCACTCCAAACAAACTACACTGGAGTGAGGAATGCCATGCTTGATTTCAAAGAGGGAGGAGTTAGCACTCCCTCAGACTAACAAAGACAACCAACCAGTGAGGCTTACCACCATGGTAGAGAGCTCCACTTGCTCATTCTGCATCCAGAGCGCAGCAGCTGTCAGGTCTCTGGAGCTCACATCCCATCAGCCCCAAGCAAACCCCATAGCAAACCACTGTTTACTTGCAGGACATGCCCCTTCAGAGCAATTCTCAGTCCGTGGGACAACAGACACCTGAGCAGCAAGAGCCGCAAAGATGCCCAGCACAAGTGGAACTGAAGACACCTCCACAGCCTGAGGCAGACGCACCCCAGCCTGAGGCAGACACACCCATAGAGAGTCTACAGATAATGAAATCCCAGTGCTAGGCAGAACCTGCAGCATCACAATAGCACTGGCACAAGATTAGGATATCCGAATCCTTAGGGAAGTCATTAAACACTGCTTGCTGCAGGTATGGCCAAGATACACCTTAGCCCCTGGGGATATTCTGGAGCAGACAGGTCTCTTCCACCTCAGCCACATTTCAGTCTTTGCTTTTCACACCTTCTGTAGAATTCCCACTGGGCAGTGCCATGCTGAAGCTGAAAGGGGTGCTCAGCACAGGGCTACAGTCAGCATGGCCTTGAATCCCCAGACACAATTTAACATGCTGTTAAAAGAGTGTCACTTGCAACATAACCAAGCCAGGATGGCTCCATGCTTTGATCACAAGCAACTCTAAAAGTAATTTTTCCCCAGTATATTTTGCTTCCCAAGTTGAAGTCAGCTCAGTTGATAAAAGCATAGTATTGGTGTAACTGTTCCTAGCAAGCCACCAGCTCACAGCCCCAGCTCATCCCAAACAGGGTTCGGCCAGGCTGCACCAACTCTCACCATTGGTAAGGCTGAGCTTAAGCAGCTCTCCCAGGGTTTACTCTGGGTGGAAAAGGGTCTGGAACACACCTGGGTGGAATCAAGGCTGGAAGGGATTTGATGGTGGTATGTTACATAGGAGTGTTGCTTTCAGAACAACACCCAACAAGCCTAAAACCTTAAAGAAGATTCCCTGTTGTGCAACAAGCATTATCAAAGCTGTCAGTTACAGCACACTAGCAAAGCAGAATGACATTTCAATTGGTTTTGGGAGACTGTTCCAGTGGAGATAAACTGCAGCAGAGCAACATGACCCTGAAACCCCTTACCAAACACAGCACACAGCTCTGGCTGGAGCCCCACCACACTTCAGCTGCCAGCTCAGCTGGCGCACCTATCAAGAAAATAGCTGCATTAATTGGATTTAGCTGGGGAATTCTGAAGGGTAAAAAAAAAATAAAACAACCAACCACAACTAGTTTTGCCGAACACTCATCAGTTGCCTCTGCCCACGCAACACAGGGTAAGGGACCAAGTCTCCCAGGGCCACCAAAAGAAGCCAGCTTTGCTATACAGAGCTTTCAATCACCTGGCTTAAGATTAAAATAACCACTCTGTTCATTTTGCACAGTGAAAGATACAGACCTTCAAAGCTCCTTGAGCCGCCACTGGCTACAGAGCAAGACCAAGGGTTCCCAATCAGGAACCCAAGGCTAACCCCCGACATCAAGCTCTCAGCCTGTACTGGCCCCACTGTGGCCAGCAGGAGCAGGGAAGGGATCATTCCCCTGCACTAGGGAGGCTGCACCATGACTTCTGGACTCAGCTCTGGGCCCATCACCCCAAGGACATTGAGAGCTGGAAAGCATCCGGAGAAGCAAACAGAGCTGGAAAGAGTCTGGAGCCCAGGGGTTGTGGGGCTCATTAGCCCAGAGATGAGGAGGGGAGACCTCATTGCTCTCTGCAGCTCCCAGAAAGAATTGTGGAGTGAGGTGGGTGCTGGGCTTTGCTCCAGAAAACAAGAGGTAGCATGAGAGGAAACGGCTTCACATTGTGCCAGGGGAGAGTGAGATTGAGTAGCTGGGAGTCCCCATCCCTGAAAGGGTTCAAAAGCCAAGCAGATGCAGCACTCGGGGATGTTCAATGGTGGATGGGGACAGCAGCACCCTGTGACATCACAGGTCTTTTTTCAACCACACGGCTCTGGCACAGCGCTCAGCTCCAGCTCACACACAGAATGCAGAATCCCATTCCCACCCCAAAGGCACACAAAAAAAGGCGGGAAAAACACCTAGACGCACCCGGCAAAACCACGTGACCCCAGCGAGACCACATGACAGGGCGGCCGCTAGCCACCTTCCCCTCCGTACGTGTCCAACCCACTGCCCTCACCTGCGAGAACGCCATGGGCGGCACCGCTGCAGGCGAGACAGCTCCCGCACCAGAGGGAGGCGACAGCAGCAACCCAGGCCCCAGCCGCCCCGCCGGCTTTTATGGGTGCAAACCCCACCGGTGTTGGGGGAAGCGGAGGGGGCGGGCGTCGTGGTGGGGGGAGGTGGGTGGAGGTGGGTGGGAAGAGGGCACGTGGCGCATGCGCACGGTGCCCGGCCGCGCCCCCTCTCCTCAGGCCGTCTGGCCGCACTGCTTCCCGCGACGCCCGGGGCCGGTGCTGCCCGGCACGCGACCGGCGCGTGGCCACGCCCCCTGCCCGGCGCGTGCTGCTTCCCGCTCCCCTCGACCGCCGCGTGATCACGTCCCCCTGTCCCTGGCCACACCCCCCGGCCGGCGCGCGCCGCTTCCCGCTCTCCCCTGCCCCCGGCCGCTGGGCCCCCTGTGAAGGCCGCGGGAAGCCCCCAAGGGGAACGGAGTGTCCCCTGCCTGCCAGGCAGCTGCGGCTCCAGCTCCAGGCGTCTGCAGATGGGTTTTCCCTGCGGGAGCAGCCGCTTCATGCCCAGTGGTTGGCCGCGCAGCGGCTCTGTTCCCCAGGCATCGTGGAAACTTGCAGGAACAAACGCTACAGCTTTGGCTCCGGGAGTCGTGGAAATGCGTTTTTCCCTTAGGAACGCTTGATGCCTAATGTTCTTCGATGATGCTGCTCTGCCACGGAAATGGGGTTTTCCTTGCAGGAGCAAACACTTGACACCCAGTGGCTGCCCATGCTGCAACTCTGGCTCTGGGTGTCATGGAAATGGGCTTCTCCCTACAGGATCAAATGCTTGATGCCCTGCGATTGTTGGTACAGCTTTTGCTCCAGGAGTCATGGAAATGTTTTTTTCTCCTACAGGATCAAATGTGTATTGCACAGTGCTTTGTGGTACTGCAGCTCCAAGTGTAGAAATGGATTTTCCCTGCTGGAACAAACACTTGACGCCCAGTGGCTGGTGCTGCGGCTGTTGTTCCAGGCATTGTGGAAATGGGGTTTATTTGCAGAAGCAAACATTGGTGCCCAGTGGTTTGTGGTGCTGCAGCTCTGGCTCTGCCATCATGGAAATGGAGATTTCCTTGCAGGAGCAAATGCTTGGTGCCCAGTGCTTGGTGGGACTGTAGGTCTGGCTGGCATTTTGTCACCATAAGAAAAAAATAAGTGTGATTTTACTCCCATTTCTGGACAAAGCAAGGTGCTCCCCAGCCATTTGTAGCACCAGGAAGGGCAGGTGCTGCGTATCCCCCATGAGCCAGTGATGCCATGCTTGCTCCAAGAGCCACAGCCACCTGATTCAGCCTCCTGATCAGGTGGGAGGTGTCCCTGCCCATGGCAGGGAGCTTGGAACTGGATGGGCTTTGATGTCCCTTCCAACCCAAACAATTCTATGATTGAAGCAGTACCACCCCCAAGGGACTTGCGTGTCCCCAGTTGCCACAGGGATGGTTAATTCCTCGATGTCCCCACAGCCCAATATGAGGGAGGCTGGCAGAGCCTGGTATGGGGATGGTTTGGGACTGAACCAGCTGCCATGCACACAGACCAGAGGAGGGGAAGGAAGTGGGTTCAAGAACAGCTTTATTGAGAGTACCATAATAAATAGGGGTTACACTAGGAAATGGTGGCAAGGGGCCAGGGGCTGGAGCTGCTGTTGTCCCATCCTTTCTCCCATCCGCCCCATCCCGCTCCTTCCCAGCAGCAAAGCTGGCCTGGGGGGTCGCTGCCTGCCACCCCTCTGGGATCAGGGTGAGGGATAACCCAGCACAAGTCAGGGCAGGGAGCATTCTAGGGAGCGATGTGGGGCAGAGGGGGATTGGGAGGGTGGGGCAGGGTGGGCCTGGCCATCACTGCGCCAGGGCCTGGATGATGTCCTTCACCAGCATGGTGCCAATGACCATCTTCTCACTGTTGATGGTCAACTGCATCGCGGCGCCCTCCCGTTGCTCCAAGGTGATAAGCACCAGGCTCCCGCTGGTCACTGTCTTGGCCGCAAACCTGCCCGTGGTGAACACAGTGCTTTAGGCTGAGCTGTCCTCCATCCCCTGGGATACTCCAGTGGGGTCCAGGGAGGCACCTGCACCCACAGCCACCATCACGTGTGGGTTCATGCAGGCCCAAGGGAGCCTGGAGTATCCCAGCGGTGATTAAAGTGAGACCAGAGGGGTGGCAGCGCCTGCCTGGTCCTGGTGTGGGGCCGGCTACCTGTACTCATTGTTGGCACCGCAGGGCACACGGCCTACATTGGCGGCTGAGGTCACTTGCTGGACGATGGCATGGTCACTCCGGCATTTCTCAGACAGCGTCAGCTTCTCTGTGATCTCACTCATGCCCGTCAGCTTCCCTGGAGCAGGCAGTGAGGCACCTGCCCCCTCCGGCCACACACCCAGCAGTTGTATCCCTTGCCACGCCCAAACCAAGCCCCTCCAACTGCCAGCTCCCTACATCTGCATTCCCCACAACATCCTGAGCTGCCCTACTTGCTCCTCTGCAGCCCAGCAAAGAGAGATTTGGGAAAATTATTCTTTCACAGCCCTTCCTAGGCCCATTCCCCTGTCCCTGTCTGGTCTGGTGACAGCAGTCACATCCCTGGCAATGGGCTCCGCTGGCTACCAGCTGCGATGCGGCCGGGTGCTGCAAGGCACCCACCGCTCAGTGCAGCCCCTGTCCGTGCAGACAGGATGGGGATGCTCCTGCTCCAGGACAAGGGGGACACAGGGTCAGGGTATCCCCATCACTCACGGGATATGGTGGAGCCACCCCCGTGGCCATGGGGTGCAGGAGTGAGAGAAGGAGCAGGGCTACTCTAGGGGGCCTGCCGAGCGGCCACTTACCCTTGCCCAGACACGCAAGGTGCTCTAGGGCCACGACGAAGGCGGCAAAGGGGACAGAATGGGGATGAGTGGCAGTGCTGGGGCAGTGGATGCCGGTGCACCGCCCTGCCCTGTCACTGTCTGCATCCCCCACTCACCTTGCTCCTTCTTGAACTCGTTCTCACTCATGAAGACAGGGGCCATGAGCTCCCCCACAGGTGGCTGGATGGAGACGTAGAAGTGGCGTGTGTGGGTGCTGGGGAGACAGGTGGGCAAAGGGGGCACATCCTCAAAATGTGTCCTCCCCGTGTCCCATTTCCCATCCTTGCCCTGGGCAAGGGGTAGCTTGTGGGATACTGTCAGGCTGGATCCAGGTCTGCTGTCACCTCCTCATCCCCTGCCTGGAGTTTAGTGCCTTTCCTGCTTTCCCCCAACTACACCGTGCCATCTGTGTCACCCCTCCCTTGGAAGGACCCTAGTGCCCATCCTGCTGTCCAGCATCCCCTGGAGGGACCCTGCCCCATTGTCCCCTGGGGCACTTCACACACTCCTGTTGTTCCCTGTCCCCTGGAAGGATGCTGATGTCTGTCCTGCTGTCCCCCATCCCCTGGCGCTCCCCATGCGCTGTCCAGCTGTCCCCCTATCCTCTGCTGCTCTACGTCCACTGAAGGGATGTTGGTATCCATCCCATTTTCCCATCCCCTGAAGCTTCCCATGTCCCATCCCTCTGTTCCCTGGGGCACCCTGTGCCCTGTCCTGCTGTTACCCATACCCTGGAGCACCCCGCACTGTCCCCACCCCTTGGGACACCATCCTGTCCCATTCTGTGCTTGGCACTCACCACAGCTGGAAGTTGGCTGCCTGGGTGGAATCACAGAAGTCAATCCCCATCACCACGCTGGCAGTCTCCCCGGGTGCCAGGCGCTCTGAAACCACAGGGCTGCCACTATGTCCCACGTCCCCTCTACCACCACCCTTCCCGCAGCACCACCACCGTGCTGTGCCATGCCATGCCATACCAATCTCAGGGAACTCCTGGATTCGCATGCCAGAGAGTGGCTTGGGCTCACTGACCCGCAGGTTCTTCACCTCGGTATCGGTGTTGTTGGAGATCTGGATCTGGACAGCCACCATACGTTGGTCTCCCAGGAACGGCCGTCGGCTGAAGCAGTACTCCACCGAGAGCCCCTCGCCTGCCATGCGGTGCAGCAGCTCGTAGGTCCTCACCGTGCCGAACCCTGGGCTCAGCAGCTGCAGGGGAGTGAGGGATTGGCATGGGCTGCTGACCCACTCCCGGCAACCCCTGCGGGCGGCAGGGCTGTCCCCTGGTGCCAGAAAGGATGTTGAGGACACTCACGGTGGGTGCCAGGGAGGTGTCAGTGAGCGTGAGGCCCTCCAGGTCGGTCACCAGGCTAGTGGAGACGATACTGCTGGAGGAGATGGGCTGGGGAGGAGGTGGGGTGACTGTGGGATTGTGGGGGAGGAAAGGGTTAACAGAGGTCCAATGAGCCACAGCCCCACCAGGATAGCCCTACTAGCACAGCCCCACAGGGACAGACCCAGTGGCACGGTAACCTGCCCCATCACCATCCTCTGGGGACAAAGACCTCTCTCTGGTCCCTGTCCCAGCTCAGCAGCCCAGGAAGACCCACAGGGCCCTGAGCACACTGGGATGGTTGCCTGTGCCTCAGTTTCCCCAGCCCCACCGTGCTAGCCATCCCGCCTACACCGAGCAGCCACTCACAGTCATCCAGGTCGAGCAGAGAGATCTCTTTGGGGACGGCCCTGCTGCCAGGGGGCTGCTCAGAGGCAGAGAGAAGGGAGGAGGTGAGCAGCGGTTGGGGCCCTGCACTGCCCCCAGCCCAGCCCAGTCCTCACCACCTTCCTCCGTGTGGCCTCTGCCTCAGTGCCAGAGTCGGAGCCTGAGGAGCTGCTCTCCGAGCTGCTGGCCTCCTCCTCCGAGGTCTCAGCACAGCCCTTCCTCCCATGCAGCACCGCCTTCTTCTTGGCCTTCTTTGCCCCCTCGTCTTCCTCCTCTTCCTCACTAGGACTGTGGAGAGAGCACAGCTCAGAGTGGGCTGCAGTGGAGCTCAGCCAGGGTCACCGCGCCTGCCTGGGGGTACCTGCCCACACTGTTCGGGGCTGCGTGCCGAGAACCATCCTTCTCCTTTCTCTTCGGCCTCTTCTCCTCCTCCTCCTCCTTGCCCTCTGACTGCTCCCCGCTGCCTTCCTCCTCTTCGTCCTCCTCCTCCTCCTCACTGCCAGAGCTGGAGCTGCTGGAGCTGCTGCTGCTGCCGCTCTCCTCACTGCCAGACTCAGGCTCTGTGGGGCACATGGCTCAGCCCTGCGGCTGCATCCACCACATCCCCCCTCCTCCCACTGCATCCCACTGCATGCACAAATCCTCCTGCTGCATCCCACAGCATCCCCACATCTCCCTGCCACAGCCCTGTATCCCCTGACATGTACCCACTGCAACAGAACATACCCATGGCAGTGTCCTCCTAACTGTTGTAGCCACTGTCCAATGCCCACCTGATGTACCTGCCCCAGTGACACTTGCCCAGTGCCCCACCACAGCAGCCCCTGCCCCACACCCTGCCATGCCACCAGGTCCTCACCACTGTCTGCTGACTCTGTGGGTCCTGACTCGCCATCCGAGTCGGAGTAGAAAGGTTTCTCCACCTTCTCCTTCCTCTTTTCCCGGCTGGTGCACTTGGTCCACTCAGGAACCTGCCAGCACAGGGTTGAAGAAGTGGGGTCATTACCCATGGGATGGGGGACCAAACAGCAGCGCCTTTGCCACTTCCTCTCCCCAGAAAGGGCACATGGTCCTGCTGAGCAGCACCTAGGCACCTTCCAGGGCTCTCCCAAGACCTCGAGGCGGTGCCCCCTTCCTGGCCCCCCAGCACCTCAGGGTGCTCCACACACCTCCACATTCCTCACAGAGGGGTCAGGGGCCTCATCCGGCCAGTCGGGTAGCTCCTGGTAGCCCACAGCCTTAGTGTTGAGCAGGTGGGATAGGGAACCCAGCTGGAAATGATCTCGATCTACAGCGGGATGAGAGGTAGCAGCGGCACAGGGACAGCCATGCAGCACTGTGGTGACAGCTCGTGCTGTGTCCCCATGCCCTACCACTCAGGGTGGGTACCTTTGAAGGAGGACTCCAAGATGGGAGCGGGTTTTTGGGCCAGAAAGAGCTTCTTGGCATACTTGTTGAGGGCCCCGCTCTTCTCGGTGGGCACGATGAGCTGGCGGATGAAGCGAGCCCGGTCGCGGATATCATAATTCTGGTCATACTTGGCCAAGTTGAGGACATACTGGGTCAGCAGCTTGCTCTGCACCAAAGCACATGCTCAGGGCCAGCCTCTCCCTGCCCAGCGAGGAAACTGAGGCAGGCCACTGCGTCACATCCCCACTACCTGCTTCGAGTTGGTCAGGTAGAGCTTAGCTGCCAGGTTGATGACCTGCAACTTGACGATGTCCTCCTCATTGGTGAAGGACTTGGCCATCTTGCGTAGCACATCGGGTGCGATCTTGGGCACGTGCTCGCAGTACTCACCGATGAGCCACAAGATGCTGGCCCGTGCCATCGGCACCTGCAAGATGCCCCCAGGCACATGGCACCGCTGCCATTCCCCTGAGCCCTGGGGCCATGTAATGCCCCAACCCACCTGGATGTTGTCGGTGAGCTTGGCCATGTGCTTGATGATCTCGCTGTGCTGGGCTGGCTGCATCTGCAGCAGCTTTTTGATGACCACCACGGATTCGGCCACCACCAACTCTGCAGAGAGACCTGGTCTTAGCAGGGTCCTGCCCCGGAAGTGACAGAGTCACCATTTCACCCACTTCACGAGTACTCACCATCCCGGTTGGAGAGGAGCTGGACCAGGCCATTGAGGCAGGTGTCCCGCACCTTGCCAATGTTGGTGGCGCAGCGCCCAATGGCTTGGATGGTGGCTGCCACAAAGTCCTTGTCCATGCTGCGGATGTAGGTCTGTGCAAGCATTGGGGGAGACACACGACATGTCACCTACATGCCAGTTCTGGGCATCCTCCCATGTGGTGGTTACACATTGGGGTTCTTTGGAGCCACCCCTGGGGTTGGCATGGCCTCAATACGCTCCTCCTGATGGTATCAGCCCCCTCCTGGTGGGCCTCTCCTCCATTTCCCCCATGGTGGTGTTACGGCACCCAGAGCCATGCCAAGGTGGCACCCCAGCAGCCTCAGTATGGCCACGGCATACCTGGAACTCCCGCAGGATGGTGGAAATGTTGGTCTCATTGGCCAGGTTGGTGAGGACCTCCAGCTGCACAAAGAGGGAGAGATGGGCAGCATGCCAGCATGGTGCCAGGACATGAGGTCCTAGCAGCCCTTCTGTCCCCAAGGAACGGAGGACAACTGCCCCACAGGGGAGAGCTCCATGAAGCCTCAAAGCACCAGTGGTGGGTTCTGCCAGGTCTTTAAAGCCTACCTTGAGGATCTTGATTTGTGTGGGGTCCGTGGAGCGGATGTAGAAGCTCTTCAGATAGGGCTCAAACATTCCCTGCAAGCACAGCCAGTGGCGTTACTGCCACCCTCGTCCCCTATCACCAAGGCTACCTGCAGGGAGCTGGCCCTGGTGACCCTGGTGGCCGGCCCTCATTCCACTCGAAAGTCAACAGGGCCAACTTCTCCCACACCAAGTCTGACACTCACCCGCCGTTTGATGGACATGGTAGCCACGTTCTGAAGCACAACATACTGCACCTCACTATAGGGACAAAGAGGGGACCACCATCAGCAGGGCAGGGCTGGACCTCCCCAGCACTCCCCTGTGAAGACGGGAGCAGTACCCATCACTAGGCTGGTGCCACCATGGCACTGGCACCCCGTGTCTGGGCTGGGCCATGCCTAAAAGCCTGTCTTTTTTTTTTTTTTTTTTTTGGCTATTTGCCCCAAGTGAATGTCCCCATGGATACAGTCTCTTGGGGTGCCTCTCCCAGGTTCTTGGGGCTCCCTGTAGGTCCCACCAACCAGGCTGGCAGGGCAGTGGGGACCAGTGCAAAGCCAGATGCCACAGACCTGTGACTCCGCAGGAGCCGCACAAGTGCCTTGGCGATGACACCGACCTCTGCCTTGGGTGCCAGGTGGAAGTATAGCTGCGCCACGGCCATCACCACCTGCAGGGAGACACCCGCATGTCACCTTGGCAAGCACTGGGACACCCTAAGGGATGTCTCCCAGACTCCCATCATGCAGCACCTGGAGAAAGCCCATCCCTGGGGATACCCAGTCTCAGGTGTCCCTCAAGCACCATGCTGGCTCCCTGGCCAGTGGGGACATAAGAAGGCTAGGATGGTGGCCTCTGGAGATGAACAGGGCTGGAGGTGAGGCTCACCGCAGCATTGCGGCTCTGCAGCAGGGGCTTGGTGTTGCGCAGCAGCAGGCGGTGGTCAGGGTCCATGACATAGGGCTTGCGCTTGGCCAATGGGGCTGCCTCCGCCTTGGCATCCTTGGTGTCATCCTCCTCAGAGCCATAGAAAGCTTTCTCGGTGCTCTCCTCCAGCAAGGACTCCTGACAGCAGATGGGATGCCTTGCAACCCCCAACAGCAACCTCTTTCACCCCACCTCCATGGGGCTACCAGGAAACCCCAAGGCTCCCAGGGTGCCCTAAGGCTCCCGCACTCACATTCTGGTTGGGGCTGAGGAACTGGGTGCGTGCGTAGCGGGTCAGCATATTGATGATGACCACCTGCCCCCATTCCTCCACATCGATGAGCAGGTTGCAGAGCTTGCGGTAGTTCTTGTGGATGAGGTCGATGCGCTCTGGGCAGACCTCCTCGAATGCCATCACCACACTGCCAGCCACCAGCTGGGGAGGGAAAGCATGGGGTGACTCACCAGACTGGTGGCATCTCTGTGAAGATGCTGGTTTTGTGGGGATGGTGGCAGCCCTGTGTGGACGTTGGATCAGTGGGGAAAGTGACATTCCCAGGAGGATGCTGGCTTGGAGGAGACAGTGTCATCCCTGTGAGGATGCTGACTCTGAGTATGGCTGCATTCCTGCATGAACACTGGATCAGTGGGGATGGTTGCATCACCACAAGGATGCTGGCTTGGTGGGGACAGCATAACTAACTGTCAGGGTGCCCACTTTGCATGGATGGCAGGACACCAATTTGGTGAGGTCTTCTGCATCCCTATAAGGATAATGGGTCAGCAGAGACAAGAGACATCCCCAGATTTATAGGCAGAGGAGATGTGGTGCCCTGCTCACCGTAGTCTTGTCTGCCAGGAGCTTCTCAATCACTTCGATGAGTTGGTCCTTCTGGTCAGAGTCAAGGCTGCAAGAGGAGAATGGGGTGGACAAGGTGGGACCAAACTGCCCCTAACCTTTCCATCCCTGCCCATTTCTGCCTGCACCAATCAGCCCAGACCCTGGCATTGGGTCCCTATTTGTAACCCCAAAATTTAGCAGCTGACCCTGTTACCTGTACAGCTTGGGGATGGCATGGGCGGCTGTCTTACGCACATACGGGGACATGTCTGAGGCAGCCTCCTTGATGGCCAGCATCATGATGGGCACAATGATGGGAACGCGGATACTGGAGAGGACGCGCAGGGCACTGGCGCGGATTAGCTGGTTGGGGTCCTGTGCGGACAGTGGGGGGACTGCAGTGTGGCTGTGGGGACCTTACTGCTCCCCCATGCCCTTGGACTCCAAACCAACCTACCTTGAGTCCTCGTTGGAAGGTGGAGATGGAGAGCAGGGCAAGGTCCTGCTGCTCCTCTGCATAGCGCACCAGGTAGACGTACACCAGCTTCTTCACCTGCAGGGGTGAAGGTGCTGGAGTCACCTCAGAGCCTCCCAAACCTGTCCCATCCCCAAAACCCACCTGCAGGGGAGGCATCAGACCTTGGCACCCACAGATGCCAACAGAGCCACGCAACACCTTTCTCACCTCAATGTTCTTGCAGGCGACATTTTTCACCACAGCTGGGAAGAGGTCAGAAGCATTTTTCCCCCGGGCAATCATCTAGTGGGTAAAGGAGTGGTATGAGACAGGGCCACTGGCCTGGCACCACCTGGCACGGCCCTGCTAGTGGCAAGAACACCCACCGCCACGATCCTCTTCATGGCCTCCAGCTTGAGTGAATCCTTGTTGCTATCAAGCATCTCTTTGAGGTCATCATGCCTGCATCATGTCGGGGGGGGGGAAAAATCCCATTTTTACTCATTTATAGCCATTTTTAGCCTTTTTTCTAGACTTTTTTTTTTCCCCTCCCAGCTTGCCATCAGGCTGGCAACCCAACCTTCATCATGCAATATTTATTGGGCAGGAGCTGTGTTACAGCTGATGTAAGAGGAGTCAGAGGGACTGGCATGGTGCTGGCACCCAGATCTGCCACATTCCACATGCTGGAATGAGGACCCCAGCCCAGCTGTGGGTGTCTCTCTGGGATGTCCCCAAATCTCTTCCCAGGGAGCAGGCACCCATCACTGGCTCCATCCCAGCCACCAGCCTGGCTTGGCCGAGTGTCCCTTGACCCCTGGTGGGCACAGTGGCATGGACAGACCAGTGCACCCTGACGCAGAGCCCCTCCCCAGTCCCATTCCGAGGCTGAGAAAATGCCACCAGCCTTCTGTAAGCGCGACTGTCACCACCGTCCACTTTCCTACGGGACATCCATCCCCACCAAACCTTGCAAGGCTGCATCCACCCA
Organism: Coccyzus lansbergi; assembly: GCA_033558105.1. Taxonomy (NCBI): domain Eukaryota; kingdom Metazoa; phylum Chordata; class Aves; order Cuculiformes; family Coccyzidae; genus Coccyzus; species Coccyzus lansbergi. The sequence continues at coordinate 66,626 of JAUMJK010001033.1, forward strand.
CAGCAGCTGGGAGTGGCACCCATGGGACGATGTTCAGTCAGAGCCACCATCACTGCAGGGCCCTAGGGGGCTCCTTGAAGGCATCTTACCGCGACTGTGCCCCGATGCCAGTGGTCACTGTGGGTTTGGGGACAGAGAGAGGCTGCAGCTCATCGGCTCGCAGGGCGCTGTAGCAGATGGGTTGTCTGGCCTCGGTGGCCAGCACTGGGCTCGTCACCTCCTCAGCTGCTTCACCACCCACTGGTGGTTTTGGCCCCACCGGGAGCTGCCGCAGCAGCTTCTGCACTGGTGGCAGAGCCAGCATGGCTTTGGGCAGCGTCGGTAGCCCTGAGGACAGTGGCTGGGCTACGGCCCCGCTCCTCCTCCTGGCTGAAACCTGATGCAGGCGTTGGGTTGCAGCTGAGATAGATGCCCTTCAATCAACGCCCTTCCCAGTGGACAAGGCCACCCCGGGATGCCACGTCCCAGGTGAGACCCATCGGGCAGCTGGGGCCTGGGGACAGTGCAGAGGGCTCCTTCCCCAGGTGCTGGAGGAACTCAGTCCTGGCCAGAGACCCCACGTCATGATGGGCATCTACCTGGCTGGTGGGGTGGCAGGATGGGACACCAGTGGGTGTCACACCTGGGGGATGGGGTGAGGTTTGTGGGGGCATTTCTGCTGCTCAATGTGCCATGCACAGCCCGCAGGGATGGTGACAGATCGGGTATGGCCACATGCGGACAGGATCCAGGGAAGGGGAGCACACAGGGGATAGGAACACTGCTCTGGGGTCAGGGCTGTGGACACCACCAGAGTGAGGGACATGGCCAGAGGGCTCAGGGGATACTGCCAGCGGGGGTCAGGGATGGGGAGACGGTGCCAGAGCGGGGGCACTGCCAGGACTGGGGGGATGCTGGGACTCCCAAATTCCCACAGCTCCGGGGACCCTCTCCACAACATTCCTCTGCATCCCTATCCCGTCCTCCAGCCACCTGCGACACACAGGGTGACATTTCTCAGTGCCCCCACCCCTCACTGGGGACCTCGGGAAGGGGTCGGGGAAAGTGTCGTCACCCAGGGACCCCCATAAGATCCACAGGAGCCAGTAGAGCTTTGCGGGACCCACGGCGTCCCCTGGGTGCCCCCAGACCAGGGATGCGGGGGGACAGGACGGGGAGGGGCTACACATCCTCCAGTTCCAAACCCTCACAGTTTCCCCCCAAAACCCTCCCTGGCCTTCGTAACCTGCAGTGGCGGTGGAATGCCTGCGCCTCCATCCCCGTCCACACCGTCCACACCCCCACCCTTGTCCCCCATCCTCATTCCCGTTCTGGTCCCCCTCCGGCCCCGGCCCCAGTTTGCAACCCGCAGTGGCTGCGGCGTGACCGAATCCCCATCCCTGTCTCCACCCCATCCCCACCCTGGTCCACATCCCCACTCTTGTCCCCCACGCCCATCCTATCCCCATCTATCACCCCTAACCCCACCCGACCCCCCTCCCGGTCGCCATCTCCACCCCTTTCTCCATCCCCTCCCACCCCGCCGCCCCCGGGCCCGGTGTGGCTGTGCCCGCGGCGCCCCGCGCTCGCACCTCTTGTAGTCCGCGGCGAAGATGCCGCCGCTGGCCGGGTCGTGCCCGTACTCGGGTTCGCCCAGGCTGGAGGAGCCGCCCTTCTCCTCGCCGTACGCCGGCCCGGCCGCCATGGCGGGATGCGATGGGGACGCGCGGGGACGCGGACGCCAAGGATGATGTCAGCGGGGGCGGGGCCAGACCGCCCCCCGCGCCCCCCGGGGTCCTCGGCCTCGGAGGGGCAGCGCCCGGGCAGCCCCGTTCTTCCCTGACCAGCGGGGTTGGGGGGGGCGGGTGGGGGGTTGCACCCTAACGGGTATCCCCTGCACTAGGTTGGAACCCCGAGCCCCTGTGGAGACCACCGTCCTGTTTGTGGACCCTGCAGCGCTCCCAGGGTCACGGAATCACTAGTTTGGAAAAGGCCCCCAGGATCATCGAGTCCCACCATTCCTATCAATCGCTAAACGATGCCCCTCAGCACCTCACCCACCCGTCTTTTAAACACCTCCAGGAAAGGTGAATCAACCACCTCCCTGGGCAGCCTGTTCCAGTGCCCAAGGACCCTTTCTGTGAAAAAAAAAAATTCTGATGTCCAGCCTGAACCTCCCCAGGTGGACCTTGAGGCCATTACCACTTGTCCTGTCCCTTGCCACTTGGGAGAAGCAGCCAGCTCTCTCCTCTCCACAACCTCCTTTCAGTTAGTTATAGAGAGCAATGAGGTCTCCCCTCAGCCTCCTCTTCTCCAGGATAAACAATCCCAGCTCTCTCAGCCATTCTTCATAAGGCCTGTTCTCCAACCGCTTCACCAGCTTCATCAGTCTTCTCTGGACTCACTCCAGAGCCTCAACATCCTTCTTGTGCTGAGGGGCCCAGAACTGCACACGGTATTCAAGGAGTGGTCTCACCAGTGCAGACTACAGAGGGAGAATAACCTCCCTGGACCTGCTGGTCACACCGTTTCTGATACAAGCCCAGATGCCATTGGCCTTCTTGGCCACCTGGGCACACTGCTGGCTCATGGTCAGTCAGCTGTCGACCAACACCCCCAGGTCCCTCTCCTCTAGGCATCTTTCTAGCCAGTCTCCAAGTCTGCAGCACTGCATAGGGCTGTTGAGCTCCAAGTGCAGGACCCAGCCTTTGGCCTTGTTAAACCTCGTGCCATTGGTCTCAGCCCAGCGGTCCAGCCTGTTCAGATCCTTTTGGAGCCTCCCTACCCTCCAGCAGATCCCCACTTCCATCCAGCTTAGTGTCATCCGCAAACTTGCTAAGGATGCACTGAATGCCTTCATCCAGGTCATTGATAAAGACATTGAACAGGGCTGGGCCCAGCACTGAGAACCTGGGGAACACCACTTGGAACTAGCCTCCCGTTGGAGTTAACTCCATTTACCACCATTCTCTGGGCACAGCCATCCAACCAGTTTTCCACTCAAAGGGTCCTCCCATTCCTCCCCAGACCCCAGAGACTGTTTGGGGATCCCAGCCCTGCCTGGGACTAGGGCCTCCCTGGGGACCCTGCTGTCCTGGGGACTCCAGATCCCTGGTAAGCCCATCCCTTTTAGGGGATGCTAGCCCTCCCAGAATCGTCATCTCTCCTGGGAACCCAGCCATTCTAAGGACACCACAGTCTTCCTAGTTAGCCCAGCCCACTTGGGTACCCCAGCCCTCCCGAAGAATCCAACCTTCCCAAGGGCCTACACCTCTCCTGGAGATCCCAGCCTTCCTGGGGAACCCCATAGCTCTGCTGGGGAGGGCTGACACTGGGGGCAGTCAGGGCCCCACTGACATGACAATCTGCTTCTTCATTTGACATTTCAACTTGCAAGAGAAAGCTGTACATGTGCCAGGATCTTAGCTGTGCCCGCTGGTGTCCCCACTACCCATAGACCAGTGCCAGACCTGGAGACTTTTTTATTCTGAGGCTCCAAGCGAAGTGGGGGCAGCGAAAGAGGCATCTGTTTGCCTCTGGAAGCAAAGAGCCACAACTGCCTTTGAGTGAGACAGGAAAGGGTGGCAGCACCAGGGTTTGGATATCTCTTGTCAGCAGTTTTGGGGAATGGAGCTGCCTTCTGGGTAAGGGAAAGCAAAAGTTAAAACAACAGATACAGAATTGGCACAGGGTTCTCCTTACAACCATTTATTGCCATGTGAGAGGGATTCCAAAGACACCAGCACAAGGCTGGTCCCCCATGGAAGGATCCTCCATTTCCCCATGGAAGGGTGCTCCAGCCCCAGCTGTTCCCTGGGTGCAATCGCTGCCTCCATCACTGCAGTGCTGGAGACACCTGAGAGAGAGGCTGGGCTGTGGTGACACTCGGTGGGGTGGAAGCCACGGTTCCTCAAGGTGGAAGCACCTACCGTGGCACCAGTGAGCTGGCCCAGCCCAAGCAGGTCAAGGGCGAAGTGGATGCAGTTGTAGGTGATGGCATCATACTCCACCGCCTGGTCCATGGCCACTCGGATCCGGTGCTGCAGGGTGGCCACATCCAGCCCTTCCTTCCTCCGCAGCACCTTGGCTGGACCCCGAGTCCGCAGGAGGTGGTTCTTGCCGTGCTTGGCCACAATCCCTGATGGAGATGTCCCTGAGCTGCCTGCGGGTCAGAGGGGTGGCTGTACACTCTGTCTCTTCCATAGGGATATTCCAACACCATGACCACTTCCTGGGGCTCACCTTCCAGGTGGATGATCTCCCCGTCACCACAGTAGACACCGGCATGTGCTCCCCACCAGCCAGGCCCTCCCGAGGCCAGGGGAAAAAGAAAGAGGTCCCCAGGCTGGGGCTCGACCACCCCATCGGGGACCACATTGAAGTGCTGGCCCAGTAGCCCCTCGCAGAGGAAGAACGCCGCTGTGCTCACCGCCCCGACCACTGTCTGGGGACCCGTGCATATTTCAGGGCCACTGGTGCCCTGGGTACAGCAGCAGTATCACCAACCCACTGGCTCAACGCCCATCCCTGGTGGCTTGGGCACAGCTTGGGGGAAGGGGCCACGTCCTCTAGGTACTGAGCACCCATGGGTGCTGAGAGGAAGGCAAGGCGTGCTGGATTTGTCCCTGCTGAGACAGGGGTGAAGCAAATGTTGTGGGCTGGGAGAGGACGCTGGCACTCACCTGCCTGGAGCTGCCCACCTGGAGGGATAAAAATTGGTCATCAGCCCTGGTGGCAGGAGGGAGATGGGACCCAGAGCACCAGTGTCATGGCACAGCCCCTGCCCACACTGCTGCCTCCCCCCTGCCCGAGCTCCATGATGGGGACCCTGTGACAACTCCCCCAAACCTGTCGCACCCAAGAGCCCAGCCAGCGCCGGGGCTGGAGGAATGGTCCATCCGGGGCTCGCAGGGTCTGCACCAGGCTGCTCACCTGTGTGGAGAGGGGCAGAGTATGCCAAGGACCTATCCTCTGCTAGCACACATCCTTTCCTAGAGCCTACCCCTGTTAGCACCCACCTCTGCTAGCACCAACCCCTGTTAGCACCAACCGCTGGTATGATCTCTCTCTGTTGGCACCCATGCCCTGCTGGCATCCATTCCCACTGCCTCCCACCCCTGCTGGCACTCACCCCTAGTAGCACCCATACCAGCTTGCACCCAGCACTGGTAGCATCCATTCTTGCCAGCACACACCTCTGTTGGCACCCACTCCCAGCCCACAGCAACCTTCCACGACCCCCTGCGCCCTCAGGCTCAGCACTGGGCAGGTCCCAGACGCTGGGTCCACAGGCACTGGCTGCACTGGCAAAGGGATAGGTCCGCCTGGATGTGGGTGCTCTCTCTGCTGGCTCCCTCGTTACCTGGGCTAGGACATCCATCTGCAAGGAGAAAATTTGATGAGCAGAGCACTGGGGACAGGGGGGCCCTCTCTGTCCCCAGAGAGCTGTGGTGCCACATCACCCTGCCGAGACTCAACCCAGAGCCCCAGTCCTCCTGCCGTGCCCTGCTCTCTCACCTCTACAGTCCTCTCGCTCTGCTGTGGTCCCCAAGCAACTGCCAGCTCCAAAGGTGGCTGCAGATCAGGACCTCTACCTGCACCACCAAGCGCAACTCTGGCTCTTGGCACCCACGTGTGGTTCCACTAGTGCCCAGGAATGTGCCCAGACCACACTGACCGGCCCCACCGGTCCCAGCACCATGGGGCCAGTCCCAGGGGTATAAACTAAATCTGAGGTGACATTTCATCAATGGACACCTTCAGTGATCCCAACAGAGTCGTGAAACAGACCCGTGGCTATGACGCGCTGATATCTGGTGGCCAACAGGCTGTTGCTGAAACACCTCTTGGAGCCAGAACATCTCTTGCCCTGAAGGTAGCCCAAGGGACAGCCAAACACCCAGGGTCAGCTGTGGAGCCACATTAAACTTTAATCCTTGTGCTGGGGGGTCAGCAAAGGCTTTGGCAGGGCTTGGGATGGATGACTGGATCTGTCACCCTCTGTCATTGGGCAGCCTCCACAGCATCATTTATCACAGAGCCACCAGTGAACAACAGCTAATTACAGCTGAAACCAGAGCCAGTCTGGATGCAGTGCCAGGCACCTGCATTAACCCTTCCCAGTCACCTCCAGTCCCATTGCCATCTTGCAACCTCCCATACCATTGTGTCATCTTCTGGTTGCTCTTGACCCCTCCTGATACATCCTTCCCTTGTCACCACTCCCTTCTGGTCCCTAGTAATGCCTCCTGGCCTCCAACATCCCTTCCTGGTCCTTGTCATCCCCTTGGCCCCTCCTTGTCACCGTTGTCCCCTTCTGATCCTCGTTGTCCCCTCCCAGTCCCTATCCTCCCCTCCTGATCTCCGTCTTACCCCCCTGGTCCCCATTACCCCCTCATGATCCCCATCAACCCCTACTGCATTCCACTGCTCCCTCATGATCCCCGTCATACCTTCCTGGTCCCCATCATCCACCCCCATGGTCCATATTGTCCTGTTGTGGTCTCCGTCATCTCCCTCCTGGTCCCTGTTGGCACATCCTGCTCTCTGCCATCCATCGTTGTCTCCTAGTTACCATCAAAACACCCATGTTCCCACCGCTCCCCTCAGTCCTCATCATTCCTTCCCAGTCCTCATAATCTCCTCCTGGTCCCTGTCACCCCAATCTGATCCTTGTTTTCTCCTGGTCCCCATCATCACCATCTGGTCTCTGTCATCCCTTCCTGGTCAGCACAATGTCCCTTTGGTCCCCTTCTGGTTCCCAACCATCCCATCTTTGTTCCCATCGTTTCCTCCATATTCCAGATCACTCTGTCCCAATCTCCACTGTCTCCTCATGGTCCTCATTATCCCCTCCTGATCCTTGTTATCCCCTCTTGGTCCCTGTCATCCCTGACTCATCCCCATCATCTCCTCCTGGTATCTATCAACCTCTCCTGGTCCCCACCATCTCCCCTCAGTCCCACACATCTCCTTCTGCTTCCCATCATATCCACTTGATTCCCACCATCTCCCCTTGATCCCTATCGTATCCTCCTGGACCTCACCATACCTTGCTGATCACTGCTATACCCTCCTTATCCCCCCTGTCCTCTCCTGGTCTCCACCATTCCCTTCTTGTCCTCATTGTTCCCTCCCATTCCCTACCACTCTGTGCCATCGCCAACAGCAGCAGGACTGACAGGATGGCAGTGCCTCCCTGGGTCATCCGATGTCCCCAGCCGAGCTGTCCCCTGCCCAGGACATGTCCACCATTGCCCCATGGCTGCTGGGATTAGGGTTGCTGGAGCCTTGGGGCTGCTCTTGACCACGGTTTTCAAGCCCATCAGCAGCATCTTTGGGTAATTAGTAAATTAGTAATTAAAAGCTCTCTGCCTGCTGTGGGGGGAACAGGGGCAGATCCCAAGGTTTTAGGCTGGGTAATCCTGTGGCATCTGCCCCAGCGTCTGTCACCGAGCCGAGTCACGACCCTACTACGGGCTTTAACGTTTGCTTCTTCACTGCCATCCTGCAGCCCCTCATTGGTGGTGCTGGGCGTGCACAAGGCGTTCCCAAATGGGGACAGGTCAGGTCCCCTCAGTCCTCATGGGGTGCTGAGGCCTAGAAGAGGCACAGTCGCTGCTCCATGGGGACCCCACCCTGGGGATAGCATTCAGCTGGGGGAAATGGAGAAACAGGGTGGGAAACCATATTTTTGTAATTATTGGCTTTCCTGGGTGTGCTGATTATTGGCCAGCAGCAGATGGTTGGTGGGCTAATCACTCTCCCAAATCCCAGCCCCAGAGCTGGCTTTTACCCGACGGCAAGGAAGAGACGGGCAAATTAGCTGACTCATCATGTATCGCCATGATGAGCCCAGCCGCTCCCCAGCATACCCCGGCACTGGGCACCGCACCTCACCCGCAGGTGGGCTGGCACCCTGTGTGCAGGTGCTCCCTGTGTCTCTGAGTGGGGTAGCAGGGTGGTTTCACCCCCAGGTGAAGCTCTGTTGAAGGGTTTGGAGGCAACTAAGCTGCAGACAAGGGGCCGGCAGGGCGAGGTGACAGCTTGCTCTGGCCGCATTAGCCCAGCGTCATAATTCTGCTGAGGGAGGAGGGTGGCCACTGCTGCAGATGGCGGCTGTCAGAGATCTGGGTCAGGGCCTGCTGCGGGACATGGGGCTGTGGGGTGGGATAGGGCATCCCAGTGGACAGGGGGGCCCTGCAGGTGGAGGGGTGCTGCAGGCGAAGATGATGGAGCCTTGCTACAGGCAAGGATGGAGCCATGCTGCAGGCAGGGAGGCTGAGCGATGGCGCAAACGAGGATGGAGCCATGCCTCGGACAGGGGATGATGGAGCCATGCCACAGGCAGGGGAGGTCGAAGCAATGCTGCAGGCAGGGGAGGTGAAAGGAGGTTGCAGGTAGCATGACAGAAGAATGCTATGGGCAGCAGGGATGGTGCCACACAGCAGACAAGGATGACAGAAGGGTGACCCCCCAGCCCCAGATCCACCGGTGTTGCTGCCGCAAGCCCTCAGCAGGGACCAGCTGCCAGCATGCTGTCCCCTGGGTTGCCTCCCCCAGGGCCATAGGCTGAGCCCCATCCTGGGTGGGACACAGAGGGCTGGGGGCCCTGGCTGCAGCCCAGCCCATCCCTAAGGACAAACTGGGCTGGGTGACGGTGGCCATCCTCCTGAGCTGGGCAGGGGGGGGGTTTAGCAGCTAAAGCCCTCAAATCCCAAATTGTGCTGCCTTGTCAGGGCGAGGGTTTAGTGGTGGTTGTGTAACTCCAGGGGCCACCTGGCCCCCACTTGCTGCGGCGTCAGCAGTCCCAGCCCAGCACCCTCGGGGGCCGTCATATTCCCTAAGGAGGGGAAACTGAGGCATGGGGAGCGCTTTGTGGTGAATATGGCAGCTAAGCCGCTTTGGAGGGGCCCACCAAGCATTCCCCCTGCCCTTGCCATCAGGGCCAGTAATTAATTACTTGGGGGCAGGGAAGTTAGCCCCCCCTTAATTACCACTTTTCGTTATTCCCCTCTAACCGCCTTAGCAAAGGGCTTATGCGCTTATAGGACCCCGTGGGTCCCGAGGAGGGGGGACATCTATGGAGTTCCTTACCCTGAGCCCCATCTCCCCCTCTCCACTACAATCTCAGCCTCACAGTGCTGGGGGGACACACGGTGGCAGGGTGACATCCTCAGGGTGGCCCGCAGCGGGGAGGCTTGGGTGTCGCAGGGTTTAGGGTTACAGGGCTGGGGCTCAGCACCTTTTTAATTCTTCATCGCGTGGCTGATTGATCCCCCACCCCCCCACCCCCCCCCCGCCCCGTGCAGACACTAAAGATTAAGAGGGTGACAAAGAGGCGGCTGCTTACACAGCGCCTGCTGCTGAGCTGCCTTGAAGAGAGCAAGGCGAGAGCCCTGCTGCCCACAGAGCACCCACACCGCGCCGGAGCCCACTAGAGGGAGGGGAGAGGGACCGGTCGGGGACGCCGGGTACAGCATGACTGCATCGCCCACAGGGTCGGTGGTGAGCGCTGGGCTGGACGATAGCCCCACGGGTAAGAGGTGCTGTGCTGCTTGACGGGGAACGACGTGGTAGGACCATGGGCGCTGGTGGGGATCTTTCTTGAGGATGGCAGGGTTCCCCATCGGCGTCCTTCTCCGAGATACCTGGGGTCCCCACTGGGGTCCTTCTCCAGGACAGTGGGGGTGTCAACCATGGCCCTTCTCAGGGATGGCAGGTGTCCTCATCATGATTCCTCTCCAAGGTACTCAGGGTCTGCGTTGTGGTCCTTCTGCTGGATGCCTGGGGTGCTCAGTTATCACCCTTCTCCAAGATGCTGAGGGTCTCCTTTGTGACCCTTCTCTGGGCTGGGATACCTTCAGTCTCCAACCCCAATGCTCGCCACGATGACAAGGATCCTCATCGTGGTTCTTCTCCAGGGTGCCTGGGAGCCCCAGTTTGGCCCTTTATGGGATGACTGCAGTCCCCAGCTACAACTTTCTCCTGGATGCACAGATACACATGGCGCCTGGTCTTTTTCCAGGGTCCCTGCGGCCCCTGCCGTGACCCTAGGATCCAGTGCCCCAGCTGTGGTCCTTCTCCAGTAACCTCGAGTCACCTGTCATGGCCCTTCCCTGGGAAACCTGGTGTCCCCATCCCTAGGAACATTTCATTCCCTTCTGGAAGTCCGATGAGAGCTCATCTGACACCATCCCAGGTGCTGGGGCACCAGGAGATGCTGAACCTGTGTGCAACACTTGCGATTCCCTGAGGTGCCCCCATCCATGTTCCTGGGCTCGACCAGCAGAGGTGGAAACCACTCACTCCATCACACACGCGCTGTGGGGACTGCTGGGACTGACGAGGGACATCTAGGTGTCCACAGTCACTCTGAATGTGGCATCTCTGCTCCCACAGGGCTGAGCCCAGCCCCCGGCAAGGCACTGAGCCCTGTGCTGCTGTGCAAGGTGTGCGGGGACACCAGCAGTGGGAAGCACTATGGCATCTATGCCTGCAACGGCTGCAGTGGTTTCTTCAAGCGCAGCGTCCGCAGGAAGCTGATCTACAGGTGGGTATCGCATGGGCAGAGACCAGGAGGGCAGACACCCAGCAGGACAGGGACCCAGGGATAGACCCGCAGTGGGGCAGGGACTTAGGAAGATAGACATGAGGTTGGGTGGGGACCCACAGGATGGACACCCAATGGGGCAGGAACCAGGGGATAGACATGCAGTGGGGCAGTGAGCAGGGGGACAGATCCCTGGCTGGGCAAGGACCCCAGAGAATGGGCACCCCGTGGGGCAGGCACCAGGGGGGTAGATACACAGCAGGATGGAGACCTTGGGGATACACCCCCAGAGTGACAGAGACCAGGGGGAACAGGGACCCAGTTGAGTCAAGACCCATGGGACAGACACCCAGCAGTGCAGGGACCAGAAGATGGGCATTGGACATGTGGGAAGGTGGTGTCTGGGGTGGATGCCCATCAAGGCAGGGGATTCACTGGGGCAGTGCACACATGGCAAGGAAAGGGCACCCACTGGGGACAGGGTGCCTGTTGTGGTGCCCCTTGGGCGGTGGACACCCACTAGGCGAGGGGATGACCCCCACTGGGGACAAAGCACCCCCCCCAGGGAATGGCACCCAAGGGGAAAGGACACCCTGGGGACATGGGATCCCCCAGGGGCTGCAGCTGGTTGTCACCTCTCCTTGTAGGTGCCAGGCAGGGACAGGGCTGTGCCCAGTGGACAAGGCGCACCGTAACCAGTGCCAGGCCTGTCGGCTCAAGAAGTGCCTGCAAGCTGGCATGAACAAGGATGGTGAGATGCGTGGAGGGCACATGATGATGGATGGCAGGGCTGATAGCAGAGTGGCTGGTGCTGATGTCACCTTGTCCTTGCAGCTGTGCAGAATGAGCGCCAGCCCCGCAGCACAGCCCAGGTCCGGCTGGACAGTATTGAGCTGGATGCTGAGCTGCCCCCTGAGCACGTGGCCACCACCCGTGAGGTCCCTCCCACTCCCTGCTCCGCTCCCTGTGGTCCTGGTGCCACTGTCACCATCCCTCCAGGTCCCCAAGCACCCACACCACCCACCAACCATCGCTTCATGGCCAGCCTGATGACAGCTGAGACCTGTGCCAAGCTGGAGCCCGAGGACGGTGAGTGGCCGCCGGTGAGGAGGTGACCTGTGGGTGTCGTCCTCACAGTGAAGTGAGCACCGATGTCCCCTTCTGTCCCCACAGCTGATGAGACAGTGGATGTGACGGGCAGTGAGCCAGAACGGGCAGCTGGCGAGTACCAGGTAGCACCATATCCAGCAGCCAGCCCTGAAAATGTCTACGAAACCTCGGCACGTCTCCTCTTCATGGCAGTGAAATGGGCCAAAAACCTGCCTGTCTTCTCCAACCTGCCCTTTCGTGACCAGGTGGGCTTGGGGACCCCCATGGGGCACTGGGGACTCCCCAAAATGTAAGCAACCAGTCAGATGAGGATAGCCGGAGCATCCCCAGAACATTCACTGCAGGGTCTTGGGCATTCCCTCCCAGAAGATGTTCTTTAGCTCAACCAATCATGGTGGCTTCAGGTGCTGGAGTCTTTGGGGTGACAGATGGTTTTGGGGCTCCCTTCCTCTCTCCAGGTGATCCTGCTGGAGGAAGCGTGGAGCGAGCTGTTCCTGCTCTGTGCCATTCAGTGGTCCATGCCTCTGGAGAGCTGCCCGCTGCTGGCTGTCCCTGAGCTGGCCCCAGGAAAGCTGCTACCTGCCGCCCTGGATGTCCGGGCACTGCAGGAGACCCTTGGCCGCTTCAAGGTGTTGGCAGTCGACCCCACTGAATTTGCCTGCATGAAGGCAGTGGTGCTTTTCAAGCCAGGTGAGGGGGCCCACCAGCACCAGCTGCTGCCTGTCCCCATGTCCCCACACCACTCTGTCACCCCCTTGTCCCTGCAGAGACACGTGGCCTAAAGGACCCCGAACAGGTGGAGAACTTGCAGGATCAATCGCAGGTGATGCTGGGCCAGCACAACCGTTCTCACTATCCCGGGCAACCTGTCAGGTACTACTGTCCCCATGTCCCCATGGGTGACACCAGGGGCGGGGACACCTGCCCATGACCATTGCTCCATCCTCCAGGTTCGGGAAGCTGCTGCTGCTCCTCCCCGCACTGCGCTTCATCTCCTCTGAGCGTGTGGAGCTGCTCTTCTTCCGCCGGACCATCGGCAACACGCCCATGGAGAAGCTGCTGTGTGACATGTTCAAGAACTGACCTCCCCCATCCCGATGTCCCCTGGTTTGTTTGTCACCCTGCACTGCCACCCTGTCATCCCCACTGTGGGTCCCCTCCTCCCAGGATGCTGTGAGGTGTGAAGGTGCCCGTGGTCCTGTCTCCAGGATGGTGGTGGGGACCCTGGGATGCTGCTGGCAGCTGGTACATGGGCCTGGCTTAACTGAGGACACACGGCCACCCAGGGAGACAGCAGCCTGACAGTGGCACTGGCCCAGGGGTAATGCCAGCCTGGAGCATGACACCAGACCAGGTGTGACGTGGGCCATGGGGAGGTGCCAGACCAGGGTGTGACAGAAGACCAAGGGTGACGCTGGCTGGAGGCAACGCCACCCCAAAGGTGACACTGGTCACAGGATGATGGCCATCCTGAGGGGGATACCCGTCTACAGGATGATATTGGCCGGGGATGACCGCAGCCCAGGGGTGACCCCCTAAAAGGGCTGGTCGTTCCCCTGCCATGACCTCACTTCCGTCACCCCAGGGACACACAGGGGTGGCCCCTCAGCTCCACGTCCGGGGGTCCCACTCTCCCGTACGCTCCAAACAAAGAGAGTGTGGGCAGCTGGGCTCCTCGCGCCACCAACTCTCAGCCTCTGACCCCACAGAGTGAGGGCACTCACTGAACAGCCACAGTGTGAATAAATACGTAAGAATATGTTGTCTTGGCGCAAATAAATTCAATATAAACCAGATGTGTGTATATAACCCAAATTAAGTAACCAGAATGTAAATAAATGGAATATAAGATGCACAGAAACAATGTGAGTGTAAATGTAATTAAAATAATCTGAATGGAAATAAATGGAAAATAAATTATCTGACTAGAAAGAACCTGAATTAAATAATCCAAATCGAAATAATCTGAATTAAACAATCGGAATATAAATAAGACTGAAATCAATAACATGAAACAGTCTGAATTGGAATAATAAAAAAAAAATTATCTGAGTATAAGATAAATACAAATAATCTGATTTAGAGATAATCCAAAGACAAATAAAATGAAAACAAATACTCTGAATATAAATAAATGCAAATAATCTAGATGGAAATCATCCGTATATAAACAAATACCAACGACCTGAAGATAAACCACTCGACGGGCTCTACGGGCAAGGTGGGAGGAGCTGGGAAGGGGCCCCCGAGGGAGCAGGAGGGTCGGCGGGGCCGGGCAGGGACCGTCGAGGTGGCCGAGGCGCTCCGCACAGCCCGAGGGGCGCTGGGGACCCCCCCCCAACCCCGGGGCCGGGGGCACCTGCACGGGGAGCGCCTCCCACCGGGAACTGATTCCGGGCTCCAGGCTCTTTTCCCTCCGTTTCCGGCACGGGAGAGCAGACCCCCCACGGCCCCTCCCACGCGGCAGAACACTAAGATCCAAAGGGGAACATGAAGCAGAATGAGCTTGGCCCCACCTCTTGCCTTCACCATCCTTCTCCGTGGATGGACTCGAACCTAGGACAGCTGATGGCCAAGGAACTGGGCGACAAAGGAACCCCTCCCCTGCTGCGCTTGGGCCGCCAAGCAGGACCTCCTCCAGGCACGGGCTGCACTGGCCAGCCTTTTGGCTGGATGGAAGTGGAGCTGTGCTCCCGCACTGTGACCCGTCACAGTAACGCCAGCACCGACAGCGTGGCGCTGCTGACAGTGCCCAACCCTGAGACCTTGGCACACCTCCAGCTCCCACATGGATCTGGTCCTGAGGGTAGCTACCCTGAAATGCTTGAAATCGAGGTATGGGGTAACCTTTCCTAGGTAAATTTTTGGGGTTTTTTCCTAAATAATTCTCTAAGATTTAACTGGCTTCACCTCAAAGTGCCCCAGAATCCCTACCAGGACCTCTCACTCCCACCCAGGTCCCTGCCGTTAAAACTGGGATTTTTTTCAGGCAATTATTTAACTTTTAACCATTTGGGGGGCACTTGGATGCATTTTTTTCCTCTAGTTTCCATCTCATACACTCCAAGCTCCCCAAATATCTGGTGAGAGAAAGGAGACTGAAGGCTTGGTGGAGTGATTTGAGACATAGTGGGGGCAATCTAGGGGCATGGCGGGGGTAATCTAGGGTACCCAGAGGGCAATTTGGGACCAAAAAGGCAATTCAGGGCAGCAGTACTACAATATGGTGCCCCTCACAGGCAACTGAGGAGGCAAACAAGGGTGCAGTGGGCAATCAGGGGCACTGGGGACAATTTGGGGGCCCATGGCTGCAATTCAGGCCTTAGTGGGGACCTTTTGGTGTGACAGGGGTGCAATGTGGTGCCCAGCGGAGCATTTGGGAGTACCAGGGATGCAGCTTGGGGTCCATCACAAGTGATTTGTGGCTGCTGTGGACCATTTGGGTTCCACAGCTGTGACACCCTTACAAGGTAAGAGCCTCTCCATGGCCACAGGCACCCTAAAGCACCCCATTCAGCACTGTTCCCCCAGCAGCCTCCCCAGACAACACACAGCTGCCCCCCTCCATCCCACAGAGCCACGAACACATTCCACTGCCAAAAATAACCTTTACTAACACAAAAATGCCACCCCAGTGGGTATAGGGGGGACAGACCCAGGGTTAGGAGGCAGATGGGCTGTGGTTTTGGGGCAGCGACCATGATCTGTGGTGATTTTGGGGTCCAGGACCAGCTCCAGGTACTGTCACTCAGTCCAGCGGTGGCCACAGTGTGGGGCGGTGCAGACATAGTAGAGCCTCATGGCATCCTGGGGGCAGGAGTGGAGGCAATTATGGCAGGGATACACGTCGGGGGCGCAGTGACAGCTTTGGGGTGGTGGGGGGGTGCCACCTCACCTCAGCTCTGGCACTGTGCGACTGGAAGAAGACAGCCTCCTTGTGCCCACACCTAGGAGAGAAGGAGACAGCAGTATGGGGGACAAGAGTCCTATGGGGGACATTGGAGCTATGGGTGAGGATGTCAGAGCCCCACAGAGACACTAGAGCCACAGAAGAAGCACTAACAAGAACATCAGAGCTGGTGCAGGCACGGGAGACCCGAGGGGGGCACAGGAGCAGTGTGATGATGGGGCTGGTGTCCCCATATCCCAGGGGATCACCCCTCTCCACTCACTTCTGGCAGGGGTGGTCCTCAGTGCGGGGCAGCGTGGGGTCCTGTGAGACATCAGCGATGATCTGCGTGAGCTCGCTGTGAGGAGACATACCAGGGTGTTATATTTAGCCCTCTGAATTGCCCCTAGGCTATGAAGAACCCCCATCCTCCTCATTAATGACCTCTAATAATCATCCTTATTAATTGCCCTTAAATTATCCTCCCCTACTGCATCTGTGAGAAACACTCACAATTGAAACAGGTAAATTGTGGCATGCATCTTGTGAAACAATGTTATTTATTTATTTATTTATTTGTGATTGCAATTGCGGGAGCAACTCATTCTGTCAAGAAGGAAAGTGCTCACCTTTGTTGAAAAATACAGAGCTTTTTATGCTGTTTCTTCCAAGGTAAGACCACCCTCTCCCCCAATTTACAACCTATCCCAAAACTTTTACTAGGCTATTTTTTACAAATTCAATTCCTTGTCCAATCTGCTTTCCTTACACTCCTAAGTGTATCTTGTACTGTACCAGAAAGGCACCAGAAGGTAGTATTTCTTACCTTATCTATTTTAAGTTCATTTCAACAAAGCCCTCCATCTCAATGCTAAAACTTCCATTTTATAAAACTACAAGTAGGCTAACTCTCACAGGTCCCTTTATTAATTACCTACCAGGTGCCTCAATCACTCTTAAGTACTCCAATTAGCCCTTTACTCGTTGTTATTATTATTACCCAGAAACTGTTCCACCTTAATAAGTGCCCTCCACTCACCCTCCCTCATTGCCTCCCCTTATTCATCACTCACCCATTACCTCCCTCGATTCTTCTCCTATTAATTACCCTCATCCTCACTTTGCCAATTACCTTCTTCTACGTTACCCCGCTTTTTAAGTGCTTTCCCTTACAAATCGGTCTCTACTGCCACCCTCTGGTCTGCTAACAAACTCACTCCACTTCGTGGGTGATCTTGTTTACGTAGATGCAGCTGTTGTCAGCTTCTTGCTGGTAATCGCAGTTGCGGCACTGGGGAAAGAGAGGGGCTTAGTGCCAAACTGGGAGAGGAGGTAGGGCATGGTCCCAGGAGGAGCCAGAACTGGTTCCAGTGCCAGGAGGGAGCACGACCCCAAGAGAAGCTGGGCCCAGTCTAAGTACTCCAGTGGGGGCTGTGGGGCTGGGCACAGCCTGCTGTCATGATAGGACCAGTCCCACTATGCCCGCAATACTAGTCCCAGTGCCACATGGAAGCTGGGGGGCATGCAGTCAGCACTGTATCCCAGGACTGGTCTCAGTGGTGGAGGGAGAGCACTCACGGCATAGAGCAGGATCCGGTTCTCCTTGTCCTCCTTGGGGTACAGCATGTTGTTGCTGGAGAAACATGAGAGGTGTTAGTAAGGGGGCTGACCTAGTCCAGGGGCCAGATACACCGAGGAGGAAGGGCTGGGGCAGGGGGTGGGGTGGTGGTGTATGCAGAGGCCCTAAGGAGGAGGTGGGGGTCCTAGGAGGTGTCTGGGAGGGACTGAGTACCCTGTGGAAGTGCGGGGGTCTATTAAGGGGATATGGAGAGGGGTTGAGAGCCCGGGGCGGGGGTACGTTGGGTCCCTGGGAGCGGGGCTGAAGGCCCTGGAGAGGATCTAGGAGGCCTGGGGAGGGGTTGGGGGGCTGGAGAAGGGGATGTGGAGGCCGTGGGGAGGGATGGGGGAGGCCTGGGGGCAACTTGGGAGTCCTGAAGAGGAGTAGGGGGACCTGAGGGGTATCTGAAGGTCCTGGGGAGGATATGGCTGTCTTGGGGAGGGGTCGCGGGGCTGAGGGTTATCTGATGGGGGCCATAAGGAAGGAACCGAGAGGGTTCTCCCGGGGGAGAACGGCCGGCCGGCGGGGAGCTTCAGAGGAGCGGCCTCTGAGGGCCATGAGGGGGCGGCGGGCAGCGCCGCGGGCGGGGAGCCCTGAGCAGGAGGCGGTCAGCAGGGCCGCGCGGCACCGGGTGCGCCCGCGCTCCTCACCACTCCTGGCAGAACCGGATCCCCACGAAGCCCGGCTCGTAGGCCCCATCAGCCTCCATGGCGGCCCTGACGGCGGCCGCGCGGGGTCAAACCGCGCCGCGCCCCCCCGCGTGAGGCAACCCCTCCCATTGGCCGCGCGGTCGGGGGGGGGGGGCGGGGCGGGGCCGCTGTCGCTGAGCGACGGGAGCGCCTCCGGGAGCGCCGGTGTCGCAGCGAACGGGCGAGGTGTGATCGTGGCTCCCCACACAGTATCTCAAAATCGTAAAATCACAGAACGGTTTAGGTTGGAAGGACTTCCAGGCCCCTCTAGTCCCAGCCACTGCCATGGGCAGGGACACCTCCCGCTGGATCAGACACTCCAAGCCCCATCCAGCCTGGCCTTGATCCCTTCCAGGGATGGGGCAGCCACCCCTGCTCTGGGCCACCTGGGCCAGGGCCTTCCCACCCTCAGCGTAAAGAATTTCTAATAACATCTCATCTAAATCTTCCCACTTTCAATTTAAAGCCTTTACCCCTTGTCCTATCGCTCCATGCCCTTGTAAAAAGCCTCTCTCCTGCTTTCCTGCAGCCCCTTTCTGTACTGGAAGCTGCTTTAAGGTCTCCCTTCTCTTTTCCAGGCTGAACAACCCCAGATCTCCCAGCCTATCCTCATACAGGAGGTTTTCCAGCCCTCACATCATTTCCGTGACCTCCTCTGGCCTCTCTCCCACAGCTCCATGTCCTCCCTGCGCTGGGAACTCCAGAGCTGGACACAGAGTTCAGGTGGGTGTCCCAGAGCGGAGCAGAGGGGCAGGATCCCCTCCCTCCCTGCTGGTCCCACAGCTCTGGGTGCAGCCCAGGACACAGGTGGTTTCTAGGCTGTGAGCACACACTGAAGCTCATTTGGGGCTTCCTCCCCCAGCACCCCA
>JAUMJK010001034.1:0-273692 GCA_033558105.1 Coccyzus lansbergi
CGACGCCAAGGGGAAGGTGCAGGCTGTAGCTCGGGGGTAAAATGCGCATGCGCACTTGCCGCGAGGCCTTCAGGGAAACCGAGTTTTCAGAGGGTTTCAGACGGTGACAGCGCCGGGGGCCAGTACTTCAATTCCCAGCATGCTCCTCGGCACGAGGAGGGCGGGGCGGCGCTCTCCGGGACTTCGATTCCTAGCATGCTCCGCGGCGCTGGTCCCTCTCCACCAATCAGGTGTCTCTCCACCAATAAAGTCCCTCGCCGCATCCCGGCGCGCTCCGCCCTTCCCCTCGCTCTGACCAATCAGCGAGCTCAGCGGTGCCCGCGAGCCGGAAGCGGGGAGGTGGCGCAGCGCGGGGCCAGTGCCGAGATGGCGGAGCGGGGGTACAGCTTCTCCCTCACCACTTTCAGGTACGCGAGGGCTGAGGCCGGCGGAACCAGAGCTCCGGGCGGGCGGCGGAGATGGGGAGGGAGGCACGCAGGTGGGACGGGATAGAGGCAGGACGCCGGAGCAGGGCGGAGCAGGCACTTTGCAGAGTCATGGCGTCTCAGGCCGCGGCTGCACCCGCCTCGGCTTGGAGTTGCAGAAAGCGAGCGCCCTTTCTGAGGCCTGGGCAACACGAGGAGTGACCTCCGTCAGTCGAATGCAGCGAGGCAAGAGCTGGGGCAGAATGTGCTCTCGACTTACATGCATACGGATAGATTTTCCCATAAATCTTATGCGTATTCAGTTACTTTCCATAGATTGACTTTAATGTTATCGTGAACTTAACGACTGTCAAAACTCTTGCAAATTTGGAGCTTTAGAGACACTCTGCTCCAGCTTGCATTTGAGATGGGAACAGGCTGCAAACAGGTGATGGCAGAAGAAGAGACAGATGTGTTTAGCACAGATCAGACTGCATACAAGATGTTATGTTCAAAGAATGAACAATGTCTGGAGAAACACTGCTAGAAAGAAAACATGCGATCAGAGGACCATTCTGACTAACTTTAGGAAAAAATGCAAACAATTACTGAGATGAAACTTAACTCTGCTTCAGCTAAAATCAAAGATATTTCATTTGTTCTAATAGTAAGTAATTTTTGTTTCACTTAAGCCAGGCACAGGGAAGGTGGTAGGATCAGACAGCTCCATCTCTGGAGGTCACGCCTGGAGTGTCCATGCACTGGAGAATAGAGGCGGAGATGGTGGGCAGAGGTCCCAGAGGGTCTGGTGTGGTCACTGCCTACATCATCTAGCCTTGCAGCAATTTGGAGTCACTGCCAGGGCAGCTGTCTTGCCACTGTGGCACTTCACAACAAGTGCTTGATGAAACAACTCAGCTTGGGATTGCCATGCACACACTTCAGGCTGGTTCTGAGCTAATTGGAAATGTGTGGTGATAACTAAGCTACGGTGTCTTGAGAGCTCAATTCAGAACCAACTTTCATAGTATCATAGAATGGTTTGGGTTGGAAGGGACCTTGAATGTCATCCAGTTCCACCCTTCCTACCATGGGCAGGGACACCTCCCACTAGACCAGGCTGCTCAAGGTCCCATCCAACCTGACCTTGAACATCTCCGGAGATGAGGCTTCCACAATTTCCCTTGTGCAACCTGTGACAATGCCTCATCACCCTCATCCTGAAGAATTTCTTTCTATTTCTGATTTCCCCCCCTTCCAATTTAAAACCATCTAAATCTACCTCCTTCCAATTCGAAGCTGATTTTGCAGATGTGGAAATGAAAGAAGCCTTCAAATGAGTTTTAAATGGTTTGTTTCTCTTCTTTCTGTGCTTTGCAGGCAGTGCTGTCCTTGCCCTTTGTGCACAGTATAGGTGTGGGGTGATTGCATACACAGAATAAGTATGGTATTGGAGTGGTATCTATTGAAGTGTTGCTCTAATACATACACTTAAGATTCAGAGGAAAGGAAACCACTTTCCATTCTTTGTGCAGCTTTTGGTAAAATACCCCTTTAATCTCAGAGAAGAGTAGTGCTGTGTAATTGCAAACCAGGTTACTAAAGGCATGTTCCAGTTAAGCAAATGAAGCAGTTCACAATCTAGAACTAGGACAAAAATCTTTCTAATGGATGGATGCAGCCAAACCTGCCTGCTTTACTTAAGTGGATTGAATTCTTTGAGTTTCTGAGGATGTTACAAACATTTTATACACTATATGTTTTCATAGAATCACCAGGTTGGACGAGACCCACTGGATCGTTGAGTCCAACCATTCCTATAAAACACTAAACCATGCCCCTCAGGACCTCGTCCATCCGTGCCTTAAACACCTCCAGGGAAGGTGAATCAACCACCTCCCTGGGCAGCCTGTTCCAATGCCCAGTGACCCTTTCTGTGAAATTTTTTTTCCTAATGTCTAGCCTAAATCTCCCCTGGTGTAGCTTGAGGCCATTCCCTCTTGTCCTGTCCCCTGTCACTTGGGAGAAGAGGCAAACTCCCTCCTCTCTACAACCTCCTTTCAGGTAGTTGTAGAGAGCAATGAGGTCTCCCCTCAGCCTCCTCTTCTCCAGGCTAAACAACCCCAGCTTTCTCAGCCATTCCCCATAAGGCTTGTTCTCCAGTCCCTTCACCAGCTTTGCTGCTCTGGACTCACTCCAGAGCCTCAACATCCTTCTTGTGGTGAGGGGCCCAGAACTGAACATGGGGTTCAAGGAGCAGCCTCACCAGTGCCAAGTACAGAGGGAGAGTAACCTCCCTGGCCTTGCTGGTCACGCCATTTCTGATACAAGCCAAGAGGTCAAGTTTTCAAGTTTTGAAACTTGAACCCGTTGATTTTGTACTCACTTGGAAGAAAATACACCTGCCTATGCTTTCTCTCATTTGCTTGTTCTTGTACCGAACAGTTGTTTATTTTAGATTGTACTTACCTTGAAATATTTTGCTAATGTTCTTTATGTTTTAGTTACTGACTTAAGAATCTATTGTTCTGTTCTCTTAGTGCTTTGTAGTAGCAAAGCTAGAATTATTACTTTGTCACCTTTATATGCTGTTTACTCACTGTATAAATAACTATGCTAATTGATTATTGCTTACTTTGTTTTTCTCCAATTACTTTAAGCACTGAATTACATAATTTCCTGGTTTACTGCATCTATTAAAACAGCATTGTCAAAATATGGCCCAGAGAATAGATCCCACTTGGAAAATCACTTGTCCAGTGTTTGTCTGACTGTGTGCTCTCCTTTTCCTTTGGGATGGAGAATGGGAACCTCTATCCCTGTTGTGCTGGGCATGTTAACATGTAGGCCTGACACCTGCTGCTCTGTTCTGATGATTCTGCATCTTTTACCAGAAAAATATGGATTGTTGGAACAGAACACAGGAATACTTGGGGATGGAATGGGAGCTGTTTCTGTCTTGTGCCATTGACCTGATGTGTGCTTAGCAGTCAGAGAGCAGCAGGGTTTTGCTTGTACCTTTCAATAGTGAACATCAGTGTCTTGAAAACTTTTGCAAGCTGCACGTATAATGCCGTTTAGTAGAGTCATGATGCACTTTGTAGATTTTTTTACTGAGTGGAAAACTTATTTAAAATGGTACAGAGTTGGAGACTGGACATGACCTCCTTCAGTCTGCGTCCCAATCACTGCACCCTATCTGAGATACATGAGCTTTCATCAGGGTTTTAGGCAGGTGCTGTGTGACTATCCTGGTAGCACTTTGGCAGTAGTGAGTTCTGTGTTGCTGTCCAACTCTTTTAAAAGTTGTTAATAATCTTAAGGCTTGTGGTGATTTTGTTGTTTCCTTGTTTGTTTAATTCTGATTAAAATATGCTGATGCTAGACATAACTTGCTTTTTTTCATGCCTTTTTAGCATCACATTGTAAGAAACATTCAAGCGTATCATAATTATGCTAGACTTACTTTTGCATTTTCCTTTTTTTAGTCCTTCTGGAAAGCTTGTTCAGATTGAATATGCATTGGCTGCCGTGGCTGCAGGAGCTCCATCAGTTGGGATTAAAGGTATGTGCAGAAAATACCTACTTTAGTGAAGGATTCAGGATTCTGAGTATCATTTGAAAGAACTAAAACAGTTTGGACTGTATGTTGGGGCTTCTTCATGTTGCCTTCTATTTTATTTTTCTTTCAGTGCATTTTCTTGAATTATAGTGGGTTTAATATTTCCTATTTTTTTCTGTAACTCAGTAATTTTTTATAAAGAGGGGAGCATATAGCTCCATGCTGGGAGGAGAATTTTGCTTGGGTGGTTTTGGAGATGCTCAGCTGATAGAAGTAGATGGAGGGGAGGGCTGTGTCCTAAGTCAATAACTCCTGCTGTGTGTCCACACGCATAGGAACAACACAAAAGGTTACCTCAACTGCAATTTTTCTGTGCTTCAGAATCTTTGGAATGTAATTATGGGAACTGTATGATTATTTTAAATGAGAAACAATATGTTGAGTGGATTCATCAAAGTTTCTCTGATTAATGTGATTGTAAATATGAAGGGGTTTTAAAAAGGGAGGAGCAAAATTCTTTACAGTCCTATAAACCTGTTCTGTGTTTTGATTGCTTTCCATTATTTTAGATTAATATTAGCAAAAAAATCTTATTCCTTTACAGCTGCAAATGGAGTGGTGTTGGCAACTGAGAAGAAGCAGAAATCTATTCTCTATGATGAAAGGAGTGTCCACAAAGTAGAACCAATTACCAAACATATAGGTTTAGTGTACAGTGGTATGGGTCCAGATTACAGGTATTAAAAATTTTGGTTGGTCACCATGTAAATATATTTTCGTACAAGAAACCTAAGATAGCAATTAGCTGTTTCTGTCTAAGTGTATGGCACGACACTCGCGACACTACATTGTATTTGTATGGTATTACATTGTATTTGAAATTTGATTTAAGTTTTTGTAAATATGTTCAGTCCCTTGTCAAATATCTGTCTAAAGGTTAAGGTCTGGGGAGACCTTACAGCAACCTTCCCGGACTTGAAAGGGCCCTATGGAAAAGCTTTATGAGGTGCTTTGTATCAGGAAGTGCAGAGATAGGATGGTAACAGTTTTAAGCTGTAAGAGGATAGATTTGATTAGATATTAGGAAGATTTCTTTTCCTCTAAGGGTGGTGAGGTACTGGAACGGGTTGCTCAGAAAAGGATACCCCGTCTCTGGAGGTGTTCAAGGCCAGATTGGATGGGGCTTTGAGCACCCTGATCTAGAGGGAAGTGTCTCTGCCCACGGCAGAGGGGCTGGAACTGGATGATCTTTATGGTCCCTTCCAATTCAAACTGTTCTATCAATCTGTGAATGAGAAGGGAATGAACAGCAGTGGAATTCATCCTTAGTTTCACTTCAAGTATTCGAGAGATTACTCAGTTGATCAGAAAGATAACTGAGCACAGTCTATGTCTTCTTACATTAGTGTTAGGCCAGGCGTAGAATACCTTAGCATTGTATTTATTGTGAGTTTTTAGTTTGAGTTATAACAACTAGTTGGAGTATCTTTGCCACACTAATTTTGTCTTTCCTTTTAGGGTACTTGTGCACAGAGCTCGGAAGCTGGCCCAGCAATATTACCTAGTTTATCATGAACCAATTCCAACAGCTCAACTAGTACAGAGAATTGCTTCTGTGATGCAGGAATACACGCAATCTGGGTATGTGGTTTTCTGTATTTTGCTTAAGGTTATGTTGTTTAAATGTAATGAATAATAACTACACAGTGAATTATTTTTTTGTGTCAAAAAGACCGTTAGTTTTTCAGTGGAGAATGCCCACAGAAAATGGATCAGCAAGGGAAGGATTAACTGTCAGTGGGTGAGATAGGGTCTTCATAGCTTGCAAACAAACATGTCAGAAAAGAAAGCATGCTTTTGGTTTTGTACTGTTGGTTGACTTGTCATTCCTGATCACAGCCCTGGGCTGGTGGGAAGCATGGGGGGAAGGATAACAGATCCAAAATTAATCATCTTTGATTTTCTGAATGGATTTCATGTATCAACTGTGATTTTTTTAGCTTCATGGGTTTGGTTTTTCCCCTGCAGTGGTGTTCGTCCATTTGGTGTATCTCTGCTAATATGTGGCTGGAATGAAGGGCGGCCTTATTTATTTCAGTCGGACCCATCTGTAAGAACCTTATCTTTTTAAATTCTTTTATAAACTATCTAGAACTTTATGCTCATGAAATACTTTCTGTGATGATAATAATTCTGAGCTAGAACACAAGATCCCTTAACATAACTTCAGAAGTCATAGTAAGTCCATTTCAATAGGTGCTTGGAGTGAGTCTGGATCTTTTTGTGCCTACATATTTCTGTAGGGGTGGCAGCTGTTTTTGAAGAGATCACCAGCCCTTTCCATGCCTTCCACCTAGCTGGTAGTGACAGCAACAAGGGCATGCTGCAGCAGGCACCAGGGAAGAAAACCCTTCTCAAATAGTTCTCTGAGCTGGATGGAAGTTAGGCCAACATATGTTGCATTGTGAAACATAATGTGTGTGCTTTAGAATTTAATGACAGCAGTTAATTTAAGTGAGTTTATTTGCTGTGTTTGCACTGCACTTCTGAAAAACTACTCTGTGATGCATTTGTGAGTTTTAATGCCCTCCATCAAACAAAAACCGTAGTCACTGTAGTGATAATTGATAAGCTTCAGAAATTTGAATCACTACCTGATTCTCAAATATAAAAAGCAAAATGCAGATATGTGGTATAAGGCAGCCTGATTGAGGTACAGAGCTGCTGGTGGCCTTCCTGAGGGGAGAATAGAAATGATGACTAAATATGCTGTTAGTAGCTTAGATAAATTAGGTGGCTGATTTGCAACAAGTTGTTCACGTTTCTGAAGTTCACTCCATATATTCTTATTTTTTAAGTAAAGATCAGACTGTATGTGCTCTGAAGGCAAACGCGCTATTTCTGTTTAGGTAATCCCAAAGCAAAACTATGCTAATGACTTAGGAAATTCATTTTTCAAAGTAGTGGGAGAATTAAAATAGGTGGGGCCCTATACAAATGTTCTGTACATTTTCAGAGCATATGTTCCTATATAAAATTAGTCTGACTGTGATCCAGAATAGTCTCTTGTATTCTCAGAACATTCCATACTTTCATAATTGCTTCTGCATTTTGTACCAAGTAATTGAGTATGTAATGTTTGACTGAGTTATGCAAAACAATTCAATAGATTGTTGCTTTTACAGGGAGCTTACTTCGCGTGGAAAGCAACAGCAATGGGAAAAAATTATGTCAACGGGAAGACGTTCCTTGAGAAAAGGTAATGTATTTAATGGTGTCCATTCAGACAAGTACCTGCTTTGTTCGTGTTCCATGTAAAACAACCAGACTACAAAATGCACACTTTAAGACAATTGGAACAAAGTTTTAGATTACTTAAGATAGAATGCTTCCAACATACTTATTTAAACATGTGCAGGAAATTTGCTTTATTTAAATTCTAAGTTTTGTGTTTATAGAAAATGGTTTCAGTGCAATAAACATTATATTCAACATATTTGTGGAAATATTATTCTGTGTGGCATCAGTAGGAAAAAGTAGTGCAATTCTTTTTTTAAAATAATAAATTTGACTATTAATATCATGCTGCTTACAAATATAAATTGTATGATCAATAGGGAGATTTTAGTAGCCTTTGGGTGTTTAGAGACTCTAGGATTATTAGTATATGCAAAGGTCTTTGTCCCATGCTGAAACATGTGAACACCTGTTTACAGATACAATGAAGATTTGGAGCTTGAAGATGCCATTCATACAGCTATCTTGACACTAAAGGTTAGCAAAATATTAAATAAGTTCCTTACTGTTATGACATCATTGATATGATTTACTGAACTTCCTTTCCCTTAATAGGAGAGCTTTGAAGGGCAGATGACAGAAGACAACATTGAAGTTGGCATCTGCAACGAAGCTGGTTTTAGGAGGCTCACTCCAACTGAGGTTAAGGACTACTTGGCTGCAATAGCCTAGTAGAAACCAGGCAAGACTGTGTGATACACACAAAGGTCTTTTTAATTTTGGCTACTTAAATGTTTTTGTTTGCAGTTTTTGCATACTTATTTCTACATGGTTTGTCTAGATTTTTTAAATATCATGGGTGGAAAAGCAGCAGTCCTAATATTGTAATACAGGGAATCTTATTACAGGGAATTATTTCCCTTGATACATGGAATCTTTGTCCACAAAATACTGTACAACATGTAAAGGTATAGTGACAGCTTGGAAAAGTCTCGAGAATAAAATTTTAAGGCCACTGCTTTGGGGGGAAGGTGTTTGTGTGTCTTTTTTCAGTCATAGCTTGTTTTTCTGTGAAAAGCTGAGATTTCAGTATCATTATTGTTGAGGAAACAATTTTCCACATGCAGACATGATGCACTAATGCTAGACCTTCTTTAAATGAAAACTATGAGTGGACAGGACAATTTCTTTGCTTTGAAATATTGCTTAAATGTTAAGTAATTTCAAAAACTGTTTTGTCTGGTGTAGAAGATCACGTACTTTCATGAAGGGTCTCCCATTTCAGGTGATCTTACTTGAACATCTCTGCAGTTGACTTTCTTGGTCTTTGTGTCTACAGAACTTGTTTTCTGTTACTTGGGTTATTTTTATGGCCCTAGAACTTGCACTTTTTCAACCTTGCAATATTGTTAGAAATAATGCATTTAGGTTTCAGTAAGTTATCAACATCAATAAAAATCAACATGAATTACAAAGCAAAATAAGAATATGTAACATAATTATCCATTTGTGTTAAAGTTACAAAGTCTGACACAAAAAACTGAGACTGTGCCTGTAACTTTTTACTTAACAAATTATGAAAGTCAATCATGGTCACCTTCAAAATAGTTCCTGTTCTGAATTGGCACACAGCTGCACACAGTGCTGCCAACATTGAAAGCAATTTTACAGATCATTTTCTGAAAGGCTATTGAGGATCTCTATTGTTTTTGCTTTCACATCTTCTACCAACAAAAAATAACTTCTGAGCACCAGCCTGATCCTTGGTATCTCTTCACTGTAAGCCTTAGTCAATAATAGAAAAGTTTCCATCGCAGATTTCTTCAGTTTCACAAGGAACTTAGATGTCAAGTTGCTGTTCATTCATGACATTTTCCAACCAAGGGTAAGAAAATGCCTGTATTTGAAAACGTGTCCACTTGTACTGAGCGAACAGTCAAGTTGAGCGTTGTCTCACTGTGACAGGTCAGAACATGTTCTATAACCATCTCTTGCCTCTCCCCTCCCACTCTTGGTTCCCGACCTATGGGATTAGTCTTGTTTTTTTGGGGTCAGACCTCTTAATTTCCAACATGGAAAGTAATTAAAGTTGCAGCAATAAAAAGTGCACTTAATTTATGCATCACAGCTTTTACAGGTACAGAACTAGATGTTTGAATATTAGAGTGTCTGTCTGTATTGATACATATTACATGTATAGAGTTGTTCAAGTTATATAGAAACATAAAATTTACCACAAAAGAAACAGAATATATGTACTTTTTTCAGCAGAAATAATCTGGTCTGCAGCCATTTAAATTACTGTTCACAGATTTAAATTTTTTAAAGCAGTCCAGTTGTTAAATTGTTGATAAGGAACTAGGAGTGATAGCTGCTAGTTAGGATCACTCTGCATCTAGGATCACTTTGCTAGTATGTAAGGCTAAGCACATGTGGGAGCAGCCTGACAGGTTACCTTTAGCCAGCCATAACTAATGAAGGAAACACAAAGTTTGAGTTAGTCTGTGGAAAGGAGCATATAACCCTATTGGTCTGTTCTTTGCAATGTCTGCCTTCTGATGTTTTATCATTAGGTAAATAAGAATTTCTGAAGCATGCCACAAATGAAGTTTTATTTCCTAATGTCAGAAATAAAAGCTGTGTTGGAACAGTTCATTGAGACAGTCCAAATTGCTTTTTTGTGTATTCTATTCTGAAAACCAATCCATGCTCTGATTCTTCTAGAGTAAATTAACAGCTAGGAACTGAAGCTGGAGATCTTTGCTGGATCATCAATTAAAGCTTTCAGAATAATTTGGAAAAGCAGAATGCTAACTGAATACTCATACACATTCAGTTTTTAATACTATGTAAGTATTTAAATGAATTTTATATATGAAAAAAAACAACTAGCTACATCAGAAAATGGTTGGTATGAACTGTAATAGGTTAGTTGCCTCCTGTACTAAAAGCAGTTGATTAGTGAAGAACAACCTATGGAAAGGAGTTGAAACCAAAGCAATTTCAGCTAAATCATGCTGTCTCTCTCTCCAGATAGTAACAATAACGCAAATGAAAAAATATTCTAAGGTTTGGGGGGCAGTGGTTTATTTTTCACTTTGGTTTGGGTTTTTTTTTTTAAATTCTCTAGAATTTTAGTAATTTTTTACAGGTGGTGAAGGGAAGTGGAAAAATAGTATCTTACATCTTTTCCTGGGGTTTAATAATTCAAAGGTAGTAACTGTTCTTAGTATTCTGGGAAACTGTCATGCTCTGAGTAAGAAAAGTTCTGACTTTCCGATACCTGAGAATTGGTATGAGTGAGTGTGAGGGGTTCCTGCTTCCCCATTAGGAGGCAGACAGATGTTATCACATGGAGTGGTTTTACTGAAGTGCATAATTCAGAAGTGTTGCCAGTTTTCCTTCATGTCATTATAGACCAACACTGTAAATGGGTAGTAGCGTGAAGTCAGTACACTTGCCAGATATTCTGAATGTCCTCTTGACCTAGGTTGCCTCAGTCAGAGCTTTCTAGAAATGTAACCTCTGAATTGGTAAAATAATGTGTAATTTGATTGTTATTAAATGGTAGCACATTTTTCTTCTGAGGACAAATAGAAATGTGCCCTGAGGGAGGTGAGAATGCTGTCACTGACTTTTGTAGCACCATAGTATATGTCTACTTATACAACAAAAAGCTATAAATAATGATCAGTTGTAACTTTGCTTTGAGAGCACTTTCCCTCGAAAGGGCTTTCCTCAGGCTATGGGAGGTATGATCTTAGAGCCCCAGTCATCATTTCTATGGGAATATTTAATTCCTCCTTGCTTTGTGTGAAATGAGATTGGTTGATCTCTGTGCTCTGTTGTTGTTGTAGCACAGTTTGATGACCCATCAAGCTGGTAGTTGAGTCTAGCTGGACATCGTTAAGAACTGAATTCCGAGCTCCCTGATAATACTTAAGCCCTATGAAGAATAAAAATTCATGGGACTTGGTGTAATTTGGAAAGAATATTTGTGATATTTTTAATTTGGACTTCAGAGTATTATGTAATTTTCTTATTGGTAGACAGATAGACCTTGATGTTACACTGTTCTAATGGGGAAAGTGGTGTGATTTGGAGAGTGGGAATTTTTTAACTCCTTAATCTTACACTGAAGAAAACCATTACCATACTCATATGACTGCATGTCTAGAATAACTCAAAGTTATGTTGTATTTAAGGGGAACCTTTAAACTGCAGTGAACTAACTACAACCAATTACGGAGAAAGGATATATTGAAAACATGGTTATTGAAACTGACCGTGAAGTATGACTTTGCTTCATTTATCTTGTTCCTAATGCAAATGTCTGAAAGAAGAAAAAGAGACACTGGTCATTTAAAGTAGGTAATGTTCTGGATCTGCATGTCTGGGAAGATGATCTGCTCTGAGGAACTCAGGATAGTGTGACACCTTCATGAACAGAGAATTTTCTTGGGCTTTATTTAACTAGCAGGATCAGGAATCAGGGAATGGTATTGCCATTCTGTGGAGTTACTACTTTGTTTAGGTTCTGAGGGGACAGAAGATAGAGGTGCACTAAGTCCCTTACAGTTTGTTTTGGGTCACTGTTGCTTTGTAGAACTTGTGGAATCACGTGGACAAGCAAAGGCTGTTACTGCCTGTAGGAACCAGTGATCAGTAGTGGGTGGACAGAAAGCAGATCTCTCCCATTGCTGCAGCATGGGAGACCATGGACTTCTCCACTGCTTGTAAGTGGGCAGTGGGTGAGAACAAGCAGGACACTTGCTCACAGGGCAGGTTTAGGTTGGATATTAGGAAAAGGTTCTTCACCCAGAGGTGGTGGAACACTTGAACTAGGCTCCCTAGGTAAGCAGTCACCAATACCAAAAATGCTTGCAAATAAACTCTTAAGACTCATTTTGGAGTTTTAGAAAGCAAGCATCCTTTATCAGGCCTGGGCAACATGAGGAGTGTTCTCCATCAATCCTGTACAAGGCAGCAAGATCTGGGGACGGGATGTATTTCCCACTTAGCTGCATGTGGATAAATGTTCTCAGAACTCTTATGTATATTCCATTACTTTCCTAGGATTAATTTTAATGTTTTTATGAACTTCGCAACAATCAAATCTCTTGCTAATTTGGAGCTTTTGAGTCAGCTCTGCCTGACCTTGCATTTGAGGTGGAAAAAGGCTGCAAACAGATATCATTATAGAAGAAGAGACATCTGTTCTGCACAGATCAGACTGCACACACATCACCTTCCAAGAGTTACCAGCATCTGAAGAAACACTGCTTGAAAGCAAACATACTATCAGAGGGACATTCTGTCTAACTTTAAAAAAATGCAGTTACTGAGACTCCACTTTAGCTTAAATCAAAAATATTCCACTTTTTGTAATAGTAACCACTTCTTGTGTTATCACTGTGCCAAGCCTGACAATATTCAAGAAGTGTTTGGACAACAACATCAGATGCATGGTGTTAACTTTGGGCTTGTCCTGTTCAGGGCCAGTTGTTGGACTCAGTGATCCTTGTGGGTCCCTTCCAGCTCAGGCTGTTCTATGATTTGGTACCAAAAGGGATTCACGAGGCTCCTTTTTGAGGTCTGTAAAGTTCAAGTAACAGTGTGCACTTAGCTGTGGTTGCTACTTCCTTGCTGAAGCTCAAGCCCAAGGTTCTGTCTCTGTCTGTGTTCCAGAAGGCCAATGGTATCGTGTCTTGTATTAGAAACAGCGTGGCCAGCAGGTCCAGGGAGGTTATTCTCCCTCTGTACTCTGCACTGGTGAGGCTGCTCCTTGAATCCTGTGTTCAGTTCTGGGCCCCTCACCACAAGAAGGATGTTGAGGCTCTGGAGTGAGTCCAGAGAAGAGCAACAAAGCTGGGGAAGGGGCTGAAGAACAAGTCTTACAAGGAGTGGCTGAGAGCTGTTTAGCCTGGAGAAGAGGAGGCTGATGGGAGACCTCATTGCTCTCTACAACTACCTGAGGGGAGGCTGTAGAGAGGAGGGAGCTGGCCTCTTCTCCCAAGTGAGAGGGGACAGGACAAGAGGGAATGGCCTCAAGCTCTGCCAGGAGAGGTTTAGGCTTGACATTAGGAAAAAAATTTTCACGGAAAGGGTCATTGAATACTGGAACAGGCTGCCCAGGGAGGTGGTTGAGTCACCTTCCGTGGAGGGGCTTAAGGGACGGGTGGATGAGGTGCTGAGGGGCATGGTTTAGTGACTTATGGGAATGGTTGGACTCGATGATCCAGTGGGTCCTTTCCAACCTAGTGATTCTATGATTCTCTGTGTCTCTCTGTCACTGTGTCTGCCTGTTACTCTCCATCTGTCCGTGTCTCTGTCTACATTTCTCTCTCTGTGTCTGTCTTTCTGTGTCTGTTTCTCTGTTCGTCACTCTCTATCTGCCTGCGTCTGCCCGTCTTCTGTATGTGTCTGTGTGTCTGTCTATGCCTATGCCTGTTTGTCACTCGCTTGTCTGTCCGCCTGCCCCTTCCCTCCACCGCAGTCTCTCCCCGGGGGGCGGTGCTGCTGCCCCGCCCTGCGGCCCGTGGGCAGTGCTGCCTGGGGCGGAGGCGGGGGCGCGCGCCGTGAGTGCGGGGGCGACGGGCGGAGTGTGACGGGGGCAGTGTGACGGGGGGCGAGGCGAGACGGCGGTCGGGGCGCCGCGGTAGCGACTGGGCGGGAGAGGAGTGCGAAGCGGGCAGAGTCCGTGTTCCGGAGTCTCTCAGGTGGCGCCGCCCTGTCTGCTGGGGGCGTTGCGGCAGAGGGGGGCGAGGCGAGGGGCGCGGGCGGGGCCACCGGCTGGGGCCACCCGGGGGCCACCGTGCCGATAGGGGCTGGGGGCGAGTGGCGGGTGCGCCCTGCCCGCGTCCAAGATGGCGGTGAGGGCGCCTTCACCCAAAATGGCGCCGCGGCCGCTGTGCCGGGAGGGGGCGGGGGCGCCCTGCCCGCACCTAAGATGGCGGCGCGCATTCGCCCCTGCTGCGTGGTGTCTGAGCGGGTTGTCCAAGCGCTTCTTGAATATTGTCAGGCTTGGCACTGTGACTGCTTCCCTGGGGGGCCTGTTCCAGCGCTCCACCGCCTTCTGAGTGAAGTACCTTTTCCTAATATCCAGCCTAAACCTGCCTTGGGACATCATCGTGCCATTCCCGTGAATCTTGTCATTGCCAGAGAGAGATCAGCGCCTGCTCCTCTTCCCTTTGTGAGGAAGCTGTAGACGGGGATGAGGTCTCTTGAAGCTGCTGTGGTGTGCCAGAGTAGTAACCTTGGGGTGTTATTTGTTCTTAGTGACAAGGAGTAATTCTTTTAAGCTGGAAGAGGGGGGATTTAGCTTAGATTTGAGGAAGAAGGTTTTTACTGTGAGGATTCTGAGGCACTGGGACAGGTTGTCCAGAGGAGCTGTGGCTGCCCTATCCCTGGAGGTGTTCAAAGACAGGTTGGATGAAGCTTTGCGCAACCTGATCCAGTGGGAAGTGTCCTTGCCTATTGACACTTCTTGGATAAACTGTAATGTTTGGGTAGTTCCATAAGCAAACGCAAGGCATGAAAAGCAGTCTAGTATACACACAGTGCCATCGTGTCAAATCTGTAAGGCATGTGCAGGGAGCGCTGATGTTGCAGCCTGGTCTAGTGGGAGGTGTCCCTGCCCATGGTAGGGGTGTTGGAACTGGATGACCTTTAACCATTCTATGATTCTAAAAGTGCTTTACATATAAGTATAAGCTTAGAATAATAGAATTGTTTATGTTGGAAAAGGCCTTTGAGACCATCGAGTCTAACTAAACCTAACACTGCCAAAAGGGAAAGTTTCCCAAAACGAACAAATTTGCTGTCACTTTAAGCTATTCTTTAATATTTGCTAAGCTACTAAAGTAGTGCTTTCTGATTTTGTTTGTTTTAAGATTTGGATTCTAAAGTGTGCATGGAAAAAAACCTTAAAAAAACTTCTTTGAAAATGTAATTGGCTATAAAATATTTGAACTAAAAATGAGTGATTGTGTCATTTTAATAGTAACTTGTATTCCTTCCATAGAAATTATCAGGTAGCTTAGAGCAGTTTTGCCTCCCTTTGCCTTCTGTGTTAAAAAAAAAAAATCAAAACCCAAACAAGTACTGCATATAAACAAATTTTAAGATATTATTTTGTCAGAATCCTACTATGTGAAAAACTTGTGGCAATGGTGAGGACTTTGAGGGGAAGGAGTGATTGCACTAGCCTCAAGTGACTCTTAATAGAGTTAGTTGGTCGTGTTGGAGGTCATAAGGCTTTCTGGTTAGGAAAAAGGGGAAGATCTTGGTGATGTATATTGGCTGGGCCAGTAGTAGGTAATGCTGACTGTATCTGAGCTTGTGCAGAATGCAAGTGTGATTTTGATGGCTCGAAGGCAGGCTCTGCAGTTCAACTGTCCAAGCCTGCTGTAGTACCCAGGGCTATCATGTTGGTCATTTTCAACTGAAACTGCATTTGTCCTGCTCTTTATTATGAGTTTGCTTCAACATGTGACCTTGGAAAGAACTACAGGAGCAGTTCTCAACTTGTAGTTGAGAATAAAAATGGGTTAATATCACTGCTCATAGTGGCTGCTTACTGCATGTCATAAGCTACGATATGGTTTGCTGTGGTATCGAACTCTACATTTTTCAAAGTCAATCCACATTCAGTTAAGTATTTCCTATCATACTTACCGCAGAGAGACATACAAAAGTGATATGGATGAAAAGGAATAGACATAGTGGGTATAATACAGTAAATCTCTAGCAGAGCTTGAAAACATAGAGATTTCCGGGTGTTCCTGGCTCTAGAATAATGAATTGTAGTCTGTCATGATGCTGTGTAATGCTGAAACTTTGCTGGGGGTTTCTGAGGGCTTATTTGCTGAATTGTGCTGCAAAAGTTGGAAGTTGGAGAGAACAGAGCTTTGCTACCCTTAATTGTGAAGTACAGTGGGCATCCTTTATATTAAAGTACCTGCTGTGGGACTGACCTCACAGTTTTCAAGAAGTATGTCTGTAAGCATGTTGAGTGGTTTTTTATTTTAATAGTATCTAAGGTGATAGGGAGAGGTAAGATATGCTTATGGTAATAACAGGATTTCTAGTTTTCTTCTGGATGGCACCTTCTACAAACGCACTGTGGGAGTTAAGACCTCTCTAAGTGACTAGCTCAGTGAAGGGCTTATGAGTCAAGGGGAGCAAACCCACAAACTTGCAAGGTATGCGGAGACTTAAAGGCTGCTGTTCTTCCTTGCTGAGAACAGAACTCCTGAGGATATAGGTGGGATCCCCAGAGTCAAAGGAAAGGAATTAGACTGTGGTAGGATTTGTGCTGAGTTTCGTGGTGCTTGCATTTTACAGTACCTGTAGCTGTTACTCTGAGTCTACTGCAAAGCTGTAGTATATACTATGGACTACTCTTTTGTCAATCTTTATTTTTGACCATGCAATAACAATCTTCTCTTTTACTTTCATCTGATAGGAATAATGTTTCCAACATGTCTGTGCAGTCTCTGC
The DNA here is from genome assembly GCA_033558105.1 of Coccyzus lansbergi. Taxonomy (NCBI): domain Eukaryota; kingdom Metazoa; phylum Chordata; class Aves; order Cuculiformes; family Coccyzidae; genus Coccyzus; species Coccyzus lansbergi. Next base: position 16,705 of record JAUMJK010001034.1, read on the forward strand.
TTTGTGAAAGAATCGCTGTTGCCAAAGACTTGATCAAGAGAGCGGAAGCCCTTTCGAAGTCCCAGAAAAGGAGTATAGAAGGTGGGGCAAAGCTATGTGGCAAGCTGAAAGCTGAGCTAAACTTCTTGCATAAGGTGGAGGCAGGGAAGGTGGCCATCAAAGAATCCCATCTGCAGAGTACAAATCTTACCCATCTCCAAGCCATTGTTCAGTCAGCAGAGAACCTGGAGGATGTTGTCAGTGTCCTCCATGTATTTGCTTATGAGGACAGGTTTGGAGACAAACAGACACTGGTGGTAGATGTTGTTGCAAATGGAGGTCACACATGGGTGAAGGCCATTGGTCGGAAAGCTGAGGCCCTGCATAACATCTGGCTGGGGAGAGGCCAGTATGGAGACAAGAGCGTCATTGAGCAGGCAGAGGACTTCCTGGAAGCGAGCCGTCAGCAACCAGTGGAGTACAGCAATCCCCACATCATCTTTGCGTTCTATAACAGCGTGTCCAGTCCTATGGCAGAGAGGCTCAAGGAGATGGGAATATCTGTGCGAGGAGACATTGTGGCTGTTAACTCGCTGGCAAAGCCATCTACAGAAAACCGGCACCTTAGTGGCAGTGAATCAGATGAAGACAGCCCTGAACTCCTGCAGGTAACCAAAGTAGACCGGGAGAATTTAGTGGCCAGCATTGCTTTTCCTTCCCAGATCAAAGTAAACGTGTGCAATAGAGTTAACTTGGACATCACTACCTTAATAACTTACGTCTCTGCTCTGAGCTATGGTGGCTGCTACTTCATCTTCAAAGAAAAGGTGCTAACGGAGCAAGCAGCTCAAGAAAGGAGGGAGAGAGTCCTGCCTCAGCTGGAGGAGTTCATGAAGGGGAAAGAACTCTTTGCCTGTCAGTCTGCTGTCAGAGATTTTCAGTCCATCTTGGAAACGCTGGGAGGACCAGGGGAGAAAGAGCGAGCTGCAGTGCTTGTTAAAAGAATTAATGTGGTGCCAGATCAGCCATCTGACCGTGCCTTAGGACTAGTGGCTAGTTCAAAAATCAACAGCCGTTCTCTAACCATTTTTGGGACAGGAGACACGTTAAAAGCCATCACCATGACTGCAAATAGTGGTTTTGTTAGAGCAGCAGCTAACCAAGGTGTCAAGTTCAGTGTTTTTGTTCATCAGCCCCGAGCACTGACTGAAAGCAAAGAATCTTTTGCCACACCTTTACCAAAGAGCTGCCCACCTGATAATGGACTATAAGTCATTAAAGGCATTAGGCATTGAAATGTTGCAGGTGCTGCAATGGAGGCATTTGGAGAAATGAATTGTCATAATACATTTTTTGTCTCTACCAGTGAAAACAGTAACTAGGGGGGAAGTGTTCCTCAAGGGATTTGCAATATCTTTACTCAATTCTTGCTTTTTTGAATCTTCTGACCATTAATTTATTCACTAAAGTAATAAGATTTCATTGATAATTGTTAGCTGGTGAGCAATATATTAATTGTATGCATCCCTATTAAAATATCAGTTAAAACACTGTTGCCTTTGTGGCCTTGTTATTTTTATCCTTCTCAGGTTAAATTCAGCACCTTGGATGGGCTTCAGGTTTGACTTCTGTGGAAGTTAAATCTTTTTCACCTACTCTTCTCAACTTAATAGATTCAGTTACCGTAACTCTGTGGAGATGCATGCCTTTTTGGGTGTATGCTGCTTCCTGAAGACATTACTGGTAGCCATGAATAGAAACCAAGTTAAGCTTTCCTTGTTCTACTGAAAGGAACCTTTGTATGTGTATGCTGGTACACTGATTTAGACAGCAACTTTAAAATTCCTAGAAAAATAAGTGTATTGGCACTAAGATGTTATGACTCATGGGCCAAACTTGACAGCCAGGGGTAGCAGACCAAGAAGGCAAATCCATTTCCCTTTTCTCTTAGGCTTTGCCCAATTGTCAAGTTTTGCTGGGTGCAAAACCTAGCTTGAGGCTTTGGGTAGCAGAATCCTCCCACAGCGAGTCTGCACCCAGGCAGTTTTTGAAACTAATGGGTTCTCTGATGTGAACTCATGGTGAGCTTGTATTTGGCTTTGTTACTTGTGGATTACCTGAAACAAAGCCTCACTGAGGTCCTTTAGTGTTGGTATGGCAGTGGTGGAGGGTTTTGGGAGAGTTGCTATTTTAGAAGTCTTTCTAATGTTTTTTTTTCTGTGTGCTGTAATGACAGCACTTGCTGTTTGGTATTAATGTACGTCATGATCCTAGTGGAAAATTTTGAGATGTCAGAGTGAACCTCTTGGCCCTGACCTACACGTTTTATCAGGTCAGTGGAAGAGATACCCACTGAATATTTTATAAGCTGTTGTTCAACAAGATAACATTATTATGCAGCTTACAGTTCAGGCAAAGTGCATTCCCTTGCCTCCTGCCACTCCACTCTAAATTTCTTCCTGCAGTACAAAGCAGCTGCAGTGCTGCCCTTACCCATAGTCTCTTATGTATTTATTTCTGGTTCTGGTACTCTGGTATATTCCAGCACTAGTGTAAAGATACTGGCATGTAAGCAAGACCACTCAGCATGCTTCTTCCAGCTGAGTGACCTTTGTTTCAAGGAGCAAAAGTATTTTTTGTTGGTACGATTCTTGCTGTACTCTCTTCTTGCCATCACAGAATCACACATTAGGTAGGGGGTGGAAGAGACCTGGAGGTCAACTAGTCCAACCCCACTGCTAAAGCACATTCTCCTAAAGTAGTACCTAAACCATGTCCAGGTAGGTTTTTAATATATCCAGGGAAGGAGACTCCACAACCTCTCTGGGCAGCCAGTTTTAATGCTCTGTCACCATCACAGTGAAGTTTTTCCTCATGTTGAGGTGGAAACAGTGCTCTAGTTTGTGCCCATTGTCTTTTATCCTGTCACTTGACACCACTGGAAAGAGTCTGGCCCATCCTCTTGACACCTGCTTTGACTTAATATATTTATAAGTATTGGTAAGTTCCCCTCCCAGTCTTCTCCAGGCTAAACAGACCCATGTCCCTCTGCCTTTCCTTATAAGAGAGAAGATCCAGTACCCAAATTCTATGCATACTTTGGATGTGGAGTAACCTGTGCAGAGTTATCACCAGTGGCCACCTGTAACTTTTAACAATGCATAGGGCAGCCTGCTCTTCACCTGACCCTAATTTCTGCTGGTTGCTGAGGTAGTGCATGGGGTTTAGTTAAGGTGGTTGGAACTGGATTTTGGTTTTTGCTGTGTTAGCATCCAGTCTTCTACCTGCCACTTTCATGAATCTCCCTTGGTGAGTCGTTCTAACAAAACATCTAGCCTGTTCCTACAGTCTAATTCTGTGTAACAAAACCTCATGGCAGGATACATCTCCCACCGTATCCATTAATTTTTGTAAAAGTTCTTCTGAAGGGAGAGGAACACCAATGCAATGAAAATATATAAATGATACGTTGGCTGTGCTGCAGAAAGGCGAGTCTACCTCTGTAGTTAACAGTGCAGACCTCATAGTGTAGGAGCTCAGGGAGACAGTGCTTTAGCATGGTGTGATGGATTTACCAGAGCACAACCACAGATGGTTGTGAAGTGTTACAGTGCTATAAACAACTGGAAAGAAAAGTGACTTTCTTTTCTGCTATGAGGACTTGTACACCTGTGCGATGTGTTTGCTGTAGGCATGGGAGGCCATCTGTGGAGAATGAGAACTGTGTGGTTCAAAACTGTGTTTCTGTTTGGTATCAGAAGTCCTGAAAGCAGGTACAAGAAACATCCTGGTGAATAATTTATGAAAAAAACAACCTGGGAGGGTGGGGTTCTTTTCAGAGTTTTTAAAGCTGAGGTCCCTACAGACAGCTTACTATCTATCACTGATTAACCCGCTTTACAACCTTACAGGACATACTTAATGCTAAGTGCATGGAAATACTGCACGTAGGCATGGTAATTCATTATGGTCTTTCAAGAACTAAACCTTTGTGTTTAGGTTACTTTTAATTTGCTTGCAGCCTTCCTGCTCTGATGAGGGTTTGGAATAAATGGGAGGAACTGTTTAATTTCACTTCTTGAAGTGACTCTTAAGAAGTGGTTTCCCAAAACTTTCCTCACTGAATTTGATTCTGTACTCTTCAATATCCTCTTGGGCAACTTCCAAAGAGGTTTCTCCAAACCACAGATGAGAGGGCAGTGACCCAGATAAAGTAGTGAAAAGCGACTAACCTCTGTATCACCTAGGTTAGAAGTGGGTGACTTCTGTTTGGTGTATTTCTTCACTCCTGCTTCTACTGCGCAGCTGGCTGACTTGTTTGGTAGTGATAGTCTTGTGTGAACATCAAATGCAACTCCAGTTAAAAGCCTCTGTATCTGGAGCCATCATGTGGCGATTTTCTTCATAACCAGTCTTTTTTGCCCCACACAGCATTTGTTATGGAAATTTAATAAAAAATCTTTTTATAAGTATATTAACAGTAAAAGGAGGACAAGGGAGACCATACAGTCCCTTTTGGACTCAGAGGGAACAGCAGTGACAGGGGACGAGGAGAAGGCTGAGGTACTTAATGCCTTCTTTGCCTCAGTCTTTAATTGTAAAGAAAGCTGTTCCCTCTGTGTAGATACCCGGGAAAGAGAGGAGCAATACGAGGCTCCCATAGTCCAAGAGGAGGTGGTCAGAGCCCTGCTTGGCCAGCTGGACACCCACAAGTCTATGGGGCCTGATGGGATACATCCTAGGGTGTTGAGGGAGCTGGCGGATGTATTGGCCAAACCCCTTTCCATCATCTTCCAGCAGTCCTGGAAGACTGGGGAGGTACCTCTGGACTGGAGACTGGCTGATGTAGTTCCCATTTACAAGAAGGGTAGCAGGGAGGATCCGGGGAACTACAGGCCAGTCAGTCTGACCTCAGTGCCAGGGAAAGTCATGGAACAGGTGATCTTGAGTGCTATCATGAAGCCCTTACAAGAGAACCGGGTGATCAGGCCCAGTCAACATGGGTTTACCAGAGGCAGGTCCTGCCAAACCAACCTGATTGCCTTCTATGACAAAGTCACTCGGCTGCTGGATGAAGGAAAGGCTGTGGATGTGGTCTTTCTGGACTTCAGTAAAGCCTTTGACACAGTTTCTCACAGCATTCTGCTACGGAAACTGTCAGCCTCTGGCCTGGACAGACACACACTCTCCTGGGTAGAAAACTGGCTGGATGGCCGGGCCCAGAGAGTGGTGGTAAATGGTGTTAAGTCCAGCTGGAGGTCAGTGACAAGTGGTGTTCCCCAGGGCTCAGTGCTAGGTCCAGTCCTGTTCAATGTCTTCATCAATGACCTGGATGAGGGCATTGAGGGTACCCTTAGCAAGTTTGCAGATGACACTAAGCTGGGTGGAAGTGTCGATCTGCTGGAGGGTAGGGAGGCTCTGCAAAGGGACCTAAACAGGCTGGACCACTGGGCAGTGTCTAACGGCATGAGGTTTAACACGGCCAAATGCCGGGTCCTGCACTTGGGGCACAACAACCCTATGCAGAGCTATAGACTAGGAGAAGCCTGGCTGGAAAACTGGCAGGAGGAGAGGGACCTGGGGGTGTTGGTCGACAGCCAACTGAACATGAGCCAGCAGTGTGCCCAGGTGGCCAAGAAGGCCAATGGCATCCTGGCTTGTATCAGAAATGGTGTGACCAGCAGGTCCAGGGAGGTGATTCTCCCTCTGTATTCAGCACTGGTGAGGCCGCTCCTTGAATATTGTGTCCAGTTCTGGGCCCCTCAGCACAAGAATGATGTTGAGGCTCTGGAGCAAGTCCAGAGAAGAGCAATGAGGCTGGTGAAGGGGCTGGAGAACAGACCCTATGAGGAGCGGCTGAGAGAGCTGGGGTTGTTTAGCCTGGAGAAGAGGAGGCTGAGAGGAGACCTCATTACTCTCTACAAGTACCTGAAAGGTGGTTGTGGAGAGGAGGGAGCTGGCCTCTTCTCCCAAGTGACAGGGGACAGGACAAGAGGGAATGGCCTCAAGCTCCGCCAGGGGAGATTTAGGCTGGAGATTAGAATCACAGAATCACAGAATCACAGAACAACCAGGTTGGAAGGGACCCATCGGATCATCTAGTCCAGCCATTCCTATCTAAGACTAAACCAAGTCCCTCAAGACCTCAGCCACCCGTGCCTTAAACACCTCCAGGGAAGGTGACTCAACCACCTCCCTGGGTAGCCTATTCCAATGCTCAATGACCCTTTCCGTGAAAAACCTCCTCCTAATCTCCAGCCTAAATCTCCCCTGGCGGAGCTTGAGGCCATTCCCTCTTGTCCTGTCCCCTGTACATACGCCTTCCCCCTCAGACCCTCTGAGTGCCAGCCGGGCCCTGCCCGCCCCTCGCTCTCCCTGGTTTCCCCTGTCTGAGGTATCGCTGCTCTGCTGGCCTTCACAGCTCCTTTTCAGGCAGAGCCGGCCGAGCCTGCGCTGCGGATCTCGCGAAGCTACGGGGTGAGGGTTGGCAGGCACCGGCAGAGTCCGGGACGGGGCAGTGAAAGAGCAAAAGCAGCAGCTTCCACACAGGCCCAGAGAGCGTGTGTCAGCGCCAGCACCGGGACTCGCTCTCTCCGTCCTACACTCTCCCCTCAGCCTCCCCTCTCCCGGCAGGCAGCGACCAGCAGGGCTCCAAGGGCCCCTCTGCAGTGGGGTCGGGCAGCCCCCACACCTCTCCACCGGTTCGGCTTCCTTCCCACCGGGAACCGGGATCACGGGGGGGCCGCGGACACGGCTCCCGACAGAGAGCCCGAGACTGCCCGGGCAGCGCCTCCCCCGCTCACCCTCAACCCCGTCCCCTCTCTCACCCCTAACCCCGGTGGCGGCCCCGTCATTGGGCATTGGAATAGGCTGCCCAGGGAGGTGGTTGAGTCACCTTCCCTGGAGGTGTTTAAGACACGGGTGGCTGAGGTCTTGAGGGACTTGGTTTAGTGTTAGATAGGAATGGTTGGACTAGAAGATCCGATGGGTCCCTTCCAACCTGGTTGTTCTGTGATTCTGTGATCCTTTTTCTTTCTGTTACTAATTTCTACCAATCATGAGCAATATTTGAGGAATATCAAACTCTAGAAATTATCTGTGTGCCACTGTATGACTTGAGGATTATTTGTTGTTATTTTGTCTTCCTGTTGCATGGTACAATAAGAAGCTCAGAATGTGGGTATTCTGGGTTTGGTTGGTTGATTTTGTTTTAAAAGCTATTTTTACCTTTGTGGTTTTCTGGCTTATGCGTCAAACAGAATTTCAATGCTAGCAGACTGTAAGAATTACTTAATAAGATGAAACAGAAGCTAAATGCTGACTTATAACAAAAGCATGTTTTGATTGTAATATTTGATGGCTTTTGTATTACTTTCCAAGATACTGGTGATCTGTGTATGTAAACCAGCATTCTGATCTAGTGCGTTTAAGATAGCTTGTACCTCACTTTACAAATGGGGGTTAGTTGCTGGACTTCCCTAATTTATGACTTTACAAATGATTAGTTAGAAGATATCAAATTATGTTTGAAATTATGGTGAAAAAAATGGAAACCCAAGACTGCTTATCCTTTCTTCCAGTATCACACAACTGCTTTGTCTGCACTATGCCAGGCACTTGAGGTTGCAGAGACATCTTGTTTGTTGGACTGGACATTGTTTGGGTTTTATTCTACAATGTTTTTTTCCTGTAGTCTCTGAGGAGAGCCAGTATCTCTGTTCTGTGCAGTACTCAGCCTGCTATCTTTGCTCCAAAAATATGAATACCAAACAAGTGATGATGCCAAGCAGTAGAAAGCATTCACATATTATATGAGAAATAAATAGGTAGGTGAAATTCTTGATACATTAATGTTTTGAAGTTGAGTTGTCTTCCACAATTTTATTTAAAGAAAACTTGGTTTGGGACACACCTATGTATGTTCTTTAATTACTGTTGTGCTGGCTGACAAAATTTGCAGATAAATGACTTATTTATCATTGTACCTGCAAGCAATGAAAACCTTCAGAGAGAGTTTTACATGTTGCAGTCACAGCTGTGTACAAGTGGTATCCTTTAACAGGGTAATGGGCTAAAGCTTGTCCTTCAAACTGTCCCCTGCCTCTGATGACACCTTCAGTGAACTTAAAGCAGTCTGCTGAAGCCTTCTGGAGCCTGTCTGAAAATACTTTCACAATCCTGTTCCTAGTTACTGAATGCTTAATGCAGGCTTGGTCACACCAGTGAAAACACAAAAAAACCCACAAGCATTAGTTGTTTGACACAAGTTTGAGAGCACATCTAGAAAATCATGCCTTAAAATATTTTCTGTTAAAGTACAGCAAGGAAAGGATTTACAATAAAGAGGAAAGCTTGTAGTTGCAATAGCATTCTTTATTTCAGATTATTTTGCAAGCAAAACAGCACAGGATGCCTGTTACCTAATGAACCTGGTGAAGTAGCAAGAATTAGATGGGTCTCTTGGACTGAAGGCTATGGTTACAGTTTTCCTGCAAACTGTAATTTTAGGAACTGGTCCACTATCCAGCTTGCTGTGGGCAGTACCTGTGCATTCTTTTGTAGCGAGGTCCATCAGGATTTATGTTGCAGTGTATCCTAGAGTTAAAAAGAAACGATGAATATAAAACTACTACCCTGAGTGACAAAACTGCATGGGATTGCTGTGTTGGGGCTTTGCAAATTGTTTCTTGCCAACACTGTGGAAATTTAAATTGTTTCTACATAAACTGTATTTACTAAAGAACTCAAAAAAATGGTCTCAAGCCTTCACCATTCAGAAGATCCCACTGTCCATTTAGAAGACCTTCGCTTATGTAAGACATTCCTCTTAAAAAAAAGACTGCAAAAAGGCTAATACACACACACACACACACACCCCCCCGCAAAAAAAAAAAAAAAGTATGGGGATTTGTCAATCTGATCATGAAGCTCTGTCTATTTACTGGTGAGGCTGACTGCATGAAAAAGCAGTTCACTGTGGTAATGAGAAATATGGAGACAGAGGGCATAACAGTTTCACTGCAGTGTAGATACCAAAATCTGGGGTCTAGGGGAGTAAATAGCATGAATGAGCGATTTCTTTTTTCCTTGAGGTTCATCACATCCATTTACTGAAGAATCTGAGGTCTCAACACTACACTGATGGTAACATTAGTGAGGGTGATAGTTTACAACAAGCTCAGGAAGTTCTACCAAACTGCTTCCTTGTTATGTTAGTAGCAGTAGTGCTGATTAATTTCAGGGGGTTGTTCTGTTTTCTGAAACCACACTGGGCATGCTACTCGCAGTTTTCTAAGAAGAAACAAAGTTCTAAATGTTATTGAAGTAACTGGGAGAAACAAAGCAGGAATATTAGAAATTAAGTGTTTTCAAAGGAAAACACTCTCAAAAGATAGTTCAGATGATATGAATGAGAATTCAGGAATAGAGAAGGTTAAATCAGTGTCAGGTTATCTTGCTCTGCAGAATAAAAGCAGGCCAGAAATTACTGAAAATGGGATATAAATAATTCTTTGGAACATCCCCTACCATGTACTGTGCCCTGCTGTGAGTTGTGGAAAAGCTGATAGCACTAAGGGATAAAATGTAGAGCGCTTAAATGTAGCACTGTTCAAGGCAAGATTTGGGTGAAGATGAGAGCTCCATATAAATGGAACAGAGGACAGACCTTCTGATGGTTTACAGTCACCGAATTTCTCACTCCTTGTCCGGTTTTATTTCTGTAGGGGATAACCTGGCTTCTCTTTACAGAACTGAAGTTCACCAGAGCAAGATGTCACTCAAGCAGATCACATGCCTTTCATAACAGTGAAACTCCACCATATAAATCTGTTTGGGCTTATTTTTGTCTTCTTTTCCACATTAAGAATGCACTTTATAAGCCAATATTAACTTAAACCACAAGTGGAGAGGGGGCTGTGACCTTATATACATCTGTAAAATGCACTTATCCATAGTAACATACTTTGCCCTAAGGTGTCTCACCTTTCTTCCCATTACTAGCAATTTAAGTTTTTGGGAGGAGGAGAGGAGCAGAAGGTGGCTAGATCTCTGGCATATCAGGTAACTTTCCAGAAATATGGTACAAGGAAACCCAGTGGGTTTTATGTTTTACCCAATTAGTGAAGGAAAGGTAGGAGCGCTGGAGTAGCAAACGTCAGTGAGACAACAATAACATGTGGACAATCAAAGACAAAATAGGTCTTACCAGCTATTTCAGTGATTGACTCCTGAATTGGTTCTCTGCTTGGATCCACACTCAGCTTAGGGGTAGATTCAGTACTTGGCTCTCCGCTCAACTCCCAAGTTGACTGTTCTCCTTCTTGTATTCCAGAATTCCCCACTTGGACCGTACCTTCTTCCTTCTGGGGGTCTCTGCTGTAGTCCACAGGGAGCTCTGTGCTTGGTTGCATGCTGGGATCTCTGCTCTGCTCCACAGTCATTGCCTCAAGCACAGGGGTAACAGAGGTACCTACAAATAAAATGGAATTAATTTACATGACTTGATTTACATGATTGGAATAAGTCCAATCTAGAATGTAAATCTTAAAAGACAAAGATTGATTTGCCAATAAATTTTTGACTCACCTTGTGCCTTTAGCAGATTGACCAGAATCAGAACCAGCAGTGCTGAAAGGATTGTCATCTTTTTCAGCATGGTAGCCTAAATGGCACGTTAAGCACAAGAGTTTGGAGTGAAACTCAAAGTACGTGGCAGGCAGAAAGTCCTGTGTATTTAAAGGCAAGCTCATACATCTGCAGGCTTTGGCATTTTCCTGAAACTATCAGGTTGCAAAAACAACATCCAAATTTACATTCTCAGAATGAATTTAGGACCTGTCAAGGACTGTAATCAATCAGTTTCTGCCCCTTGCTACAGGGTGAGATAACCTTTACTGCTTGCAGTAAAGGGCAATGGGAACAGAGAGGTGGAGTAGTGGTGGCTCCAAACTACAGTAGCACAGATAGTGGTGTCACTGCATGCCTCTGGCAATACTGGTTTCTCAAGTCAATTGATCCTGTTAGTTTTCAATGAGGATCTTCAAAAATCCTTTGAAACGACACTTGACAAATTGAACATGCCTTAGAGTAACAGGTGAAAGGTGTGGTGTGACTAAAAATGTGCAGCTGGCTTCTGTGTTGTAAGGGAATAAGAACAGTGTGGAAGAACTGTGATATTTTGATCAAGGCTGGATGAAAATTTCATTGGGAAGTCTTTCATTGTTGATAGCTTGTGTGTTTGTGCATGCGTGTATCTAGCCTGTGATATCTCAAGCAGCATCTCAGCCCCAAAGTGGTGCATTTGAAAGGTTTGGACAGAACCAGACAGATCTCCAGAGCGGACACAGCTCCTTGGTGTAGTTCAATCAGCAAAGAATAACTGTTGTTCCAAGGGCCATTTCTGATGCAGAAAAGATGCTCTTTTTGCATGGATACAGTTCCCTGTGAAAAGTCCCCATAAACTCTCACCACTTAACTGGGGAAGTGGGTCATGGCATGAGGTTGTGGCAAATGTAACTAGGTTAGTTGTGTTTCAGGACCTGCCAGGGGAGCAGTGGACCTCAGGTCTGCATGTAGAGTCCTCTGTGAGGCAGATGGAGAACTGTAGGCCTAGTTCTGTATACTATGTTTGTATGAGTGGTGTAATTGCTATAACTAGCAATTCTGCAATAATTAGCAGAATTAGGTTAATGTCAAACTAACATAAAGGAATTCAGAATCTGGCCCTCTAAGATTTCCTCCCACCCTTCTGTTTCCCTGATTTCACTTGTTTAATATTACATCGACTTAGTTTTTCAGCACAGTGTTTCTTTCAAGTATCTTCTACCTCTAGGGTTTGCCCGAGGCATCATTCTTCTAATCAAGCTTTTTATGGTGCAACAGAAGGACTTTTTTTTTTGTATTGAAGTGAAAAAGAAAAACCAATGCCCATGAACACCTCCTGATACATGACTACTTCAGCAGATTTCTCCAGTGTTACTAGTTTCAATTGAAGTTTGATGTGTAACATCTTTTTTTCAAATGTGAACAGAAGAATTTGTTGCCAACTCACATGTAAGAGGCAACAACATGAAGCACAGGCTAGAAATCTGCAGATAAGAGCAAAATTCCTCAGTCATTTATGGCATGGACAGAGTCATAACCAGAGACTGTGGCTTGATATTGGAACAGAATTAATGATTTAGACACTAATCGCTGGACTTAACTATGAGGTGACTGAGTGGTATTTAAAAGCTTGATGGATTAAAAAAAAATTAGATATGATTATCCAGTGATTCCTCTTAGCTTTGTGGTCTCCTGAGTCTCAGCTGTCCAGATTATGTATTGATATTGGACTCTTAGGGAGAAGCACAATATGACTTTAATGTTATGGAGATGGATCACCACCTTCCTCTGTGGGGTGGTGAAAGGTGTTTGGGCTCACTGTTAAAATGCAGAAGCTTACAACATACTAGGCACATTTGTATAAATTGTTCATACACTCTGTTTGGGTCACTCGTGTGCAGAAGACGGAGTACTGTGCAAGTATCCACAGAGCATCTTTAGCTGGAAGTGTAAAAGTAAACCCTGTCATAGCTGAATTACAGTTTTGAAGGATGCCTAATGGAAACCTGATAGTGAATGAAACTGTTTGATAATCCCTGGAACAGGATAGGTTGTGATGATACTGTCTCATACCATATCTGTGAAGCGACAGCTTCCCTCATTCTCTGTTCCTATTTGGTCCAAGTGCCCTGGTTGAAACTGAGACTGACACCTGGAACTCCAGTAGGTGTGAGACAATTCTTCCTTCTTATACTTCTATCCCTGGTCAGTGGCTAAAGGTGAATACTTGTTTTACATTTTAATGATCCAGTGCAAGTATTCTAAAACTGTGCTGTGCTGGTAGGCACAGTGCTAAGAGGTTTTGGCAGCAAGTAATGGTAACTGAAGAAAGTTGTGATATGTAGCCTCCCCGCCCCCTTACCTCTCAATTGGGAAATGTAGTGCAGGGTATTTATTAAAAGTATTTTCATGCACTAAGAATATTGTGAAAAATTGCACTAAAATAATTTTTAAAGATTTATTTATTTTCCTCCACAACTGATGGGGTTTTTTTTTATATTTCTTTCACCTGAAAGCAAGCTGGGACCATGAAATGAAGCTCAGTGGAGCTGGGATCAAAGAAGGGGACTGTGAGATGCTGGAGGAACTCATTATCAGAAGCTTACACATGCTCAAGAGAAGACTGCATATAAAAGTAAAATGAAGGATAACTAAATACATGGAAGCAACATCCAGCCCAAGAGATCCTCAGATGAAAAATAGGATCATAAGATAATTCAGCTTGGAAAACATCTCAGAAGATCTCTAGTCTGATATACTGCTGAAAGCAGGGTCACGTAGCTCATACCAATTTAATCAGAGCTTTATTCAATCCGATTTTGAAAGCCTCCAAGGACAGAGCCTCCACAACCTCTCTGGGTAAAGTGCTCCAATGCTTGTCTCTCCTCATATTTTCTTACGTTCAGTTTGAACTTCCCTTGTTTCAGCTTATACCTGTTGTCCTTTGTCTTTCCATTGGGTAGGTACACTTGTTAAACCTGGCTTCATAAATAGCTGAGAAATGAGAGAGCATTATTTGGAGACTGCCACAAATGTGTTTATGTGCATATAATATAAATATTTCTTCTATATTCTTACTTTTCTCTGTGCATCTGCTCATGGCCAATTTTGCAAACCGGGCACTGGACTAGATGGATCTTTGACCAGACAGGGTTATGTTCAACACAATGACTAGTATCCTATGTTGGACTAATGTAGGAGGGAAATATGTTGATCCTATTTTGGATATCTGAAACAGCTAGAGAACATTTAAAACCAAATGTAGCTGGTTATTTTTGTTGCTGTTTGAATAATAAGCAAATTCTTATAGTGTTGTTTAATTGTTTAATTTACACAAATAGACTCAGTACTAAAGATCTGTGAGACTGGATTGCACAACATGAGACAGAAACTACTGTTTTAAAAACAAGCTACTTTTTTCCTAACAGCAAGGACCAGATTTTCCAGGAAGGTGAAGGATGCTAAGACTATTTCATTCCATTCTTGTGAGCTGAGGGTTGTAAGTGCCCTAGGGCATCTTGCGTCAGATATAACTATTTATGCTTTGGGAAAAAGATCTATGGTAGTGTCCCTTTATGTACTTTATTTATATTTGCAAAGAGTTTTCTTCTTTTTCATGGAGATTAGCTTGGGAGTAAAGGAAGGTCCAAGATTCTGTTTCTTGAGAGCCGAATTCCACATGGTGGTTTTGTGGACTGTGCTTGGTGCCTAATGTTCCAGCAAGCTTCATGGAGCTAGATTTTTTGGTTTGTCAGTAAGGTAAACCTTGGCCTTTTTTTGAGAATCCAAGAAAAAAAACCTTAAAGTCGGGATCTTTTGTGTAAGGATAGGCTATGTTAATGTTTTGTGATTCAGGCCAGACTTTGAGCAGTACTTGAGACTAGGCCACTTTTTTTTTTTTTTTCCCCCCACAGAAGTCTAATGTAATTTATAAAGGTGGATAAGTTTTTATCACCTCAGAGCTGGAGATACTGAGGCACAGAGAAGGTTACAAGACCAACTGACTGATAATCGACTGCCTCCCTGGGAGATCTTAAAATAAAGCATTGATCTCAATTTTTTCAGTTATGGGGGTGAGGGGAAGAGTCATGAAGAGAAGGCAGGTGAAGGAGGTCGTGAGAAAGAAAGGTATTATGGAAAGTTAAGATACTTGTGGTAGGTTAGAAGGAATTAGTGTTTTGGGCGTGTGTTCTTTGTAGGTCATGTCTATGGTTCAATGTCGAATAACTCAGAAATAGTAAAGTTGAAGCAGGTTCTACTGTCCTCATTTGAGCCCTTTAGAAAGTTAAGGTCTATTTTTGTCACTGGGAGGATAAATAAGCCAAGTGGTAAGATTTTATTGAACAGTTTGCCCACAGAGAGTCCTTCTTTCTAGCTGTCAGTAATGAGATATTTGGAAAGGCCCTAATCCTGTTTTTGTTTCTGATTATTGTAGGCGTTATTTGGGTTGTCTCATTCTTTCCAGGAACATTAAGTGTTTTGGGAAACGTGTTGCATTTTTGGCATTATTAAAATCTGATTACAATAATTTCTGTGAGATAATTATGGGAAAATTAACAAAATGGTTGAGAAATTAATCCATGACACACAGTGGCAAGGTGGAAAGCTGATCTTTGCAGAAAACCTTTCAGTAGTCGCCTGTTTTATCTATCTTCAGTTCTAAACGCATTTTGGAGCTGAGTTTGATGCTTGACTGGCCAAATCAACCTGGAGGTTGACTGTGTAAGGAGATTATACAACTGCTCAAGTAAGGCAGCTTTAAGCCACTTCAGTGTGTAGAAGAGTGTGATGTGATTCTTTTGTAAGTGGTCATCGTCTAGAAGTGGTTCATGCAACTTCTAAAGAAAATTGCATGCCATCTATTTAAAATACAGGTACTGTAACACCTAGTAATGAGGTAACATAATCTAATTGAATGTTATTAGAAGAATGTAATGAATATACTGTGCATAAATAAGAGGCTCCTCTAACGGCAGAAGATATGATTTTTGCCTTGCCGTTTCTGATAGTCACTCAGTTTCAATGAATGTAGTAAGCTGGGATCAGTATGAAGGTATGTAGCCCTTGATTCCTCTGTAGAAAACTTCCATATTGCTTAGGCTCTTCACTTATGCTTCCTATTAATTGTACCACCTGAAAGAGCAAAGGAAAAAGATGATCCTTTACTTTTTTCTGTCCTTTATTGGGGGGTTGTACTCTAATTTTGGCGGTGTAAATTTGAATTCTTACATCTGAACTGATGTAAAAGCCTTTGCAGAAGCTTCTGTTTAATTTTGAGAGGTGTAACCTGATACAGCTTAAAGTGGATTGGGTTATGACTTAAATGGATTGAGCCTGGGTAAAGTAATAAAAGATCGTTCAACCAGCTTAGCTGAAAAAACAGATTCCACCCAAAAAGACAGTCTTGATTCTCTCTCCTCTTCTGTTCTGTGCTTCCTTTTCCACTACCAACAGTGCTTAACTGCTTGCTGGGGAGCTGATTCAACTGGCTGATGGGGCAGCAACTATATTTTCCTGCTAGACTGAAGAATTAAAACACCTCAGTAGAGGTTAGATGAGCACTGGAGCTTATGTAGGGAAGCAGTGGAAGCCCATGGCTGAGAACTGAACCATATCAGTGACAGTGAACTTCTTGGTCACCTCAACTGATCTCATACAGTTGCTCCATTACTCACCGGAAAGACAGATATTGAAATGGTGGGTTGTAGTTACTGTTGGTTTTTTTTTTTTTTTTTTTTTTTTTTTTTGTCTTCTGTGTAAGAAGTAATTAGTCAATAATTAGGCAGTAGTTAGTCCAAATGCTGCTGATGGTGGTGATGTTAGGCAAGACACAATAATGTTGTTTCAGAAGAGCCCCTATGCAGGTTCCAGCACTAGTAGATTTGGTGACACTAGATAGAGCTGTAGATTTCAGGGTTACAGTGCAGAAGTGCACTTGGGACTTTCCCCTAAGCCTCATTGTTTTAGTGGAAACTCTCACACCACCCCAGCCTTGTCCATCCATAGCTACCAACAGTGCCAGTGACTGGCATTTGAGAGCCGGTAGGAAAGTACAAACCAGCAAAGCAGACATGCAGTTTGCAGTGATATTCTCTTGGGAAAAGACAGACAAATGAGATTAGCTGCATTGATTTATGTAGTCATGTGTTTAGTAGGAGATGCAGGCTTGGGTATTTTCCCTGCTTTTATAAACAACAGGAGGGAAGGAGCTCACCTGAACTTTACTAGGATAGGGTGGACAGAAGTATTTTCTTATCTGTAAAACTTTAGGTGCTCAGCTTTCTGCTAGAGGGCAAAAATGCTTACACAGAGATAATGTGACCCTACTCAATAGGTGATATCTTCGTCTTACCAAGCAGCATATTTGACCTCATAATGTCACAACTTCCCACTGCCTTTGGGAGTTTTTCTTAAATGGCATTCCATTTCATGTTTACGTAGGGAAATATCTATGGAAAACAAGTGCCACGGTGGCATGGATACCATACCTCACCTGCACTGCAAGGGCTGTTAACTGTTAACTCCAGCAGGTTTCACGCAGAGGGTCATTGGGCATTGGAATAGGCTGCCCAGGGAGGTGGTTGAGTCACCTTCCCTGGAGGTGTTTAAGACACGGGTGGATGAGGTATTGAGGGACTTGGTTTAGTGTTTTATAGGAATGGTTGGACTAGAAGATCCGATGGGTCCCTTCCAACCTGGTTGTTCTGTGATTCTGTGATTCTGTTCTGAGGAAATAGGAAAGTGCTTAGCAGAGCCACCTCAGTTCTTCAGGAGTCATGGAGAACACATCTCAGTCAAATGTGGAAGATGCAAAATAATTTTTTTTCTCTAACTTTTTCAAAATATTTCAGGATTCTGTAGCTTTTTTAACAGTTTTTAAGCTTTTGTATGACACAGTAAGGGACAGCAATATTAACACAGCAGCATTGCTTGCAAGAATAACACTTCTGCTCATGAGAGGAACAAACAGCAATGTTGCTCAGAGATACAGTGTATGCTTTAAAAATGGTTTGTGTTTAACATAAAAAGTAATAGATCTCATGTGCAGGAGGATCTTTCTTGTATCAGGGAAACATGCTCTATTATGAATTGTTTACTGGGTTTTTTTAGGAGTCAGTATTACTAAAGCTAGTGGAAGCTGTTACCAACTTTAGTAGAAGCAGCTGGGAGGAGTGGAGTGCCAGAGCCTTTTTATGCCTTTTTAAATCTTTTCATTCTTTTCATTCAAATCTTTCTCATCATTTTATGCCTTTTTAAATCTTATGTGAGCAAAGTCATCTTCCTCCTCTTATAGAATGCTTCTCTTGAGGTAGATACCACACCAGTAAATCTGGTTCACCCAGCTTTTATGGTTCTCTGTGAATACGTGCCTTTGCTCCAAAGTCATAAGTGCATGTTGGTATCACTCTTGCTGAGTTTTCCATGTTATCAGCCCTTGAGCACAGCAACTGTTGGATCAAGCAAGAGCTTTCTTTAGCATCTTGGTTGTTCTCACAGATGTCAGCTTGGATATCTGTGGATTTTGCACACTTCACAGTTATAATAAGTGCCGTTTGTCTTCATGAATGCAGATCTGAATGGGTATGAAGGATGTCAAAGGGATAGCTCGCACATACTCATCATGTGAAAATTTGTCAATCCGTAGTGAGCCTGTTGGAAGAATAGGATTACTTTAAACCTTCGACACTATCAGCACATGAATGGGAGACCTCATCTGGGTGTTCTTGTAAGATGCAGGTCATCCACTATGAAATCACTGCCCTGATTTGTATTGTATATAGGAGGGATATTTCAGTAAAGAAGTCAATGATTGTCTTTTTTGGGGTGTTTACCAAAAAGGCCATGCTAAGGCAATAACAGGTTTTAGACAGTGTTGGGGTCTATCTGGCTTTTGTCTGGATAGGCATGAAGCTTTCAATGGGATTACTGTTATTTGTTCCTGCCTTAAATGTAGATATTGGTTGTGTCAGTCTTGATTCTTTAAAAGCTTATGTTACTGTTTGCCTGCAATCAGTAAAGAGCTTATGACTTTTACTCCCTCTTATCTGACTTCCCTTTGGGGGAAGCGGAGTTTTTGGGTAGAACACTTTCTTGCTAGCAAATATTATTCTGCCAGCATCGAAACATTCAAGGTTGCTGTACTAACGTGTCAAAACACTTGACAGAAAACATTGAGAGAGGCTGGTGAGCCCACGTGGTTTTCTGCCAACCTGCACCCTGCTGGCTCCCTGGAAGAGCCTTTCTGCCTAGGCACTCAGATAACCCACTGCTGACCTACAGCCTCCCTACATCAGCTCCCTCACCATCTCCTTAGCCTGGTAAATCATGGAGCTGAACAGTTCATCCTGTGAGAGGAGATTAGGAGAGAATGGTTTGTTCAGCCTAACAAATACAGGGCAGGAGGTGGCCTCTTTTGCCAGTCATAAACATGTCAGGAGTGTAAAGGCTGTATCTTAAGAGCTACTTTAGGCATTGGCTCAAGGAAAAAAAGCTTTGAGAGCATTTAGACTGAAAAAGGAAAAAAGAACAATTTTATGAGCATCTTCAGAAGAGAACAGTGATGTGAAAGAATAAGTGTTTTTAATGATGAAATGTAGGTGTATGAAATGGATATGTGTTCTGAGGGGGGCAGCTGGGGGCTGAATGCAGTGATTCAAAAAGCATCTTTCAGATACATCTCTTGGAACTTCTGCACTGCCCCTCTTTCCCAAGACAGAGCAAACTTAGCAAATATGAATATCTAAACTTCAATGACACTGTGAAAGGTCTCTCTCTAGGACCTTCTTGTTCTTAATTATTTGATTATGCCTTGTTTCGCTATTTGACAGTATGAGACCAAAACCAGAAATAATGGGCAGATTTGCACTGCAACACAAATTCTTGGTTGTTGATATTCATAAGTAGTATATATTCCTCTACATTCCAACCTTCTTTAGGCTCTTAGAATTTGATATGGAAACTTCTGTTATACCTGTAGTTTAGTCTACAGTTATGCAGTTACTTTTAAATGCAATATAAATTCACTGTTTTGTGTATAGCTCTCCAGCACATCCTTATGCCTACTTTCTTGTTCCCACCTTCTATATTTTGCCTCTGTGACATTTGCCTGGCTATGCAGTCAGACGAGCCAAGAGAATTGTTTTGCTGAAAAAGGACTCAAACCTCTCTGATGGATTTTTTGCATCCTGGCTCTTTGTATAGCTATTTGAATGCCTAATGGGAAAGGCTGGTAATGACTCTAGGGAGGCAGAAGTGTGGAGGATGGACGACAGCATTCATCAGCAATCTGAGTTTATCTTGTGACCTTAAAAACACCTGAGTTGCAGTGGAGACAGAGGCAGGCAAAGCAGAAGGGATGCCAGAAATGGAGGCAGAGCTCACCTTTCCCTGGTCAACAGTGGAGCTTTTTGTAATGCAAGATGCTGACTCCTACCAGGGAGATAGGAAATTCTGACCCTAAGGAGTATGCCTGCTACTTAGTAGGTAAAGCTGTTGTGATTTGTGGCTAACCAGGAAGGTGCTGTTAGCACAGCAATCAGGATTTCTGCTGAGAAAAAAACGTTAAGGGACTATGTTAAGGAATACATATTCTTTTACTTAAAAGTAGGTGTTCGATGATTGCTTAGGAGAGCTGTGGTTATTTGCCTCTTTTCATGGGACTTGAAACAAAGCTCCTGTAATGCAATATTTGTCTAATGCAGGTGAAACTACTTTATAAGAAAATCCTGATGGATTCCACTGCTGAACGGTACTGAAAGAGTTAAGAGAAAACTTCATCTTTGCTCAGCCTGGCAGTATCTAGTTTGGAAGATAAAAGTGCCCCTCAGCATGAATAGGCTGCAAAATGTATTTGAAAGTAAATTCTTTAATGCCAATTGTCATTACGAATTTATTTTCAAATATGTCTTGCAGTTTGCTCATGCTGAGAAGTCCTTTTATCTTTGTAACTTCCAGACTGTGGGGCTGAACAAAATAGGTAGCTTTCCTTTTAAATAAAGTGGAAAATATTGGAGCAAGATTATGTCTGTCACAGATTATAATATTTATATATATTTCTCATCAAACTGAAATTCCACAGGGATTCTCAGATTCGCATGAGGTCTCAGAGTCCTGTATTTTGCATCTGGGTATGTGATTGCTTTAATGGAAGACCGTGCTGTTTGCATTTGCTCTACTAACACTCCATTACACTTGCTCACATATACATAAAAGACAGTTTAAAGCTGTTTATAAGGATGATACTTTAGGCAACACGATGAGTCAATGTGCCGTGGCTCAGCTCTGACATGCAGGTTCTAACTTGGCAGTCCTGTCTGCAACTGTTGTGATTTGTTAGCAACCTCTTGATTAGAAACTAAATACCGTAGGTCACTGCAGTTCGTCCTCCTAGGTGTAGTGCAGTTTATCTGTTTCCCTGACTTCTACCATATTTTTTTTTTGACAGCATCAATTACTTAACATACTTAAAATCCTGTGAATCCTGTCTGTGCTGGAAAATTATGAATTTCTTTTTTCTTCCTCAGAAGTACCAGGAAAAATGTAAAACAAAATATACTCACAATTTCAGCAAAATTGTAGAACAGATGAATACCAAAGCAAAAGTTGTGCACAGCATTGGCTTCTGTAGGGCCCCAACCTGTCAGCTTTGCCTGTTTCACAGACATCAGAGGAAGATCTAAAGTCCCTCATGAAGTCAGGCTTGTCACGCAAATGTTTAATTGGCTAAACTCTTAGATTTATTTGTTTCATTGTTTTTATTTCTTTGTGTTTCTAGGGGAAGACTTCTTTGTCTATTGTTGGACCTGTTCATTTTGGGCCAAAACATGAATATTATTCTGGTTTTACTGAATCTTTTCCTAACATTATCAGAGGGGAATTTGTAATATAATTTGCTGCAATTAAGTGCAAACAGAATTCTTGGAACTTGAGAAATTCATTAGGAAATATCACTGAATGTGAACAAAACAAAGGGGAATAAGGGCTTCAGCATCTGACTCCTTGACAGGTCTTGATTATGTGTTAATGGCACAAGTATTTTGGTAGAAAAGGACACTTAAAGGGTAGTTCAGTAGGGAAAGCTTGTCATATCCAATGAGAGAAGCAAGGCATCTCTCCTAGGATTGGGTCTGTTGTTGAATGCTGGGTTCATCCATTAGTCCACTGTACAAATACATCAACTGTAAGAAAGAGTTTTATTTGGTTGATTTTTTTTTCTGGAAAATAGTTTAATTGCTACAACAGCAGAAGGGTTTTGCAGAGCGAAGAACACAGCAGTGATGAAAGAGTTATCCTTTATCTCCAGAATCAGGGGTGCACATCTGAAAGAAATGAAAGTATGTATCCATATTCTACCCTGCTATTGAGATTTCTGCCCAGTGCTTTCTAATGCTGCTTTCTGAAATGGAATGCATGTGTCTCCACTGTGTTATATTTTCTGACTCTGGATATTTCTTCTGTGCCTGCAACTTGTCCATGGATTGAACGTACATTCTTTGTTTCAAGTTTCTAAAACAATGAGCTCTCTCCTTCTCCTTCAGGCAGTTTTCTAGCTAGACTTCTCCTAGTCTGTAGCTCTGCACAGGGTTGTTGTGCCCCAAGTGCAGGACCCGCAATTTGGCCTTGTTAAACCTCATGCCATTAGACTCAGCCCAGAGGTCCAGCCAGTTTAGGTCCCTTTGTAGAGCCTCCCTACCCTCCAGCAGATCGACACTTACTCCCAGCTTAGTGTCATCTTCAAACTTGCTAAGGGAGCACTCAATGCCTTCATCCAGGTCATTGATTAAGACATTGAACAGGGCTGGACCCAACACTGAGCCCTGGGGAACACCACTTGTCACTGGCCTCCAGCTGGACGTAACACCATTTACCACCACTCTCTGGGCCTGGCCATCCAGCCAGTTTTCTACCCAGGAGAGTATGCGTCTGTCCAGGCCAGAGGCTGACAGTTTCCATAGCAGAATGCTGTGAGAAACTGTGTCAAAGGCTTTACTGAAGTCCAGAAAGACCACATCCACAGCCTTTCCCTCATCCAGCAGCCGAGTGACTTTGTCATAGAAGGCAATCAGGTTAGTTTGGCAGGACCTGCCTTTTGTGAACCCATGTTGACTGGGCCTGATCACCCAGTTCTCTTGCATGTGCTTCATGATAGCACTCAAGACCACTTGTTCCATGACTTTCCCTGGCACTGATGTCAGACTGACTGGCCTGTAGTTCCCCGGATCCTCCCTGCGACCCTTCTTGTAGATGGGCACATGTTAGTGTCTTGGCTGTTTATG
Organism: Coccyzus lansbergi; assembly: GCA_033558105.1. NCBI lineage: Eukaryota > Metazoa > Chordata > Aves > Cuculiformes > Coccyzidae > Coccyzus > Coccyzus lansbergi. The sequence goes on from JAUMJK010001034.1 coordinate 39,564, forward strand.
GGGAAGGGCAGGGGCAAAGCAGCACAGTAACTTCCCAGAGAGGTGATGTAGGTTGAGTATAATTTTTGAAAATCTTGTTTCTTGTCACAAACTCAATTTAGTCAGAAACAGGAGTTAGCAGCAGAGAGAGGTACTGAATATTAAGAACTGCCTTAATTCCTAGTGTGAGATGTGAATTACCGGGCATTGCCAGCAAACAGGCTCACCTGAGATACAGATGGCAGCAGATGTCCTGAGAGAAAGCAAATGCAGATAGTCCTCTCAGATTTTCTCTGTGGGACAGTTAAACACGTGACTAATGCCTGTTTAGTTTGTTCTCTTGGTTTTAACAGGATTTTTAAAAAATACAGAGCTTGTCACATGATTAATGATGTCTTTGCTCTGGAGGGAGCCACCTGCAGGGTCTGCATATCCCAGGCAGCTGCTCTTATACATGGGAGGACTGTAGCCCAAAGGCCTAGTCAAGGTTGGTATTGTTGTGTAGTTTGCTCCAAGGAAAGATGAACGTAAAGCCTTATTAATGTTAGATTAAGGTGCACTGGAAGGGGTTAAAAATGTTTTGGCTGTTTAAAAAACTCATTTGTAACAGTGCGAAGTTATATGAATCTGAAAATGAACTTGTTATATATATATAAGATACATATATAAAATACATATATATTTTATAAAATTTGCAGCACTGTAATAAGAAGACAGCAGGGCTTTTTATTGATCTGTTTCATTATTCCAGAGCCCCATTCTTATAAAACTGGCCAAATCTGCTGTCATCTTTCTCCTGGCAAAGTTAATAGGAAATAATCGGTTTCAGCACAACTTTTTTCTTTCCACATTGTTACAATAATAGCAGTTAAGAAGTACCCAAAAAACCATCCCCAAACTCAAAACCTACAGGGGTAATTCCTTCCAGACTTAAGGCTGTTCAGTTCAGCAGAAGGGAAAAAAATGAGCCAACAACATTTTTATCAATAGTGATGACACTGGTTTGAAGTTAGGGAGTCAGCTTCTAGTTCTTAGCTGTATTTTTTTGTAGTACTGGAAATTGCGAGGACCTCTTCTTCCAAATATGAATTTCTGCTTAAGCTTGAGTGTTCCAGTGGATGCCTTTTTATGACATATTTTGTGCCTATGGTCTCACTTTAAGTGCAGAAGGCACTGAGCTTGTTCCCAAGAAGCCTATGCTCTGTTCCTATCTTTCCATCCAATCTGCTGCTTGGCATTAAGCAGCTCCATTTCCTTCTGTTTTAACTCATGCGCATATCATAGAATCATAGAATCATAGAATCACCAGGTTGGAAGAGACCCACTGGATCATCAAGTCCAACCATTCCTATCAAAGGAATATATATCCCATCTCTTCAAATGACAAACCTGTTGGGTCTGGCACTCTTTCTTTCAATGTGACTGCAGAGCACCCAGGGCAGTGAGATATCTGGCACAAGCTGGGTTGTTTTGAGACTGTGGTTCCCAAATGGAGGTCTGAGGGTCTGGAGGTGGATCTAGGAACTTACTGTAAATGGCCTGTGGATCTTGTAGACCCTAAATGTTGTTAGGGCTCATTGCTATTTGCTAATCTGCAGGGAGAAAAAAATAAGCTAGGGGATAGCTGGTCTAGGTGAATGCTCTCTTGTGGTCAGTAGCAACATTAGATGTAAAAGACCTCCCTTACAGCTGGAAGAAAGAGTGTATGATTCTCTTCTAAATGGATATATTCCTCATTGCTAGGTTTAAACTATTTACTTCAAATTGGATTATTATTCCATATAACTAAAATAGACAGTTGCATTCATTCTTAAAATCAGAGATGTGACTGCTTTTCAGGCCACAAAGCAATACATATTATTATTTTCATTTTCAGCAAAACTAAATGTTTTGCTTGCATTTGTATCCTATTCTGAAATAATAAATTTCCCTCTAGCCACAATAACTATCTGTAACCACAGTCTTACAGATGTGTATATGTCAGGTAGTAAACTTTTGTTGTTTAAAGGAAAACATTAATTGAAACTGATTTCCACTTGAAAACATTGTTCTCCTTAAGAAATGTTAATTACACAGAGATGCAGTTTCGGTTTTTGGCAGTCCCACCTGCCATTCAGGAAGTGCCGGTTTTCAGAAGGAATTCTAATGGGGGAGGAAATTCCCTACAGATTTGGGAGGATTTTTCAAATAAGATTTGTGTAAGGGACTAAAAGGCTATTTTTCATGCCACTGGAGAAATCCCAGCCAAATAGATGTTTTTCTTTTTTTTGCTGCTTAACTTGAAAGCAATCTTTTCCAGAAGCAGAGTTCCCAGGAACTGTCACAACTAAGGCTATTTCTTAATGATGTATATCACCAAAACTTACATTTGGAAAGCAAGAAAAAGAAAAAATTATAAGCTGGGATAAGCCCTCACCCTTGTGCCTGGGACATCTAGTAACTTAATTATGCAAATTAAAACTTAAGAACTCAGTGGCAGCTCCCCTTGTCTCTAGCAGGTCAGTGGGACAGGTGCAGTTGGATGTACTGCTCAAAGCCCAGATCCTCACTGTGTATGTGGCAAAAGGGACTGTCAGACTATGAGTGCACATAGAGGCTCTCACTCTAATAGGTTTTCTAGCTGACAACACCTTTCAGTTGTATTGGAAAAAATAAACTAAATTGGATTTCTGGAAATATTCTTCAATCAATATCCAGAAGAGGGAGCCCTCCATCAAAATAAGGCTCTCAACTGGATCCTGACCAAGATTCACAGAAGTTTCTACTTTTTCTTCCACCTGCTTATAAATCACTCAGTGGAATTTCTTGCCTGTCTGCCTATTCTTTAAAGACTAACAGCTCACAGTTTCTAGCTTTAAACAATATCATTCAATAGCTGACTTGCATGTGCGAGGTTTTTTAAAACTCAGGCTGGACATATCAGATATGGAACTCAGTCCCTATAAAAGAAGGGTTTCTATTATCCTGCAAAGAAAATCATCTTCTTGTCCCATGATTAGCATATTGTACAGCAAGCCCTGATTTTCACTCATAGCAAAGCCTTCCTATGCTCTAAGGAAGCCTGCAGCTATTAACCTTGCTCTTGCTTGGCTCAAGTCAGTGAAGTTTGCTGTTGTCTTTGATGGGATAAGGAGCAGGACTTTTAGAATAACAGACTGTATGTTTATACAGGAATTTTCCTCAGATCCACACAATGAGCTCTGAGGAAGACCAGTCTGTAGTATTCTGAAGCCAAAAGACCTTTTCAAATAGTGTGCCTGCTATTTGTAATGTCTCCTGCACTTACTTTTTAACCAACCGGTAACAGCCTCAAAGGTACAGAAGTACCGATTGCCCTAGTTGCATCAGTTTCCAGCTGCTGAGATCTTGGGACTTGGCTGATATTCATTTGCAGATCTCTATAATTTACTGCTTGTCCTATCACCGTAGGTGAACTGAACAAGTTAGGGTAAATTTGGGGTTCATCTCTCTGGTAACTGAGTCCTCTGTCACATGTTTTTGCCACTTTCTTCCCGTCACCCCTGAATGTCATAGGTAATCTGCCTTATTGTTGCTTGTTCACTAGACTAGGATCTCAGATTTTGGATATGAATTTTATATGCCTTCTGCCCCTTTACTTAGCTAAAGAAACTTCTCTTTAAAAGAATAGTCAATCAAAACTAGGGTAAATAGGTCTCCAGTTTATCACCTAAAATGTCTCTCTTCTGTCCTTTATGACCCTCTCCACTGCTTGCCATAGTCCAGGATACAATCTAAACTTCAAAATCCCTTTATTTTGTAAACATCTAGGTGTAGCTGAGAATAGCTCAGGGGCTTGTATAATTCTCCCACATTAGTATGGTTCTCCTTCAGACTCAACTCTAGTGTTACTCAAAAGCATGAGTTTTGCTTAGGAACTGAATCTCTTTAGCTTCCTTGAACACTACTGAGAGGAGATGTGACAGTGACACTGCCTGAGAGGATTTAAGAAAGAAGCACCAAAATGTGCATTGTACTAGGCAGGAGCAAAAAGATCCACGACTGTGGATTCAGTGGCTAAACTCCCTGTTAAAGACACCCTAGGGGACTTTGTCTTCTCTTCCCGCCCCCCCCCCCCCCCTCCTCCATTACTCTCCTCTTACTTCCCTCTCTTCTCTTTATCCTTTTGTCTTTTTTTCCCTCATCTTTCCTTTTTTTCTTCTCTCTTATCACTATCCTCTTGTCTTTTTTCCCCTCTTTTCTTTTTTAACTCTCTCTTCTCTTTCCCTTCATGTTTTCATATACCTTCCCAGGGTTGTTACTCTAGTTACCTGAACTACGGTCCTCATCTTAGTTTGTCTCTTGATGTACATTTGAATTAATACAGCTGAGCGTTGAATAGCCATTCTAGCCATAACTCTAAAGTAAATTTATTGAGATGGAATAGATTATGTGGAAAAGTGTTAAAAGGAAGGAACAGGCTAGATTCTTGGAAATTAAACTTTCAATATGTTTGTTACCTTGTATTATGCTTATGAAGTGAAAGGTAATTGCCAGTGTTTTATGCTTACACACAGTGGCTTGTTCTTGTGTTGAAGAAGACAGTAATGTAAAAATGTTTAGAGCACAGTATATATGTGTTTCCTTGAACTTTAGAAAAATGCATGTGTTTTACTGCTGAGATGTATGCTGTGATCATCCATTTCAGAAAAGTCTTTGGAGTATATTTTGTGTATGGCAGGCACTGTGGCTAATTGGGTAAGTTATGGGCATTCTGAGGCGTATGTGTTATCAGTGAGAAGGCAGAAGTGGACAAGTTACTTCCATTTTTGTCCCTCTGCCAAAACGCAAAGTTAGACAGGGCAAATTGCCTTCCCCATGGGTCTGAGATAAGGCATTATCTGAGATAAGACATTTCTTTCTGTTGGAAGGCAAAAGTGTATTGGTAAATTAGATACCTTCCTGCTGCTGGAAAGAAAGCTCGAATGGGAACACCAGCACCCTGAACCTGTGTTCCTTATGGGTACATTTGCTGCCAGCCAGGAGGCAGATGAACAGTGGATGATGTGATGACTTACGCAAGCCAGTCCACAAAGCAGTGCTCTGCCTTACAGGCCACAACAGTGTAATGAGAAAGATGAGAAAGGCTACAGATCCAGTATTTTTACACTCACTTTTTTTTTTTTTAAATAAAACTCAGTGTAATTAAAGAAGATACTAAATCAAATCAGCCCTGTTATAGAGCTCATGGGCTGACTGCAGTTAATGCCCTTAAAATAACCCAGTAATAAATGAAAACGTCTCCTACTGCCCAAAGACAACAGTTAACTTCCTTTTATGAAACTGTAGGGTTCTTTTATTAGGCTACAAAACTTTTTCAAACAAATGAAAACCAAATGCGTAAAAAATGTGAGTGTTTTTCTTTAAACACATACTAAAATAGCATAAGCCACAGAGCTCTTCAAGCAAAGCTTTGCCTCAGTCTCTCCTGCAGGCTGACTTGTACTTTTGAGAGTGAATACAGGGCTCATCTATTGAGCAAAGTGCTGCATCGTGCTGTTAGATAGAGGATCTATACAGTAACTGTACTGGAGAGATTAAGCAGCCATTCAGTATGGAACTATTCAAAGTAGCGAACCCCGAGATATGCAAAGCATTATGCAGCTCAGATTGGCATGTGTTCTGTTCTCCAGCCCAAAATAGTTGCTATTGTGGAGACAGGCTATTTTAATATTCACATGCAAAAGCTTTCAACATGTGCTGAACCTATGCCCTGTCTTATAATATTATTCATTCTAGGACTAAACAGACATGACGCCCAAACCAGCCCTGCTATAAATGAGTGAATCTCCTATTGAGATCAATAAGAATTGCACTTGCTTACACCAGGGCTGAATTTTTGCCAATAAATTACAAACGGTTCCTCTGTGAATGGAAAATATACTAACCTTCTGTGAACATAAAACTCAGTGTGTCATATGTAGGATTTTGATTTTCAGTGATTACTTCCTAACTGGAGAACAGTTGCATTTCAAGTGGGAAATGTTTCAGCAACAGATCTTTGTGTAGTGCCTGAACAGCCTCATGTCTTGGCCTCAGTGCAAACAATTCATGTGTAATGGTTGTGGTCTAGGCACTCAGGTCTTCAATTTTGAAAAACTCTTTGTAAAGACTAAAGGCCAGACTTTTTTTTCCAAGAAAGCAGTAAATGAGACTGCAACAATACTTCTTATTACATGGAACAAACCTTTAGTAACCAAAAATATATGGTTTGTTTTATTTCATTTATCATTGAGACTTGTTTGATGAGTTGCTATGTCTTCACACTAAACACTACCTCATCTGGCTCATATTTCAGTCAAAGGTTAAATCTCTGCTCATATATCTACCTGACCATGCAGACAGTATCTGATGCCAAGACTTGTTCAGGTATGTAGGTTGTCACATCTCCCTGCAAAGCGAAGGAGAATAGGGCTCCTAAATGTTCTTTGTGCCTTTGTGTCACGTTGGATATAGGAATTGGCACATGTTAAGCTGCCAACTTTTAAATTTCTGCACCACTGCTGCCTGTGAACTTTTTGCTATGTCCTTCATAGGGAGAGAGTTCTTGGAGGATGAATAGCCAAATGGGTCTAGGACATGGAAATTTCAGAGCAAGCCATCTCAATAGATACAGACATTGGGCAGGAATCATACAGCATGTGAAAGGTCCACGTAAACTTTGGGGTTTTTTTTGGCTCCCCTTATGCTATATTCATAAACAAGCTGTGTGTGGTCCATGACAAAAGCAAATTGACACACAGAAGGTAATGTACTGTATCTTAAAAGTGAAAGTAATTAGAAAACATGATATTGCATTTGAGAAAAAGCTGTGATCTTGCAGTTAAATTGTGTAGAACCATGCATATCTTGGAGAGGTTTCACACAGATCTTTAATTTGAAAGGTTTTCTGAATAGTAAGTATGTAATTGTGCACTCTTTCAATGCAGTTTCTTGTTGCAGGACTATAGATTATACATTCCACCTAAGTCTTCTATGGAATGATGTATGATATTTCGTCAAATCCATTGTACTCTCAGAACAAATTATAAAGTACTTAAATGTATTTCATTACACATTATACTTCCTCTTCAGGCAAAAATATGTTTTGTCAAAATATTGATTCGTTTTTATCAGGGCGTATTGTATAAAATCCAAGACTGAATTTCATTTCAGGGAACCGTGCAATTTGTCTAACCATTCCAAGGAAAAGGACATCAAATACTTATGAGCAACTGTGTTGGTGAAATGAATTTTAATCATGTTTATCATCCTTCCAGATACACTGTACAATGGGATATGATAAATTTCACTCTCTAGACCTTAGTTTGATTGCTGATGAGATAGGAATGTTACAACATCCCAGTGGCATTGAGCTGTATTCCTACTCTTAATAGGGTGCTGATAATATAGACACTAGCAATTTGTCTGTTACTTAAGAAAAATTAAATCTGATTCTATGGAAAGAGGAAAAACAAATAAATGAATAAAATTGAGGATTAATGTAGACACAGCATGCAGAACGTAATTGGTGTCTAGGGGTTTTAAGGACTTGTATTTGAGGGATTGTTTTTTCTTTCGTTCTTGTGGTTAAAACTTGAGAGTCCTGGTATGAAGTCTCTCTTTCCCCCCCCCACCCCCGCCCCTTCTTCTTTTCTTTTTGTGTTTATTTAACTTAACTATAGATTTTTTACCTGACCTTGGAAAAGTTGAATGGGGCTGACTCTGCATTAGAAGTGAACAGGTCATATTCTACAAAGAGATGAGGACTGAAACCGTATCCTTCCTGCACCTCCTGCCTCTTCAGTCGTCATGTACTCCTGCGTCCTTGGTCGGCAGCAGAGCTAAATCACCTGGTATTCACAAAGATTCTAGTATCAGAAAATGTGGACTCTTTCTGCCTGTATCTGTGATACAGATGTGAGGGCAAGGGCTTTACTCTGGTTGTGGGTTACCCACCAGAGGGCAACATTACTCTCACAGATGAAAATAATGTGTACACTGCTTGATCCAAAATTTACGGAAAGCAAGAGGAATCTTTTTCTTTTTTTTTTTTTGGCCTTTATAGCTTTATATAAATGCAGAATTTTACTATATTTCAATATTAGCCTTGAAATGAAATGGCAGTATGGCAGTATGTTACTGCTCCCATGGCACTGGTGGTAGCTGGCCTTAGAAAAGAGTTCAAAACCTTCCCATGCTGGCCAGAAATGCAATAATAATTTTTCTTTTGTTAGAGTGCTAATATTCTTAACAGCTGTGAGTATGCAGCATTTTGAGTGCTGTGTGGTTTGGGTTATCTTTGATCACTCTTATCTGCTTATTTGAAATGTGCCCCCAGGGCATTCGCAAGACATGCCATAGGCCCTGGCAGAGAAAGATGTCAGGTAGATCCTGACCTCATGGAAGTCAATAGCAGCATTTTCTTTCATTTTCATGGAGTCTGAACTCTACCTGAGTTTTCTTCCAAAACCTATGGCTGTCAGAGTCCTTTTGGCATTAATGGGCCTTACTGGCCCTGACCAGCAACTAACCTCTGCCCAGGAGCCCTATTTCAGCCCAGGACTTGGCACTCAGTCCTTACCCAAGTGATGCTGTGGGCAAGCCAATCTCTGACCTTGTCTTCTGGATGGACACATGTTGTAGTCCTGTCTTTAATCCTGCCTCTTGCCCTTGACTGCTGGTTGGACCTTGGAACTGGCAGATGACTTTGCCTCTTCTGAGACTGTTGATGGGATTCATTGCTATGACCACCTGGACTCTACCCCAGATGTAGACCCTGAGAGACTGTGAGGGCATGACCTGTGCTGGGTCAGTCATGGCTCCTGGCTTGTCTCTGCTCATGGCACAGCCCTGCTCATGATACTCCCTGACACTGCTCCCATGGAGACTGAATTTATGCCCTGTGAGAAATCCCTGATGAGAAATTCACTCAAACCACTTATAATGCTTGAAGTGAACAAGAGGCTTATAATAAATCTTTGCAGAATCATTGGTCTTTATAATGTAAAATTTGTAACCTTGGAAATAGAAATAGTTGTGTACAACTTAACCAAGTAGTAATACAGCTCTTGGACCCATAGGAAGCCAACCTTTTAGATATCCAGATCTACTACAAGAAACGGGCTAGTCCTCAGCTTTGTGGAGACTATGTGAAAAGTGAAGAACTCTAGAGTTCAAAAGAGTAAGAACTGACATTTCATTGCCATTTTGTCTCTCATCCCTATTACCTTTTATCCCGTTCTCATGTAGTATTAACACATAAGATGGTGATTCTGGAATGATTTGACAGAGGATGCTTTGTCTCTGTAACCAATAAACTATTGCCAATGTGGCAGGGACTTGTGTGATTGTATTGATTTGTAAGTTATACTAACACTTCAAGTTGATGGCATGAATCCGTATGTTTCACTCTTTTGGTTATCAGATTCACACATTTCCTATTATAAACTTTTGCGTACATAGAGTGCTGAGTAGCACTTATGAAGTGTCTTATTTTAATCAACTGTTTTGGACCTCATAGAGTATAAGCCCATCAAGCACAGACTGAAAACCTCTCCGTTTAAAACAAAAGTGCCTTGAGAGTAAGGTTTCTAACCCTTACAGAGTGGATTAATTAATGGAAATGTTTTATAAGGAAAGGTACTATTTTACAGGAAGCTAAGTATATTTTTCCAGTAGATTTAATTGACAAGATGTTTTTAGAGAAAATGAGCCCTTGCCACTACTAATGAATAAGGCAGCTGGAATTCCTCTATACTCATGACCTAAATTAATGTTCAGCTTCTCAAAGGGTTATGGCAGTAATGGTGCAGAGCATTTCTGAAAATTTCAGGAGGGTTGGAGAGAAATTTGTTTGGGCCTGCAATTCTGTGAAGAAGTTGTAAATAAAGCAATGATGAACAAAATAATTTGTTAGTTATAAGGGGGACTCTTTCCTGCTTCTGAAGTTGTTGCTATAAAAAAACATATGGTATGCATGCCACATGCTGCTAAGGCTCTTTGTTAATGTTTTGTGTGGTTGATTTCCGTATAACATCTAAGAGAGGCTTTCTGGTGGTGATATCCTGAACACAAACCAGCACAGTACTCAGCCATGAGACTGGAGATAGCCTACAATCTTTAGTTATCTCGAGTAAAAACTGGTCAGTAAAATTTTTCTGAAACCTAATGTTGCCAGTTAAAGTCAGTGTTATCAACTGTGTCATATCTACTTGGTGTTTCTATTGTATCTATCCAGTCCATTTGCCAGGACTGTTGTGCTTAATGATGACACTAGTCAAATCCACCTGATGAAACACATGGATTTCCTTTAATCAGTTCTATTTGAATGAGAACATTAGCGCCTTCCTGAGTATGTTTTTTTTAAAAAACACCTATTTTCACTTTCCCATTAGGAGATTCTTTCCAGCAAATGCTGATTGTAAAAGTAGGGTCGTAGTCATGCTCATAAATAAACAAGTCTTTCTTATCTTCCTCCTCCATCCCCTCCTTCCTTCCTTCTTCCCCATTTTTTAGTGTTTTACTGTTGAGGCTGGCATCATGCAGAAACAGGCAGTGAAATTATTTTATAATTTTTAACGTATTGACGTCTTGTCTGATAAGGCTTAAACCTGTGATTTTTGGGCCTATTCTTTTCTGTTACCTTTGCCTTTAGTTTTACGGGTCAGTCTATCCAGGAGAAGTATGATACTATTCCTGTTTCATAAAATCCTCAACCATACAGCTCCTTTGTAGTTTCTAGGTGACTCTTCAGGTATTTTTGTCTTCTGTTTGCAGCACCAAAATGGTCCAAGAAGATCACATGAATACTACTCTTCTTTAGTGTCTGTCCAACTCTTGTAACATTGTCTATTATCTGAAGCACATAGAAATTTCATCTAGAGGAAAGTGCTAGAATACTGATACATATTGTCAGACACATTGTTCCAGTACTCAGAAACAGACTGATATGTCATTCAAGACCACTATGGCATAAAGATAGGGGGAGAGATAAAGACAGATCCTCATCTAAGACTCTGGAAGGAAAAGGAAGGAAGGAAGGAAGGAAGGAAGGAAGGAAGGAAGGAAGGAAGGAAGGAAGGAAGGAAGGAATGTGGCAGATCCTGAGGCAGCTTGAATAATTTTTGAGATGGAGACAGATTTTATCAGTGTGGTAAAATAAGTCACTTAAAATTAATCTGTGAAGAAGCAAATTATTTGTTAACACTTATTAGGCTTTTAATGAATTTTCAATAAATATACTTGATATTTTTAAAATGGTCTAGAAAGATTCAAAGATGTGGATGCAAAACATGCACAGAGCTGGGCAATACCACCAACAGGGTGCCAGTTATATTAATTATGAAGTTGTTAGTGATGTTTTGCAACTAACCTACCTCTGCAGTTTATGTAGTCAGATATGTAAATAATTTATAACACGTGGATGCATTTTACAGCTTATTGCTATATTTGATTGCTGATCTTTATTTCTACCTTACATTCATGCCATTTCAAGCAACTGGCAACACCAAAGTGTTCCCTGATAAGAGAAACAGTTTTGCAGGTATTGGTTGTTTCTAAATCAAACAATGACTTTTCTCGAATACATGTTAGGTTATGGAGACCATACAGTCCCTTTTGGATACAGAAGGAACAACAGTGGAAGGGGATGAGGAGAAGGCTGAGGTACTTAATGCCTTCTTTGCCTCCGACTTTAATTGTAAAGAAAGCTGTTCCCTCTGTGTACAAACCCCAGAACTAGAGGAGCAATACGAGGCTCCCATGATCCAAGAGGAGGTGGTCAGAGCCTTGCTTGTCCAGCTGGACGCACACAAGCCTATGGAGCCAGACGGGATTCACCCTAGGGTATTGAGGGAGCTGGCAGATGTGCTGGCCAAACCCTTTTCCATCATCTTCCAACAGTACTGGAAGACTGGGGAAGTACCACTGGACTGGAGGCTGGCTGATGTAGTTCCCATTTACAAGAAGGGTCGCAGGGAGGATCCAGGGAACTACAGGCCTGTCAGTCTGACCTCAGCACCAGGGAAAGTCATGGAACAGGTGATCCTGAGTGCTAGCATGAAGCACATGCAAGAGAACCAGGTGATCAGGCCCAGTCAACATGGGTTCACAAAAGGCAGGTTCTGCCAAACTAACCTGGTCACCTTCTATGACAAAGTGACTCAGCTGCTGGACAAGGGAAAGGCTGTGGATGTGGTCTTCCTGGACTTCAGTAAAGCCTTTGACACAGTTTCTCACAGCATTCTGCTTAGGAAAATGTCAGCCTCTGGCCTGGACAGGCGCATACTCTCCTGAGTAGAAAACTGGCTGGATGGCTGGGCCCAGAGAGTGGTAGTAAATGGTGTTAAATCCAGCTGGAGGCCAGTGACAAGTGTGGTTCCCCAGGGTTCAGTGCTGGGTCCAGCCCTGTTCAATGTCTTCATCAATGACCTGGATGAGGGCATTGAGGGTACTCTTAGCAAGTTTGCAGATGACAAAAAGCTGGGTGGAAGTGTCAATCTGCTGGAGGGTAGGGAGGTTCTGCAAAGGGATCTGAACAGGCTGGACCTCTGGGCAGAGTCCAGTGGCGTGAGGTTTAATAAGGCCAAATGTCGGGTCCTGCACTTGGGGCACAACAACCCTATGCAGAGCTACAGACTGGGAGAAGTCTGGCTGGAAAAATGCCAGGAGGAGAGGGACCTGGGGGTGTTGGTCGACAGCTGACTGACCATGAGCCAGCAGTGTGCCCAGGTGACCAAGAAGGTCAATGGCATCCTGGCTTGTATCAGAAATGGTGTGACCAGCAGGTCCTCGGAGGTTATTCTCCCTCTGTACTCGCCACTGGTAAGGCCACTCCTTGAATACTGTGTTCAGTTCTGGGCCCCTCACCACAAGAAGGATGTTGAGGCTCTGGAGCAAGTCCAGAGAAGAGCAGCAAAGATGGTGAAGGGGGTGGAGAACAGGCCTTATGAGGAACGGTTGAGAGAGCTGGGGTTGTTTAGCCTGGAGAAGAGGAGGCTGAGAGGAGACCTCATTGCTCTCTACAACTACCTGAGGGGAGGTTGTGGAGAGGAGGGAGTTTGCCTCTTCTCCCAGATGACAGGGGACAGGACAAAAGGGAGTGTCCTAAAGCTCCACCAGAGGAGATTTAGGCTACAGATCAGGAGGAGATTTTAAACGGAAAGGGTCATTGGGCATTGGAACAGGCTGCCCAGGGAGGTGGTTGATTCACCTTCCCTGGAGATGTTTAAGGCACAGGTAGATGAGGTCCTGAGGGACATGCTTTAATGTTTGATAGGAATGGTTGGACTCGATGATCCGATGGGTCTCTTCCAACCTGGTGATTCTATGATTCTATGATTGGGCCAAATCCCTGGATCTTAAGAAACGTAGAATTTGGTTGTGTTTGCAGCTGAAATTCTGTCCTGCCTATATGATTTGAAGGATTATTTGTACTTTTTCAGAATATTTCCTATCTGTGCAAAAAAATTCTATATTGTACACCTTGCTAAAAATGATGTGTCACTGAAGATACTTAATTTGATCATTTTACTCAAAGGATTTGACATTCAGAAAAGTATAGTTCTTCTAATATTGTTCCTTTTTATTTATTATTTTAATTAGAATGCATTTTTTAGTTATTTATTATAGACAAAATAAATGATAAATATTTGTTTATCATTTAGTTTTATTTGTTTAATTGATTTCTCTCTAGTATTCCTATCATACTGCCTGCTTAATCATATCTTGCCTCATCATAAGTGATGAGAAGGTAAAATCTAATGTAGAGTTAAACTGGCAAAGCTGTTCTGTAAAGTTCTTTCCATGACAGTGAGTGTGCTATGTGTTTCCAGACACTTCACACTTCATAGCCATTAAGAAATGCAGCTTTTTGACAGGAGAATGGGTAAAAGGTCCATAAATGTAAAACATGAGTGTGCCTGAATGCTGCTGGGCTACTTGCCTTTGTACATTACTCATATCACAGAATCACAGAATCACAGAACAACCAGGTTGGAAGGGACCCATCGGATCATCTAGTCCAGCCATTCCTATCTAAGACTACACCAAGTCCCTCAAGACCTCAGCCACCCGTGCCTTAAACACCTCCAGGGAAGGTGAATCAACCACCTACCTGGGCAGCCTATTCCAATGCCCAATGACCCTTTCTGAGAAAAACCTCCTCCTAATCTCCAGCCTAAATCTCCCCTGGCAGAGCTTGAGCCCATTCCCTCTTGTCCTGCCCCCTGTCACTTGGGAGAAGAGGCCAGCTCCCTCCTCTCTACAACCTCCCCTCACGTAGTTGTAGAGAGCAATGAGGTCTCCTCTCAGCCTCCTCTTCTCCAGGCTAAACAACCCCAGCTCTCTCAGCCGTTCCTCATAAGACCTGTTCTCCACCCCCTTCACCAGCTTTGCTGCTCTTCTCTGGACTTGCTCCAGAGCCTCAACATCCTTCTTGTGGTGAGGGGCCCAGAACTGAACACAGTATTCAAGGAGTGGCCTTACCAGTGGCGAGTACAGAGGGAGAATAACCTCTGAGGACCTGCTGGTCACACCATTTCTGATACAAGCCAGGATGCCATTGACCTTCTTGGTCACCTGGGCACACTGCTGGCTCATGGTCAGTCAGCTGTCGACCAACACCCCCAGGTCCCTCTCCTCCTGGCATTTTTCCAGCCAGACTTCTCCCAGTCTGTAGCTCTGCATAGGGTTGTTGTGCCCCAAGTGCAGGACCCGACATTTGGCCTTATTAAACCACACGCCACTGGACTCTGCCCAGAGGTCCAGCCTGTTCAGATCCCTTTGCAGAACCTCCCTACCCTCCAGCAGATTGACACTTCCACCCAGCTTTTTGTCATCTGCAAACTTGCTAAGAGTACCCTCAATGCCCTCATCCAGGTCATTGATGAAGACATTGAACAGGGCTGGACCCAGCACTGGGGAACCACACTTGTCACTGGCCTCCAGCTGGATTTAACACCATTTACTACCACTCTCTGGGCCCAGCCATCCAGCCAGTTTTCTACTCAGGAGAGTATGCGCCTGTCCAGGCCAGAGGCTGACATTTTCCTAAGCAGAATGCTGTGAGAAACTGTGTCAAAGGCTTTACTGAAGTCCAGGAAGACCACATCCACAGCCTTTCCCTTGTCCAGCAGCTGAGTCACTTTGTCATAGAAGGTGACCAGGTTAGTTTGGCAGAACCTGCCTTTTGTGAACCCATGTTGACTGGGCCTGATCACCTGGTTCTCTTGTAAGTGCTTCATGCTAGCACTCAAGATCACCTGTTCCATGACTTTCCCTGGTGCTGAGGTCAGACTGACAGGCCTGTAGTTCCCCGGATCCTCCCTGCGACCCTTCTTGTAAATGGGAACTACATCAGCCAGTCTCCAGTCCAGAGGTACCTCCCCAGTCTTCCAAGACTGCTGGAAGATGATGGAAAGGTGTTTGGCCAATACGTCCGCCAGCTCCTTCAATACCCTAGGATGTATCCCATCTGGCCCCATAGACTTGTGGGTGTCCAGTTGGGCAAACAGGGCTCTGACCACCTCCTGTTGGACCATGGGATCCTCGTATTGCTCCTCTGTTTCCTGGGTATCTACACAGAGGGAACAGCTTTCTTTACAATTAAAGTCGGAGTCAAAGAAGGCATTAAGTACCTCAGCCTTCTCCTCGTCCCCTGTCACTGCTGTTCCCTCTGAGTCCAAAAGGGACTTTATTGTTGTCTTTTACAGACTTAGCTAATCTGATCTCTAGTTCAGCCTTAGCCCCTCTGATTTTTTCCCTACATAGCCTCGCTTCCCTCCTGTAGTCCTCCCAAGAGGCCTGTCCCCCCTTCCAGAGCTTATAAGTATTCCTTATTTTCCTAATTTGACTCAAGATTTCTCTACTCAACCAAGCTGTTTTTTTCCCCTGCCGGTCTTTTTTCCAGAATACGGGGATGGCTTTCTCCTGAGCTGCCAGGATCTCCTTTTTGAAGAGCTCCCAGCCCTCTTTGGCTCCCTTGCCCTCAAGTGCTGTCTCCCAGGAGACTTTGCCAACCAGCCTTCTAAACAGTTCAAAGTCTGCCCTCTGAAAATTTAGTGCAACCGTCCTGCTTAGCACCCTCTTCACTTCACCTAGGACAGAAAACCCTATCATCTCATGATCACTAAGTCCTAGGTGACCCCCTACTTTCACATCCCCCACAAGCCCCTCTCTGTTGACAAACAGCAAGTCCAGGAGGGCACCTTCCCTCGTAGGTTCATTAACCAGCTGTGCAAGGAAGTTGTCTTCCACGCACTCCAGGAACCTCCTAGACTGCTTCCTTTCTGCTGTATTGTACTTCCAGCAGATATCAGGGAGATTGAAGTCTCCCACAAGGACAAGAGGCACTGACTTGGAGATTGACCCCAGCTGTTTAAAGAAGAGCTCATCAGCTGCCTCTCCTTGGCTGGGTGGCCTGTAACAGACTCCCATCACAAAATCTCCCTTCTTATGGGCTCCCTTGATCTTAACCCACCCATATGTGGTATATGGCATGGAGAAATGACTGTGTAGTGAGCCGACAGGGTCTATGGGACAGAGCAAGCACTCGCCTCTGTGGTAGGATGAGTTGTGAATCTGTGAAGAAAGCCGGGAGTGGGGATCCTCCTTTTCCTCAGCCCCTCTGTGGTTCATTTCTTTCATACAGCTTTGCCCACCTCCTCTGCTCTGCTGGAGAGTATCATACAGTTTGACTCTTTTCAAAATCCCCTGACTTCTTAAGAAGTGTGCCTCTCATTCCTCCCTCCCATTATCTGGCTAACATTTTGCCTCTGTTGCCTGTACCTTCTGAACTATTGGAACCCAAAAGAGTCTGCACAGCAGAAAGCAGTGCATTGACCAAAGATCAGAGCTTTTGTCTTCCTTGCTGTCCTGTGGTTATTGCCACTGAGCTCTCCTGTGCTTCCCTGCCTGACTTTACCCCTGCTCAACTTGCTGTAAAATCTGCACAGAGTAAACAATAAACAATCACAACTTTTGTTATCTTGGGAGTAGCTGGGGTTTAGTCCAGAGAGTGTAAAACAGAATACGACTTCCTGCAAGGGTTGAGACCTAGCAGGACATGAGGGCTGGGCCTAACTCCTCAGCTTTGTGGTGAAGTGGAGGCCGATGTACAGGCAGGTGCTGAGGATGTACACAGATGTGGGTGTATCCCCCAGATTTACCCAATGAAAGGATATTTTGTTCTTCAGGGCTTTTCCTGAAGACTTTATTTCCCAGCGGAAAGAGATTGGCTCAGAGGCATGCAAAGTTGAAGAGAAAATAATGCAGCAAGGTTTGAGGCACAGTTGGAACTTCAAAACATCTATATGCATAACTTCAGACCTCTTTGGAGGACTGGAACAGGGCTCCCCCTCAAAAAAATCACTTTTAATATGTCTATAGAGAGGTAGTCATTGTTCATTTTGCTGCTGAAGCACCCTGGCATTTTGCATTAGGAGGACATTTGCAAGGACTAAGAGGCAAGATGCACAGGAGAAAATTGACACCTAAGAGAAGAATAACTATTGCATTTTGAAGCCTGCAGAGGAACAAGTGTTAGATAAATGCATATGACAAACAGACCCTGTTTGATCTCTCTAAGCAGATTTGACAAGTCAGACACACAGGAGCCATAAATTACCTGTAATGGCAAAAATTACATCAGTTATAACCCTTTAAGCAGTTTTGCCTCATACAGCATCAATTCAGAGATAGTAATCTAAGGAGAACCAGTCTCTCTATACAGGTTTCTCCTGTAATATATAGCTACAAGAGTAAGCTGCGTATGATTTTCATAAGATGTGATAAAAATCGAACGGTTCTAGGCTGCATACCATAAACCTGAGCAGATAACTGGCTCAGACTCTGATAAACACACTGGGCCAGGAAAACCATTTTTTTACTTTAAAAAAAGAAATGGAAGTATGATTGAGATGTCATGGTGTGGGGGTACTGCATGGGGATGATTCCCATGATCAGTCATCAGCCTGTTTCAAAGACAAGCAGTGAAGCTGGAGGTGGGTGGGGGCTCCCAAATACTGCAGAGCTGCTTGGCAGAGGGCTGTGCATTTTGCACCTGAGACCTCCTGAGCCTTCTTTAGAGGATTTCTCTGGGGCAGTTGCCTTTGCTTTGGCACCTAGCTTGTGAGTTGTTAACAAAGGTGGGGCAGCAGGGCAGTGTTGAGTGCTGGTACCTGAGGAGTCTGCTGGTGCAGGGCAGAGTCGTGTATAGCATTCATGCAGGAGCGATAGCACAGGTCCAATAGCAGCAGCCTCTGTTAGGGGCTTGTTTCACTTTCTTTCCTAGTGCAAGTATTGGATTTCCCTCAGAGCCAAAAAAAGAGGACATAAGAAACACTATTTCTACCCTCTATGTGGCCTTTGTTTTTCTCAAAGCTTGGGACTGGAAGAGAAGCAGCACAGCCTGGCTTTACTTTTAAGCAGTGCCTATGCACATCTGCTTATACGGCATAAACTCGGTAGGTTGCCTTGGCTGGAAGGGAGGTGATATGGCAGTCAGAGGGATGAAGATAAACTGCTTTTGGTGCTGGTACCAGGCAGCTTTGCAGTGTCAGCAGAGAGAGTTGCTGGTGTAGTTGTGGCTTGGAGCATTTCCTTTTAGTTTGATGGCCATTTTAATTCACTTTTGATTACTACGTCTAAATTCAGTCCCAAGCGCCAATATCCTTACAAGGCCACTTTCCCAGAAAATTCCCTGATGAGTTGAATCACGTAGGAGAAAGCTGCTGCATGTTTTCCACCCCTCCCTCCCCACCCCCAATTAATTTGTTTAAATGGTAAGGAAAGCTCTATTTATACTACCTTATTTTGGGTAGGAAAGGAGGGAGATATGTGCTGATTCTAAGAACTGTAATTTCATTCTTTGTGCTGCTTTCTGTCAGCACACCAACCACGTCTTCCAGCAACCAGCCTGGGTGCTGGCAGGCTCAGACTGCCTCTGGTGGGAGCCTTGCTCCCTGCTGCTAGGACTCCTCCCGAGGTTTTCATTGCTAGTAGCCCAATGATAGCACCATCCCTAAAGAGCTGCTGGCCATCAGGCTGCTGTTCAACATGGCCCTGAGGTTGAGTCCAGCTGTTGATGGGGGAGGTGCAGAGGTCTCTGTGAGGCAAGGCTGGGGCTGTACCAGGCAGATAAAGCCACCACAGGTGGGCTCCTTCAGACAAGTGCAGCTAAGGAAAAGCAAAATGTTGCCCAGCAGTATTTCCCCTTACTCCAGTGGGGAGTGAGGGAAAAAGCGTGAGAAACTGTGAGGGGAGAGCAGTAGGATTCTCACTGCTCATCCACAGAGATTACACTGGCGAGCCTACAGCAAAACAGGTGGGAATCTCTTGAGGTAGCTGTGGCTAGTAGGGAGAGAGACCACACTGGAGCTGAACAGCTTGAGAGGGCAGGTGTAGCAGGTATGGGCTAACTGCAGTCCCCCATTCTCTGTTACCCTTTAGTGCTTGGTGGTGGGGAGGAGTCAGGAGTGTGAAAGTGAAGGTCATCCTGGAAAAAAGAGAGTGAGAGGAAGGTGGTGTTTTATTTTTTATTTTTCCTCACCATGCAACTCTATTTTAATTGGCAATAAATTACATTAAGTTGTAACATGGGTTGTCATTTGCCCATTAGCAATCTCTTTGGCCCACAATCTACCTTATTTTCTCCATCTGTCCTGTTGAGTTCGGGGAGTGAGGGAGCAGCTGGGTGGGTGCCTGGCAGCCAACGAAGGACAACCCACCACAGGTCCCAGCAGAGAATGAAGTAAAGGCTATGTAGTGTCTTATATGGCTAATGTGTGGCTCTGGTAAGTCAGAGACTGGTGCTGTAATGTGTTGCTGTAGCTGTTGTGCAGGGCTGGCCAGATCTGCCTTTGGGAAGGGGATACTTCAGTAGTGTTTCCTCCTAGGGCATCTCTTTGAGGTCAAGGTTGAGGTACTTTTGGGGTCCTCATGAACAAACAGCTGCCTTGTTTGTAACTTAGGTAAATAAGTAGGGATTTTCTCTCTGCAGGTGATTTCACCCATGCCTTTCACAGGTACCAGATCACTTCAAATCGCAGTGCTCTCTCCTTTTGTTTTCTGCCTGAAATTCTTGAATAATACTATGTGTAAATGATATTATATGTACCAGTAAAATATCTGATAAGTAAACCTTGGGAATCATGCTGGCCCATCAGTACCCTCCTGCCCTGCTGATCAGCCACTGGAGAACCCATGCCCTGCTGCTGATGCTGGTTGTCCAATGTGGAGCTTAAAAGCCAGCACATATGCAAAGTATGTGCTTCATCCAAGGGATGCTAGCAGTGTCTTGGCTGTTTGTTATAAATGGACAGGCGCAGATACAACTAAACAGGAGGTATGAAATTTTAATGCTATCCCATGGTCTGGCAGCTTTTCTGCAAAACAGTTTTGTCCAGTAATTCTTAGAAGGATACAACACATAGTTTGTAACGTCTGGCCAGAGCTAAAAAGGGAGGGGGGAGAAATAAGGCAGGAATCAAAAGTGCAGGTAGTTTCATACAATGAATTAGACCATTTGAAAACTTATTTAGTTTTACCTGCATTTTAGACTGTGGACAAGCAGGGATTGAGGAGAAGAAAGAAAACATTTGACTATTAAAACTGTGGTTGTATATTTAGTCTGGTCAGCACTGTACATAGAAACCTCAGTCATATTTGCTTATACCCTAACTAATTGTTGATTAGGAGAGCAGGATAAATGATTCTCTTCATTGTAGCCGAAAAAAAGAGGTGGCCTTTACAGTGAATGTTAATTTCTGTTTGTCAGTCATGAACGGTATGAAAAGAGACCTTGTAGTGAACACAGTGAATTTGATTATCTCAAATATGTACAGGTCTAAAGGAGTAAGACACAGCATCAGTAGCATTTAAGAGAAAGGTTACTCCAACTATCATTTATTTGAAGCATTAATACTATGCTCAGATGCCCTACAGTGATTGCTCCATATAACTTATACGGGAAGAAATGGATCAGCTCCAAAACTCGCTGACTGGCAAAATTCTGTGCATGCGTAGAGGTGGACCATGTACTAATCCTTAATACACTATTTGGGCTTTTTTTTTTTTTGATCTGCCAGTACTGAGAGGGTGGTGGCTGCCCATGTAACTCAGGTTGTTCAGAGCTATGGGGCAGGAGCAGTGACCATATTGCTGCCATGGCCCTTTTTTACTTCAAATTCTTCTACTGGTATAAAGGAAATCAAGAAGAGATTACCCTTAGGTCACTTCCTGTGGAAATATAGAGCTGAACAGTGTGAACTTCCTGGGAATGTTCAAATATAGCTTGTGATTTGAAGCCCACAGTGTACCATCTCCTTTTTAAAATTTTTTTTTAGCATTGTAATTGAGTGTTAAATTGTATTGTATTTGAATAGATGTGAACAATTTTTTTTCTTCAATATGCAACAGAATGCATAAGGTTATCTTACTTTTAGTTACCTTTCTTAATGAAGTGTGTCATATCCAAAGCATTTGTCTGCCTCTTCCTTCACAAAAACTTTCAAGTCTCAGCAGCTTCTTCTAGACCTGGAACAGCAGCATAAGTCTCAGAAGGTCTGACAAATTTCATGAAAGAAGCTTGGAGAGAGGGGAAAAGCTCCCAGAAAAGAGCAAATACTGAGGGAAAGATGGGAACATAGTTTCTACAGATTCTGGTTGGTAACTACCTGGCTACCCCACAAAGGTGTCCCGTGTGGCAAATTGAAGTGAGGTGTCTGCTAGCCCAGGGGTAGCCTCTCGTTTGCTGGCAGAGGTATTGTGAGGGCAGTTGATTTGGGAGAAGGCACAAGTCTATAGGAAGCAAAACTTTGCTGCTTCTGCTTCTATGAAAGAACTTAGATTTCTCCTAGTGTCTGTGAAAATGGCTATTTATATTTTTATTTTTAGCAGCATACATTGCGCTGCAGTTTGTAGATGGGTAGTCAGAGTTCTGTGATGTTCTGTGTCTGCTCTTAATCCCTTTTGTCTGAACTCACCATGACTTGCAAATACAGAAGCCTCTGTATTTGCTGGTATGAATGCATGCAACAGTTCATCTTTAGCGTAAATGCACTTATTTTATTAGCAATAATAAATGCATCAAATCTTTTGCTGGGATTGGGTTTTTTTTTTTTTTTTTTTTTTTTGAGTTATCAGAAAACTGAACTCTTGCTACCTCAGAAATTTAAGCCTAGGGAGTTCAGTGGTTAGTATGCGACTACTCTAGGGGAACAAAAGGTACCTTTCCAATTAAAGTTAATAGAGGGATAACTTCAGACACACAAAAGGAAAAAAAGACACCTATAAGTCATGGTGAGTTCAAAAGGAAAGAATTAAGGTAGGGACACAAAGCATCATGGGAAGTGCTATTCAAGCTACCATGTCAAAAAGGCTGATTAACAGCAGTTCCAAGTCTACCTGATCACCAGGGAGTCTTACTGATAAAAATTATTTCCCCTCCAGAGAGAAGAATCTCCCTGAACTGAACAAATGTGTCACTTTTGAATAAGGATTCATGAAAAGGCAGAAAAGGAGAAGGAAAAAGAATAAAGGTACACATTCACCAAAAGATCTGAAATTTCTAACTTGTGACTGTGTTTATTGGTCTTTAAGTTCTGAATGAAACTGCAAGTCATACGTCAGTGAGTGGGATGTAGATCATTAATGTTGCATTTCTTTTTTCTTTAAAAGTGGTTGTTTGCAGATAGAATTTGTTGGCATCAGCTGTTACTGCAATCAAGGAAATCTAATGGCATTATTTGATGTCTTGCTTAGACCTTCCAGGCTGTAAGGTTTTTCAGCAATGTCCTTTAAAGATATTGATTAAATTCTGAAGCTACCGTGTGAAATTCAGTGGTCTATACTGTCTGTAGAAGCCAGACTAGACCAGTGTAAGGATAAATTCTAGATGTAAAATCTAATTATTTCACATCAGTAATGAATTTTGAGTCCTCTGCCCTCCCCTTTAATTTCTGAGAGTGGTTTTCAACTCTTTGAACTGTACAGGAGAAAAGAGACGTGAAAGAGAATGATACTGCAATATCTTTTTGTGAGCATGCTATTATACAAATGCCAGGTTTTCTTTCATTTGACCTTTTATAATTCTTGTGGACGTTCACATGATATTTTGGAGGAATTTCTGTTTGAATTGCCTTTTTCTATTTGATTAGCTTAGTTATCTTTCTCATGGTTTATTCCTCTATTCGTGGTGGTGTGGAAGGGGTTAGAGAACAAGATTGGCACAGGTAAGGCCAGTTCAATATGAAAATGCAGGCTCTTGAGACAGATTGAGCTGGGTGTTATTTGGAAGAATTATAGCAGACTATGTTGGAACTGCAACTTCTGAGCTATTGCAGTAGATGTGTTTTAGATGTGTTCAATGCTTTGACATTTTCCTAAATTTCATTAGCTAATTTTTGCAATGAATGTGGTAGACTTTTTTTTTTTTTGACTGTAGCAGGCGATTTGAGATACACCAGGGATGAAAGGAATGAGAGCAGCGTGGTTTTTGACTGCAGTGGGACAGCAGAAGATGAGCAAGTCCAGAATGTGCTATCTGGGCAGAAGTGGGATGACTTTATTGAATTTCAGCCAAGTTGAGAGGGCTGATTTAACATCAGTAATTTCTGTATGCTGTAATATGTTTGACACCCATTTTATAGGGCACTGTATGGTGGGATTAGTTTCTGCTGAATGAAGAATTTCTTTGTAACAATGGGAAAAGGCCAAGAGAAGGTAGGTTAGCTGTGAATAAAAAAAAAAAAACAACCCTGCTTTTGGTAGAGGTGAGAAGCAATTATATGCTATATGCTATGTCTTTCACTTTAATATGTCATTGATTTCCTCTCCCCTTCCACCTGAAAATTTCTGTTCCTAGAAATTTCTCAAAGAGTTTTTCTTCTTGGGAATCCAGATTTTCTTCACTTTCTCTCTTAACAGATCTACTTGATATCTTTTGCTCTCAGACCTTAAAATTAAAGATACTCTAACCTTCTATACGTTCCTTTAGCGACATGAATCTGCTCCCTCCTTTGGACCTTCCTGAATTTGGTTGTCGCCTTCTCCTGTATTTTTGCTAGAAATCATTGTTGTTAGGCATTTATATTATATCATAGCTTTAAGCTTCCTGTATTTTATTCTTGTTTGCTTCAAATTCTCCCTTCTCATTTAAAACCCACGTATCTTCGTGCCTCCCTACTTGCTTTTCCCTATTTACTTCCCTTTCTTTGGTCTTTTTTTCTATCAGGTAATCAAATTAATTTGTTGTTTTGTTGTCTTCTTGCACAAACTTGGCCATGCTGCCTGTTATGGAGTAAACTTGAACACATGAGAAACTCTGTCCTTTGTCCCACTGAAGCCAATCTTGTTATGTTCACCTCTGCTGCGCTGCATTAGCGAAAAATTGCTGTCAGTTTCCCATTAAAGCTGTGATGTAATTGTGCTTGTGGTACCTCTGTGTCTTCTCCCATCTTCAGTTTACTCACATGGCTCTCTTACACATTTAAAAAGTACCTAGGGCAGGTTGTATGCAGTGCTCAGAATAAGTATTAATTTTTTTAATTATTTGCTACTGATATTCTGGGCAGTTCACCCTGGGGAATTGCTTCAGCCTAATTCTTTAATTGGATGGAAATTTGTGACTTATCAGCAGTATAAAGGGAGGTTGGGATAGTGAACAGAAGCAGGTGGGTGATGTTGAGGACTGCAATTGGGATAAAATTTGAGTGCAGAAGATACCATCGTGCATTTGGAGGCTCTTATTGAAACCAGCTGCTCTAAAGCTGGAGGTCATCAGGTAGAAAAAACCGAGAAGCACATGGGGGTTATTTAATCACAAACTGACAGTAAGCTTGAAAGATATGAGGTACATGCAATCCTACGATGTCTCAGGAAAGATAATTCTGGACAGGGAACTATTATTGGCTGCATACAAAGATCATTAATGAGGCCTTCTTTAAGGAAGGTGATTTGAAACTGAAGTTTGCATAGCCAAGGCCATAGGGATGATCACTGGAATGGGGAGTTTATTCTACAGAGGCTAGAAAAGGTTGGCTTTTTTTAACTTAGCAAGGCAAAACCTGAGACTGGATACAATTTTTGTCTTTAAATATATCAGAGCAGAAAATAACTTTTCAAGATGAAGGATGGTATTGGCAGAGGAACAAATTGTCTAGGAGTACATTTTGATTGGGGATAAGAGACACGTTCCTAACTCAAGAACTGTCCAAGCTCTGAACAGACACTCCATGGGAACAGCTGGGATGTAAAATATTAGAAAAGCTCAGTAAGTTTATAAAAGGGACTATCTGTAACAAAGCTGCTCCTAAAGGTCAGGGATTAGACTCCCTGAGCCAGGCCATCATCCTAGGCATATGACCCTTATGACTTAAGGATTTTTCTTTTACTATTATTATTATTTTTAATAGAAAAGCCATTTGCACTTGAATCCTTGTTTCAAATAAACAGGCCATTTGCAGATAGCAGGATGTGTTTGTTACTGAGATTACTTTCCAGAAGTAATCAAAATTTCCATCCTTTTCTTGATGTGGGATTTAGGGCAGATGTTTTTAAAAAGCTCAGCTCTGCTAACAGAACACAACTGAAACTCTGCTTTTATAAAACTGAGTTGTAGGTGTTGAAATGTTTCTACTGCAACAGTCAGTGTAAGCTAGTTCAGTTATTTAAACTAGTTTGGTTAAATGAAGTAGTTTTGTGTTACTGTCATCCACCATCTGACAGGAGCTAAATAAAAAGTACTGAAAAAAAAATTGAAAAAAAATGTGTTTCAGAAAGAATAAAATAAACCCTCTAATGATTTATGGATTTGTCTAAAACAAAGTGCTGGATTTATCTCTACAAGGCATTAACTTCTCTTTAAAATAAAGGATTGATAGTTTTGACTTCCCTGTTGGACAAATATCTTGCAAGTGAAAGGAGATTGTGATGCAAGCCAATTTCCAGTTACTTCTATCAGAGGACCTAATCAAAGGGAAAAAATATAATAAGAAAATATTCTCCTCCCATGTGCTCTAGAAGGATGAATTTGGCATTTGATGGGGTGCCAGTGTGCTGCTAGTGTTGACTGCTGTTTTTTAAAGCCTTATAAAGAAACAAAACTAACAAAAGACATTACAGACAGTATTGCAGCCATGAGTGTTTCATGGATGTCAAACACCCTCCAACCCACATCGCTTTGATCTTGGGAACAAACCATAAAGAACAAATAGAGTAATTTTTCTTACGTGCTAACAGTTAACAGTGAGGTTGATGAACTTCTGGAAAACTAGCATAATGAACATGCCTTTTTCATTTGTTAAATTGTTTTGACAAGGGCATATTTCATTTGAAGAGGCTGTTTTCTATTCCTTCCCATTTTGGTCTCTGAAGAAAGAAGAGAGGAACCAATACAGAACTTCACAGCACAGATCGACTCACCTTCCACATGAGCCAAGTGAAAAAAAATATCACTTAAATGCTCTTTTTTTTTGGGGGGGGGGGTAGGGGGGGAGGTGGGGTGGGGTGAGGTGGGTGAAGGTAGAGGGACTGGGAGTAGGAGTGGGCAGGGGGAAATAAGAGTGCATACAGTATAGCTGGGTATTTGTGAGTTTTGGCTCAGTCAGCCTTTTCATTGCAAGCCTCTGTTTCCATTAAACTTGCCAAAGAAAATGTATGAAATATAATGATACACAATGTACACATTAGGGATGAGAGCAGTGACTTAGAGACTATCAGAACCACTCTAGCACTCTCTCTGTCACTAGGTATGAGTTTATCAGTGGGCTCTACAGTGCTTGGTTAGTATAACCCATCTGCAAAAGTAGTGATGCTTTTAAATTTTTGTATCTTTGTCCTTTCACATTCCCTTAGGCACTAATATTGTTGAAGTGAAGGAGGTTCCCTCCTGTGTTGCTACCCTAAACTCTGCTCTTCCAGGATCCTGTTTATTCAGCTTGCAGAGTAAGGGCTTTGGTCTGGTAGATGTATAAACTTTTGATAAGTTAAAGCTTTACTTACACATTTTTCTGAGATTATTTTTACTAGTGTGTCTCTTTCATTCTAGACACTAAATAATTTCTTTTCAGAGGTAGCTTATTATACCAGAATAAAAGACTCTTGGAGTCTTGACTTCTTAGAGTCATGTGTTCAAATTCTGACTAGATTTATCCCAAGTGCTTCATTGTGAGGAAATGCTGATTTATATGATTTGTGGTGGAAAGCTTTAGCACATCCAAAGTTTGTTGGCTGTGTCTGAATGGACGTTAACTGTCTATGAGCAGAAGAGTGTGTGTTTCTTCCACCAATCTCATTCTTTCCCACAGTTTGTAGAGTAATGTCTACATTTCAGTGGTGGTATGAGACCCTAGGTATCTAGATAGATGCTACCTATTACCTGAAAGACTTCATCCTCTTCCTGTTATGCAGGCAAATACAACAGTTTCTGCTCTTTGTTGTTTTCTGTTTCAGAAAGATAGTGATGATCAGAGCCATTGTTGAGACATGACAGTCCTTAGCCTTTTTCAGTGTGAAAGCCACTCCTTCATTGCCAGAAATGCTGGTGGCCTTGCATTTGATTTCAAGTTCTTATTCAGATATGTACTGCAATATGAAAATGAAGCTCAGGATGCCTAGTAGATGATTCTCAGATTTTGTCCTGACCATTTGCAGGAGTAGTATTTATATTGTACAACTTCAGGCACCTGACATGGGCTATGAACTGCTTTGTCTCCTGAGCCTATTTGTGCAACCAGACAGGGTTACCATCTGTAGCTGGACATTGTGTATGCGTGAGCTTGTGCCTTATTCAGATCTGTAAGCACAACTGCCATCTGGAGCAAAATGATCCATTTTGCAAAGATTTTCTGCCTATGCAGTGTAAGATAGTAAGGCTCATTCTTCCCAGCTTGGCGCACCTTTTCATATTTCTAATACAACTTAATTGCAAGTGGTTGCATGTTTGCAGTTGCATGTTTTGTTCTGAATGTTTCAACACTTCTGACTTGTTCTGCCTAGGGAAAGTGGTAGGAAAAAGTGATGGTTCTGCTGGAGGCAAACCTTCTAAAATGACTACTTTTTCTATCTTCTGAAACTGCTTTCTGTCTCATGGCAGTTAACAGATGATCTCAGTGGAGCATGAATGGCATTTGCATGTAACACTCTCACCTTCAGTTTCTCATGCAAAGGGAATACACAGATGACTGGTTAGGAAACAAGTTCTAAAAACATCCAGAGTTAATTTCATTTGATGCTTTGACTTGAAACAGCTGTTGTAAAAATAAAGACAAGAGGAAAAAAAATAAGAGAAATTATGCATAACATTTTTTTAAAATGTAATTGACTGAAATAGTTTCTGGAAAGAATTTAAGGTGGGAAGCTTTCAGTTATGATAGCTGTTGAAATCTTGCCAAATTAGGCCAAAGGACCTAAACATTATTAGAAATTTAATTTTGCTGAAAGATGGATCTTGTGGCTTCCTTATAGTAGGAAGTCTTTTACAACTTCTTTAATGTGATTCTTTAATGAAAGCATGGCAAACTTTGTGAAACTTTACTTCACTCACATTCATAGGAAATATAGATAGGCTTACTTGTGCCTTTAGGTACAGAAGGAGTATTCCCAGGTAATGAGCAAGAGTCAGAGATAGCATGTGAAAGATTTCCAGAAAACATCCACAATTTGACATGATATCTTATCCTAACTCTGGATGCAGTGGAGCGTAACCTCTGTCTGAGTAGCTATGTGCTGGCACCTTTACTTCTCATGAAGAACAACTCAAAAAACCCAAGAGAATAAGTCTCCAGCAGATACAGATCCATAGAACTACACTGAATTGCCCCTGCTAATTACTTCATCTATTTACTAATGGTAGAATTGACAGCTTGCTTAAACTTGTTAATGAAAACTGCTTCACACTTAAATATGTCAAAAGACTACTAAAAGCATACCACAAGATAGCATGCTGGTGAACATTTCAGTGAACAAACTGTGGGAACCTTTCAATTTCCTCAGTTTATATCTATTTAGATGATATATGAGGTAGGTCACTGGGGCAGCACAAGTCATCCTGCAGTGCTGCTGAGATCTGTGAGAGCTCACCCTGGACTACTGTAGCCACCATCTATGCCCCATGTCAGGGCTAATCAACAAGCTATGTGGCAGCATCTCCCAACGTACAGCCTGCCTTTTGCTTGGGGCTTTCTGGATGGGGATCTTATGTGAATCAATTGTCTCTTGCACCTCATCAGGACTGAGCACTGTCTTGGTACCCATTTTGTATCTATCTCCTTGGGTGATGACTCTCCATGCCTGTCCACCACTGTCATCAGTCTCTTTCCTATACATTTTCTCTGAGAGGTATCGGTATGCAAGGTGCTTGGAGCTCTGTGCAAAAGGCTCAGTTACACATTTGCTGACTCCTTTCCTGACAAAAGAAGGGTGGACCTATGGCTAAGAGCTGTGGGCTTTGCAGAGGGCTTTAATTGGGAACGATGATGCTTGGGTGTCTTTCATCTTCAAAATGCAATAATTTCTTTTAAATGCAATGCTAACTTTTGATGTTGCGGGCTTGTAGTTCTTCATTTGGGCACAATCTTTCTACTGTAGTGGTTTTAGTGGTTATCTTTTTTTTTTCCCAAATTACTAAAATATTCTGAATGTTAATGTAGGCTGGGGAGTTTTTGGTCTGTCTGGATTTGTTTATATCATATGCATTACTGAAGATCAATCTTCCCTCCAGTGAGCAAGGTTAATTATGTGTTAGAGTGATAAATAGTTCAGTACCATGTTGAGTTGTGTTCCTCCCTGGTAGATTTTCTCCAGAATTTGTAGTCACTCACTGGGAGGATATGAGTCTTCTCCATGTAATGTGGCTGAGCAACAGCTAAACTGAGCAGAACATCACAGATTTGGGGATTTGCTGTCTTTGTGCATTATGAAAGGCTTCGTCCTTCCAGAGGGAGGATGAATCTCAGTCTTTTTTTGATGAATGAGATTGAGATCTTACCTGGTTGTGGCATCAGACAAATAAGATAGGGTAAAGCTAATTTCTGTGCTTTTCTTCAATATCTTTTCCACTGTCTTCAGATACTGTAATACCCCTTAGGCTTCAGAATCACTGGAATGCAAATTTCTCTGAAGTACAGAAGGGTATATGCTTTCTTCTCCATGAAAGTGACATTTGACAATATTTGCATTTGCCAAGATGTCCTTGTGAGTTCATGAAAAGATATTATTTCAGCCTGATGTTTGCAATTGAGATTGAGATTTCTGAGGGAGCTCTTCAATTTAGTAACCTTATCCCAGACTGGAAATGTTAAACTAGATGCAAAGTTATGCAAAGCCTCAGGCTCATGCAGTATTTCTAGAGGATTCTGGATGTGCAGTTTGTGAGACCAAAATGAACTGTCTTTTCAGTGAGGGGCCATAGCTTGTCAATTTGAGCTTGTGCATTGGTAGTCATATTACTTTCTCCAGTGTGTTTAGGATCCTTAGTATTCTAACTTAACTGCCTATCCACATGTCATGAGAAAAGAGTAAGTAGCACTATTGCCCTGCTGCTACTTTCCGTCTTAAGAATGAAAGTGTGAGATGTATACTGTGCCTTATGCAAGCTCTGTTTGCAAAGGAGTAAACTAAAATGAAGAAGGGCTTAATAACTTCTTCTTAGCATGATTTAAGAAGCCTGTAATAAACTGAAAAGTAAATCTTACCTTGTTACTGAAATTACTCTTTTTTTTTCCCATATAATTACTTCAACTTTACAAAACCATACATGAGAACTAACTCAGCTGACAAATGTGAAAAGGTGACTAGTATGAAAATTATATGGAATTTTGAGCAAAGCTACAGCAAAAATCATCTATTTTCTGGCAGACCTGTATGTGGTGTTTGCCAGTATATGTGAGTTGAGGCTTTTCTTCTAGACAAATTTGGATTAGCTTTTGGTAACATCAGTTACAATCAGCCTTGCAGGCATATAACTTCTATGGCCCCTTAAGTTTCCCTTGGTGAGGGGCAACATCAAGTGTGCAAAGACCTGGCCTCTTCATTGGTGAGGCATGAATCAGCTCTGCAGTATGCCTTCCTGTATCTCCTGTAAAATGTGGATTATACTTGTTGTCTACCTTTTGTGTGTCTTATCATTGGCTGCAGGTACGTCTGGACAGGAACGATTTTTGCTCTATCTATGAATGATGCCACTACAGGTTTCTAGTTGCTTCTGTAAGAATATAGGTCCCATAAGTTAACAATATTTATCTAGAAAAGCCATGCTAAATAAAAAAAGCAACTAAATTGTTGTGAGCTCTTGACTTGCATGGCTGAATTTTGGCACACTCTGAGGAAGCAGAACATTTAAAGCTCCTCCTCTGCCTCTGATATACTGTTGTGAATAGGAAGAAGAGTTTTCTCATATAAAGAGTTGACACCTCGAATACTGTGTTCAGTTCTGGGCCCCTCACCACAAGAAGGATGTTGAGGCTCTGGAGCGAGTCCAGAGAAGAACAACAAAGCTGGTGAGGGGACTGGAGAACAGGCCTTATGAGGAATGGTTGAGAAAGCTGAGGTTGCTTGACCTGGAGAAGAGGAGGCTAAGGGGAGACCTCATTGGTCTCTACAACTACCTGAAAGGAGGTTGTGGAGTGGAGGGTGTTTTAGTGACTGATAGGAATGATTGGACTCGATGATCCAGTGGGTTCTTTCCAACATATTGATTCTATGATTCTATGACATTTTTCTTTGCCCTATGATAATTCTATAACATTTTTTCATTTTATATAATACTATTTTTCTGTCCTTCCCCTTGATTTTGAAAAGGCAAGCATGCTTAATCCTGTTGCAGGTGAGGTTTTGTAATCACCACTAGGAATACCAGCATCCTCAGTCCTTGGAGGTGCTGTCACACTTGCCACTGGAGCACTGCACTGCATGCAGAGGTCAGAGGGAGATGTCTGGAAGAAGAACAATGCGGTACTCTGGCAAAGTATCACAGTCGGCTTGCACATAACTTACTGTGTCAGGAAGCGGGAGCAATAAAAAAGTATGAGGCATTCTAATAAAAGCACCAGTCCTCTCCTCCCCACTCCCCTCTCCCCACTCCCCTTCCCCCCCTCCCCGCATTTTCAACACTCTGCCTGCTATGTCTGTCTCTCTCTGTTACTTTCAATATACATTGCAACTTGTCTCCTCCTTTTGTCACATTAGCAGGATGGGTCTTTCTCGATGAAGGAAAAGGGACCTTTTGCTGGCCTACATATTAAATAATTTCTCACCTTGTGAATAGTTGAGTTAAATATCTTAGTTCTGAATCTCCTTTTCCTTTCTCTTGCATTGTACTTTGAAGAAGGGATAGGATGCTGTTGGCTTTATGGCTCTGTGTCGTTTGATAGATGCACACAAATCCAGGAAGTTACTGAATCCTGTATGACTTATTTTATCCCCAAAGGGGCTTCCTGCAGAGAAAACAATTAGAGTGGTGTTTGATGGTTTTTGGGTTAAGGAGAAGGCTCCTATCAGATTTTATTTCCATTGCCATCTAAGAAACAAGTCCTTTAAAATTTCACATCTTGACTTGATTTGTGAAGAGAGCTTGACTGATCAGACCTTTCAGGGGATGCAGAAAAGCCACTCACCCTCAGATGGCTACAGGTAGCTGTTGCATCTAGCTTACTGTGGTAGTAAAAGAACCTGTACAACCCCACTTAGGCTTCTGCTTTCTGCGTGGATTGAAGTGGTGCCAGGAAATATACTTAAAGACCTAGTTTTGACTCACCAAAGAGGCAGGAGGACATGAAGAACTCAGGTAATGTCAAGATTTCCAGCTGGTGTTTAATGTCAAACAAACTAAATTTAGGAGCAACTTTAAAAAAAATGTGAAATCAGATCTATCGTCAATGTTAGGTGTACCAGGGCCATAGGAATTTAGTAGAGAGGAGTTGAATTATACTTAAAGCTAAGGTGGATAATTTCCAAAAGACTGGTCTGTATTTGAATTATGAATGTCCTCCAAAGCTCAGTGACAATAACATTCAGGATGTGAACCTGTGTAAGGAGGTCTCTGGGGCCTCAGATACAGATACTTCCTGCTCCTTGTAGCTGTTTTCCTTGCAGCAGTTGAGGGAGGATAGACTCAGACTTTCCTGTTGAGTTATAACTGAAACCTCTGAATTGGAGTGTGGACTGTCATGAGATGCTTTAAGTTTCTCACTGAAATAGTATTAACCTCTGTCATGTCACCAAGGGCCACAGGACAAATGCATCCACAGAAATTAATGCTGTTTGTTGACATCATCATACAGAAAACAGATGTAGAAGGTTTGTAAAATCCTAAGGAATATGTTGCTCTGGCAAGGAAAGTGTAGCGTGAAGCCAAAAGTGAATTCCTACAAGGCAGAGCTAAACGCTGCAGCCGTGTGATAGATGGAGGAGACCAGCATAAATCACAGGATAAAATAACTGCTGTAAAGAATGCTCCTTGTCCTACAAATGTTGTGCAGTTATGCTCTATCCTAGGATTTATAAACTATTTCAGTCACTTCTTTGCAGAACCTTTCAACAGTGCTGAATTATCTGAATCAACTGCTCAGGAGAGAATTGAAAGTGGTAGTGCTCTTATGATATAAAGGAACCCAGAAACTTAGGGATGCATTAATTGCTGGTTTAACCCAGTGCAATATAGCCTGAAATTAGTAAGGTTGGACTGATGTTACTGTGAGCAGAACTTGCCCTTTGCAGTTTAGGATGTGGAGCTCAGACCCCACAGTGGTGTAAGTGATACCCCAGGCAGAAGCATGCTAAGACGTGTAGTGAGCCCAAGCATGATGTTTTCTAGGTGTGTGATGCTGGTTAGAAAAGGCAGGAGTATGGGAGTAATGTGGGTTGATATGTTTCTCTGAGGAGATTGGATTTGCTTTTGTACACATTAGCAACCCCAAAGGCAGCAAAGGGTACTTTGTGACTGAAAGTATCTTATATTTGATCACAGAAGCTTTGGTAAGGATGTGAGCACATGCTCAATTCAGGCTTTGTTTGAACAGACACACAGAAGGGACAAAAGTCTGATAATTTCCAGTCAGTTTGGACTCTTAGGAAAAGCATTGTGAACACACTATTTTGTCATTTTCATGTGTATTTTGTTCTTAAGTAATGTGTTTCAGTAGTCTGAAGTCTGTAAACCACAATGTTGGTAGGCCTGTATAGGTCATAGCACTGACCCACCAATGTACTACAAAGTTGCACCATCTGGGTCTAAATTAGTAATATTAGCTGCCATCGGCATGTATTTGTGCTGGTGTTTTGCCCTCTTGGATCCTTCTTTGTTGGAATTTCTCCTACCTGAGCTCGACGTAAACACTGTGAACTGGGTCCAGCCTTAGTCTTTTTATTTCTAAACCAAACTCCGCCGGTGGCTCTGTGTCACTGCTCTGTCATCCTGGATTTGTGGTAGTGAGGCAGAAACATTTCTGATGGCAGCTGGGCTCCTGCTAATGCTAAAGGCAGGCAGGCAAAAGTGGCTAGAGCTGAAGGTGGGAAGTCAGCTCATATCATGATGTGAAATTCGTAGAAGCCTCTGGCAGATGAGGTGGGACTCACATTTGTCATTTTGCCTTAAAATCCAAACAGAACAAAAGGCGAAGGTGCATTTGACTTCCAGTATTTGAACATACTCTTATTCTTCACTGTCCCTGAAA
Source organism: Coccyzus lansbergi (assembly GCA_033558105.1). NCBI lineage: Eukaryota > Metazoa > Chordata > Aves > Cuculiformes > Coccyzidae > Coccyzus > Coccyzus lansbergi. Next base: position 74,210 of record JAUMJK010001034.1, read on the forward strand.
TTAAGGCTCATTCGTGCTTGGACCCTTTTCCTAATGATAATGGAAAATAGCATTCATCTTGATGATTTGTACAGGGAAAAATGAATCCAACTGTTTCACAAATGACCATAATGTGTTGAGGATAGATTCAAGCCAGTTCTGGCTCTGTTCACATAAGCTAGTACACCATTAACACACGCTGCTATTGACAAGAGTATCTGGAAAAGCGTATGTTCCTAGAACTTATAAGTTATTAAATGGCATTTTTTAAAGCAAGTAACTATATGGATCATATAGGAAAACCTCTGAGTAGTCCAAACCAAGCAAACCTATCTGCTTATCCTGATAGCTTGTCCAGTTCACATTACTTTTGTGCTTCACTCACTATACAAGCTTCCTGCTCTTGAAGTATTTAGTTCACCATCTCTGTTCCCAGTACTAAGAACTCTTCTTGTGGTCATCAGTAATGACCTGAGACTTTGCTGACGTTCAAGGAAGTCTAGCGGAACTGAGCAAAGTTCTCAAATTAAACCTCCTCAAACCTCCATGTGGCTCCTATTCAGCAGTGTTGCTGCCCCAGGTGTTTGAAACCTCCACGTGCTCTAACCAGAATTCTTGGATTAAATAATTTTGTCTGAAGAAATGGATCAGCAAAATCTTTCTGGCTTTCCTTCTTCAATCTTAAGAGTTTCTTTGAAAACTGAACCAGTGGAAAGTGTGGTCTACTGGGAAGTACACGTAATGGGTAAATTCCTGACAAGGATGGAATGGATTATAGCACTTCTCCTGTAAAAGGCAAAAATACCCCCAAACCAAATTAATTTCAAAATTAAAGTGCAACTCAATACTCTTCTCTTAGACTTCCCTTCAATGATTTCCTCACAAAAAGACCCATCCAATAGTCACTGCTTTAACTTAAAATTTAAACTGTTTCTTTCCAGTGTGGGAAAGATGAAAGAATGTTTCCAATTTTTAAATATTTGTGGAGAACTTGTAGAATTTTTATTGCTGAATTTAAATTTTAATTAAAATGGGCCTTATAGAGTGGAAATAAAAGGAGGTTTTAGCAGAAAATTTTAATTATTTTTAAAGTTTCAGATTTTTTTTAAACAAAAAAATTTCAAGTCTGAAAATTTGTTATGCTAATGGCTTATTTTTGGTAATAATATTTTTTCATTTAAAAACGTGAGGTTTATTTTTTTTGAAACTGAAAATAGTTATTTAAAACTAAGGCATTTTCCCTTTTTTTATCTGTTAAAAATAATAAAAAAAGAAACTTTGAAGAACACCCCAAACCAACCCCTACCCCCTCATTCCCCAAAATACAACCTACTCATTAATGCCTATCTGGGAATTTTTTTTTTAAATAAATACACCAATTTTACTTAAAAAAGACAACATTTCTCCTTCCACTTGACTTGAGACATTTTCAGATATTACCTGCAATATAGATCATACAAATATGTATCAAAGAAACAAAACTTGTTATCTTTGCTGTTGCTCCGTTACTGACATGAGTTCCAAAACCTGTGCTGTGTTCACTAATCCACATCTGTGATGCAGGAAACAATCTCATGTATTAAGAAGTGTGCTTAGCCTGTGTTTATGTTACAAAGGACAGTTCCATTAAACACGTTTGTAAAATAAATTTTGTTCATTAGCCCTTCTTTTGGTCCTCCAGAGTGTTCCTAAAGCCTTCAAAGTTTTTTTTCATAGGAAGAACATCCAGATAAATTTTTGTAAGTAGATTTCCTTCAGATTTACATATATGGCGATTCTCTGTGAGCACTGTACAATTTTAATTTAGTTCTATCCACCCAGCTGGATGGTTGGCATTGTCAGAGCTCAGAGAAGGGATTGAAAGAAATAAAAAGAGAGAACATAAATAATACCGGTACCAGTAAACTACTGTCTAGTGGTGCAGATCTCTACTGTCCAGCCATCCCTGGCTGGTTTAGAGCTTGTGAAGAGGTGAAATGAGAAATTCCCCACTAAAACAAGCACTTAATCTAGTTGTGGCCTGTAAATGTCTGATGAAGAATTCTTTAGACGCATGTAGAAAGTGATTGGCCTGCCAACCAGCTACATGCAGAAAACTAGTATCTTTTTGGTCAAGAAAGTACTCTAAAAATTGAGAAAATACTTGGGATTTAATTTTTCTGTGCTGTGGCTCTACATTTTTAAAGTTAAGGCAATAAAACATGCCAGTCTGTGATAAGGAAAGTAAGAATGTAGACATTCACTGAGAAAGTTACTAACATTATGATGACCATTATATTAGTTACGTAACTGAATGCTTTAAGTATCTATTACTGACATACGAAGATAAATAAAGCTAACTGAAAATATGGCTAATTTAAAATATAGAGTGAGAGGGTATGTTTTCCTGAGTGCCTGGAGGTATCTTCCTGGGATGCATGCAAGTGTTGCTGGTTTCGTCAAGAGTTATAGCAAACCCCCTCCACATTTTGTTGAAGATTTAATTTTCCAGTAGGTAAAGGCAGAGCAGAAGTGCCTGCATCACAGGGTGAGCAAGGTCTAGAGCCTATTAAGGATCTGTGTGGGCCATTCTTTGGTACGGAGCATGTAAGAGAGTCTTTAGATTATGCAAGTCTTTGAAGAGCTCAATTTTGAGTTTAAATTTATCTTCTCTCACAGGAGTGGAGACTTTCAAATATTTTTCTTCCTGCGCAGAAAGTAAGTTGTTCAAAGAGAGAATGTTGAAACATACTTGCTGATATTTTTGGCCTGTTCTTGCCCAGTAGATATTTTGATCATGTATTTTAAAATAAGACTTATTAAATATTAAATTAGCATTTTTGCAATTATTTTCCTGTAAGAAAAATAACAGTTACTTTTCAAGGAAATACATTTGCCTTGATATGGCTCAATTGGCTGCAGTTATTGCAGGGAAGTCAAACCAGATGAGGCTGGAGTCATCTGCTTCCACTAAGGCTGACACGAACTTAATGTTGGAGTATAATTTTGATGACAATTTGAATGGGAACTTGGAGACTGTATTTCAGGATCCGAAGGCTTCAGTACTGATGTAGCCTTAAACTAGGTGGTTTTGTAAACTGAGATTTGAATTGTTCTCTAGAGCTGCGTGAGACCAATAAAGTGTTGTAGATAAAATGAATTTAGCTGACAGATATGCAACATGTGTAATATATTTTTATTATTTTTTTACAGAGGTAAAGCTGAATGCTGAAATCCTTATTCAGTTGTGTCTCCATCCTTGCCCAGACTAAATTCCCATTGGCTCTAACCTGTCTTTGATTTGGTGGAAATGTATGTCTGTACCAACTTTAGGATGATACATTTTGCTTCAGCCTTGCAGGCCAGCATCACTCTGATTTCTGTCCTAATGCTGTCACAGTGGCGTGGCAGCTCCATGATCAATCCAGCATTCTTATGAGGATGTTTGCCCTGCTTTGTTAGCTCTCACATTGACATCACCAAGAGTTCCTGTTTTAACAGTTTCAGTCACTGGTCAGTTCTGTAACTCTATCTATACAGAGGTTTAAAGCTAATATTTTCTGGATGTATTGTATGTTGTGCTTCTGCAAGTTTCTTACTTGCCGGGTCATGTTGGCTGTGTCACACTATCTGGTTATAATCCTGTTTCTTTTCTCATCAGAGCTTATATCTAATTTTCAGTTACTATTATTTCAGTGACTATATAAGAAAGATATGAACTGTTGGAACAGGTCCAGAGGAGGACCACGAAGATGATCAGAGGGCTTGAGCACCTCTGCTATGAGGACCGGCTGAAAGGGTTGGGCTTGTTCAGCTTGGAGAAAGAAGGCTCCAGGGAGACCTTATAGTGACCTTCAGGTATTTAAAGGAGGGCTACAGGGAGATAGGAAGGGTCTTTCTACAAGGACATGTAGTGATAGAATGAGAGGGAATGGCTATAAATTTGGAGAAGGAGGATTTAGTTTAGGCAGTAGGAAGAAATTATTCATGAAGAGAGTGGTGAGACATTGGAACAAGTTGCCCAGGGAAGTTGTGGATGCCCCGTTCCTGGAGGTGTTCAAGGCCAGATTGGTGCCTTGAGCAGCATGGTCTAGAAGGAGGTGTCCCTGCCCATCACAGAGGCATTGGAACTGGATGAGCTTTAAGGTCCCTTCCAACCCTAATTATTCTATCATTCTTTGAATCTATTTTGAATTTCACATCTTTTTCCTGGTGATTCTTTAGATCATAACAAGGTGAAATAAGTTGCATACATATTTTGATCAGTGTTTCAGTTATGAGTAATTTGTTTCTGCATTTCATAGCAAATGCTACAAGTGTCTCATACCAGTCACAAGATGTGGAAATGTTTGATAGGCAGGTACCATTTAGTCTTTGACAATCTCTTGCATGATAGTTTTCAGGATGCCATTTCTAAGCAAAATTTTCACAGTGATATTTCCAGCACAGAAAAATACAAACCTATGTACCTTGGAAGATTCAATGTCTTCAAATATTTAATCTAAATTACTTTTTATATTTTCTGTATCTTACTATATTCCAGCTATGTTGGAAGTACATTACAGCAGAAAGGAAGCAGTCCAGGGGGTTCCTGGAGTGCATGTAAGACAACTTCTTCGCACAACTGGTGAATGAACCAACAAGGAAATGTACCCTCCTGAACCTGCTGTTTGTGAACAGAAAAGGCCTTTTGGGGGATGTGATGGTTGCAGGACACCTGGGACAAAGTGATCACGAGATGATAGGTTTTTCAGTTCTAGGTGAAGTGAAGAGGGTGGTTAGCAGGACAGTCGCATTAAACTTCCAGAGGGCAGACTTTGGACTGTTCAGAAGGCTGGATGACAAAGTCCCATGGGAGACAGTACTTAAGGACAAGGGAGCCAATGAGGGCTGGGAGCTCTTCAAAAAGGAGATCCTAGCAGCTCAGGAGAAAGCCATCCCCATGTTCTGGAAAAAGAGCCAGCAGGGAAAAAACAGCTTGGTTGAGTAGGGAGATCCTGAGAGCCATCAAAGAGAAGAGAAATGTTTATGAATTTTGAAAGATGGGACAGGCACCTTGGGTGGACTACAGGGAGGAAGTGAGATCGTGCAGAGTAAAAATCAGGAGGGCTAAGACGCAACTAGAAGTCAGATTGGCTAAGTCTGTGAAAAATAACAAAAAATCTTCCTAGCAATAAAAAGAGGACTAGGGAGAATATTCAGTCCCTATTGGATGCAGAAGGAGCAACAGTGAAAGGGGATGAGGAAAAGGCTGAGGTACTTAATGCCTTCTTTACCACAGTCATTAATAAGGAAGGTTGTTCCCTCTGTGTACAAACCCAGGAGACAGAATTGGAAAATGAGGCTCCCATGATCCAAGAAGAGGTGGTTAGAGACTTGCTTGCCCAGCTAGACACCCACAAGTCGATGGGGCTGGATGGGATCCACCCAAGAGTATGGATGTTCTTACCAAACCCATTTCCATTATCTTCCAACAGTCCTGGAAGACTGGGGAAATTCCACTGGACTGGAGGCTGGCTGATGTTGTGCCCATCTACAAGAAGGGTCGAAGGGAGTACCCAGGGAACTACAGGCCTGTCAGTCTAACCTCAGTGCCAGGGAAAGTCATGGAACAGGTGATCTTGAGTGCTATCATGAAGCACATGCAAGAGAACCAGGTGATCAGGTCCAGTCAACACAGGTTCATGAAAGGCAGGTCTTGCCAAACTAACCTGATCTCCTTCTATGACAAAGTGACTCAGCTGCTGGATGAGGGAAAGGCTGTGGATGTGGTCTTCCTGGACTTCAGTAAAGCCTTAGACACAGTTTTTCACAGCACTCTGCTGTGGAAACTATCAGCCTCTGGCCTAGACAGGCGCACACTCTCCTGGGTGGAAAACTGGCTGGATGGCCGGGCCCAGAGAGTGGTGGTAAATGGTGTTAAATCCAGTTGGATGCCAGTGACAAGTGGTGTTTGCCAGGGCTCAGTGCTGGGTCCAGCCCTCTTTGATATCTTCATCAATGACCTGGATTGAGTGCTCCCTTAGCAAGTTTGCATACGACACTAAGCTGGGTGGAATGTTGATCTACTGGAGGGTAAGGAGGCTCTGCAAAGGGATCTGAACAGGCTGGACTACTGGGCTGAGTCCACTCTTTAGGTGCAGCTGAATGGCCCCAAACTTGTCCAAGGCCCCTCAGTGGGCTCTTCTGACCACCAGTGCTCCCCACCAGCTCCACCAGCCACATTAGGAACATGTTCTCATCAAAACAGGCTGAGGAGGAGACAGGCTGGTCCTTGGCAATTCCTGTGGGCCACACACCCCTGGCCACATTGCCTGGGCAGGTGATCTGGTCCTGTTCCCCAGTGCAGATAGGAAAGGAGGAGTCCTCGGGGCTCTCAGAGCAGCTCTCAGGGAGAACCCGGGCTGCAAAACTCAGGGGAGAAAGGTGAGAAGGCAACCCTGCTCCAGGTGCTACAGTTGAGGGGCTCGGGGTCTCCCATCAGCCTTACATGATGAAAGAGGGGCAGCAGCTTCTCCACTAGCTGCACAGTGATGGAGCTGGCCTCCTTCTTCTTTAGGTGACCCAGGATGTTTTGCAGGGTCGCCAGTGCCTTGGTAACCACATCTACATTGCTGTCCTCCAGGTCCTCAGTCATGTCCAGCAGGCAGAGCTTCATTCTTCTTGCCTGCGTGAAGAAGAGAATTTCCTTGTTGGGAAAAGCTCCATGCCTGGAAAGCTCCCCAGGTGGCCACCGTGGCAGGCATGGCACTTGGGGCAATCACCCCACCACCTGACTCCAGCAACGACCAAGCCACCACCTTCCCCACTGCTCCAGTTCCCGGCTGCCCTTGACCACACCAGGCTCACTGTCTTGGCTCTCTGAGGGAGTGTGATGAGGCCTGGGAGAACCACTAGGCTCAAAGCTGGGCTTGGGCATCTCAGGTACCTCCAGAATTTGTACAGTTCCTTGAAGTTCTCATTTTCAAAGTCCTTGCAGGCCAGGACTTGGAAGAAAGGCAGCAGTGATTGAGGAGCAGGGCAGATGGGGCTCCATGCAGCTCTGGGTTCCACCAGCAGCTGAAGCCAAGGCCACCAGGGCTTTGGGTGGTAACTCACAAGCAACTGAAGGATCCTGGTGTCCTCAGACAAAGTATAGAGAAGCTGATTGTGTTTCACCTGATGCCATTTGAACAGTTCCATCAAGATTCTTTCCATTGTTTGGGGCATGGAGAATATGAACTCCTACATAGGCATGGCAGAGCTGCAAGGCAGAGAGTTCCATCAGCAGGGCATCCTCCCCCACTGCGCGCTGGCCTGGGGCAGCCCTGCAGAACAGGGACCCTGCACCTCAGTTGGGCAGCAGGAGACAAACAAGGGGAGGTGAACTGTGGGGCTGGGAGGAGCGTGGTGAATCATGGAATGTCCTGAGATGGGAGGGACCCAGAAGGATCATCCAGTTGTCTTCACACTACAACCCCAAAGCTCATCAGACCATGGAATGCCCTGAGTTGGAAGGGACCAGCAAGGGTCACCAAGTCCAGCTCCTGTCCCTGCACACAACAACCCTAAAACCCACCCTGGGTGTCTGAGGGCCTCAACCAAAAGCTTCTTGAACATTGTCAGCATTGGTGCCGTGACTTCTTCCTTGGGAAGCTGTTCCAGTGCTCCACTACCCTCTGGGTGAAGGATGTTGTCCTAATTTCCAACTTAACCTTCCCCTGGTGCACCTTCCTGCCATTCTCTTGGGTCAGGGAAAAGAGCTCAGCCCCTCATCCTCCTCCTCCCTGTGAGAGGAACCTGCAGAGCATGATGAGGTCTCCCTTCAGTCTCCTTCAGGCTGAACAGCGCAAGCGGCTTCAGCCTCTCCTCACGCGGCTCCCCCTCTAAACCCTTGGCCAACTTTGAGGTCCTTAACTCTGGGCTGGCTTGGCTGCCTTTGGCTGCCACAGGGCTTTTGTGGGGCTGGAAAATTTGGTGGGAAGGAGGACCCTGCTCCTTGGTCATGTCCTTCACAATTCCTTGCCTCTGGCAACCAAAGAGTCTCCATGTCCCCCTCCCCACAGAGGACCACCCTCCAGACTGTCAGGGCCAGGACCTGTCTCTTGGTGGAGCTATCTTCATGAGCATTGAGACCATTTCAGTATGGTGATGCTTGGTGATGATGGGCAGAAGAGCCTCCATGCTCTTCCGGGTTGTTTCCATTTTGATGCCTTCTATATTTTCATGGATGCATTGTACGAGGATGGGCACCTGGAGAGGGCACAGGTGAGGATGGAGCTGGCCCTGGAGAGCAGCCACCTCCTCAGCTCCACCCCTTTCTACTGGTTTTAGGTTGGGTTCACATGCCTGAAACACCTGGGTTAGGAGGGAGGGCTGGAGGAAGAAGGTCTGGCAGGCCTCAAGGGTTGGGCCATCTAGCCCCAGGCCACTTATGCCCATCAGCCAACACTCAGGGGTGATCGTGGCCAAGTCCAACACATTTCTTGCCACCTCCTTGTCAAAGGCATTGGACTCTTTCAATGCTTCGATGACCACACGCATGACGTTGGTTTCTGCAGAGCATGCAGGTAACTTGCAAACATCTACAGGAGGAAGGAAGGGAGGAAGAGATGTCCCAGCAAGAGCCCGCCAGCACTGGACGCAACACCCACAGGAAAGTGTTAGGATCATGGGGGCAATGGGAGACCTTCCAACAAGTCAAACCTTGACCAGCGGGGCTGGAGGTGCTAGTGGGACCCTGCAGTGCAGGGACAGCAGGAACCTTCTCAGCAGGGACAGCGAGGCCACACCAGTCCCACTGAGTCTCCATGCCTTTGCTTCTCTGAAGTTCCCTGTCAATGCCTCAGACAGAAGCCCCCACAACAGAGGAACTCCTTAACATGGGCATGTCTTTGGTGGAGAGCAAATCCATCGTACAGGTGTCCTCAAGATTGTACTCAAGTTGTTCATGGACTTTGGTCTCCTCATTAGGCAGTGGGGCAGAGTTCTTCCTCTGGGGAGATCATTCTCCTGCCAGTCTATCTTGGGTCTGAAATGAGGTACCTCTGCCATCATTGTGGATGGAGGTAAAAGCTTAAGCAATGAGAATGAAGAAGTTTTGACAAAAGACTCAGCACCACAGGGTAAGACGTGAGCTCTGCTCAGGAGCTGCGAGCTCTGATGACTCTCCCGTGACTGTCCTGACGGACACTGAGACCTTGGGGGCCACGTCTTCCTCACCTGTTGATGGTCGATGGGGGGAGCTCAAGGGACGGGAATGTGGCCAGTGCTGCCCCCATCCCCTCCCTTCCTCCCCTCCCTGCTCTGTTATGCCAGGGTTATTGATGGGGGTGGTGGCATATATTCACAGAAACACAGAATCACTAGGTTGGAAAAGACCCACAGGATCATTGAGTCCAACCATTCCTATCAATCACTAAACCATGCCCCTCAGCACCTCATCCGCCTGTCCTTTAAACACCTCCAGGGATGGTGACTCAACCACCTCCCTGTTCCAAGGTCCAATGACACGTTTCATGAAATATTTTTTCCTGATGTCCAGCCTGAACCTCTCCTGGTGGAGCTTGAGGCCATTCCCTCCTGTCCTGTCCCCTCTCACTTGGGAGAAGAGCCCAGCTCCCTCCTCTCCACAAAATCCTTTCAGGTAGTTGTAGAGATCAATAAGGTCTCCCCTCAGCCTCTTCTTCTCCAACAAACACCACTGTAAGTATTCTTCCTTCATGGGAATTATAATGCTATCTGGCTTATACCCTCTCAACTCTATAATTCTTTCTCTACCTCTAATTATTAGCATGGCAAAAGCTTTAGGTCTGGTCAATATTGTTTTGTTCATTTGATGTTTAGGAAATAATCGTTCTATAATTCCCCATTTATTATTTTCCGCTATATCTTCCAGCCATTGCATTATAATTCCCATGGGTTGAACTTCATTATTAATTAACAGTAAATGAAAAGGCTGTGACCTTTTCAATTTGTTCTAATAGTCATTCTGCTTCTTTTGGCAATTTTCGTGGGGCACTCAAATCTGTGTCTCCTTTCAATAAATACCTTGCTCTCCTTAGCCCCACCACTCAGAAGGCCACGCAAGGGGTAACAGCTTTGGTAGTACAGATGGAATATTCTCCTTCAGGCTTTCCTGAAAGACAGGAGGTATAGGGTTAAGCTGCCCCTTGACAGGGAATGGTTGACCCAAGTCCTCTCACAAGCTATGCAGCTTCAAACTGAGTACTCTGGGATGCTGTTGCCACAGCACAAAGGGACAAAGGAAATTCTCTGGTAGAAACTGGGGAGCCTGGAGGTTGGGTGGAAGATGGAGGATGAAAAATTCAGGGAAGACGCCTCTTTTCTCCTTTTGTGGATGCTGCCCTGGTTATGAACCCCAGCAGTGAGCAGTGTTAAGGGTGAGTATAGACAAAAGGTGGAGAGAGGAGGAAGGAGGAACACAGAAGAAGCAAGCACCCTGTCTGAGTTTATACAACAGAATGAGGCACAGGCAGGTAGGCAGTGCATGTTTCCCCACCCTGCTGCAAGGTCTCATCTCCCCAACAATATCACCCCTCTTATGACCTGGTGTCACATGGATATCTTATTTGGCATTTGAGATTCCAAAGTGCAGAAGTGAGCCACAGCGTACCAAAGACCTTTTCAGTTGTTGCATAACAGGGAATACTCTGAGTGGTGGAGGGGAGGTGTGGACAGCCTAGGATGTGACTGAGTGCACTGTTTTACATTTGGACAGGTGTCTCTGCAACAAAAGGAGTTCATAACTTAGTGTCTGCCTTTTAAGAGGGGCTGTGCACCAGCAAACTCAGCATGATAATGAGAGCTTGGTAAATTCAGCAGCTCGGTCTGAAAAATGGATCCTCATCAGTTCCAGCCTTGCACATAATAGTAAAAATAAATACACACAAACTTTTGCCTTTGCTATTTGACCTGATCAAGGACAACTTCCCACATCCCATTTACACCTCACACTCACACATTTTACTGGAAATTATTACTCATAATGAGAAACACAAAATATATTGGGCTGTTCTTCCTTTCAAGGATGGTATGTGGTGAATTGGAAATAAGCATAGAAATAAAAACACTGAACTTCTCCATAAAAATCACATTCAGTGAGCCTTAAACTAATCACAGTTTTAAATTGTAATGCCTGGAGCTAAAACAATTGTGTTTAAAGCAACAAAGCAGACCCACAGTATAAACTTCCATCAAGATGTTGATCCTATACTTGTTTTCTGTTTACTTTCTCTTCTCTTTTAGTATTTTATCTTCAATAAAAGCTGTAGAACAGGGCCAAATAACATGGAAAACCCTATGCACTGCTACAAAAGTGAAAGTTGTAGCAGAAGGAAAAAATCCCCTTGACCAACTGTTCAACTCCCTCTCCTAGATGGTGATGGTTCTTGCTGCTATTATGGGGACAGAAATTTGCAAAATTTTCTGTGTCACATTTTTTTTCCCCATCTTGGCATTAAAGACTCAAATTCAACATTTTCTCTTTTTCTTTTGGGTGAAGCTGGAGAAAATATGAACTCTTTCTCACCTTTTTATATCCTCTACCTTCTTTCTTTAGAGTATTGTATTAACTTTTAAAGTATTATTTCCTTTTCTTTAAATCTTAAAATTTTGATTATTACAGGCCAAGATTACTCAGCCAATGGACGTGAGGCTAGATACTTATCTGCCCATTCCATTTCAAAAGCGTCAATATCTTCACAATTCAAAATGCTTTCAACTTTTCTTTCTTCCTTTTTTTATTTAATAAAATGGTTTCAGTAAAAGTAAACTCCAGAAATTTCTCCTACCACCTCTTCTTCCAAATATACACAGGTATTTATTTATATGAGTGTGAGTTTTCAACTACGTGCAGCCCTCTTGAAATGTTTATAATTTGTTGTTTAGAAATAAATTTGAAATCATGAATCTGAAATGCTATTTTCAACATCAGATGCTTCCACTGAAAGTTTTGTTTGTTGACCGAAGTGCTCATGTGCTGGAAGTCATCAGGAAAAACTAAGTGCGTCAAAAAGATATTTGATGTTTTTCACCTCAAAATGTATTTATGACAGGACTGAATACCTCTTCTCCCATTCCTTCTTTTAGGTCAAGTCCTCTTGTCTTTTGGGAAGCTACGTCAGGAATGGAAACCTACTGGTTTTCATCTGTATCTCTCCCATTAAACATCTGTTTTTCAAAAGTCCTGCATATGTCCCTTTGTCCATAGATACTTGTATTTTCCCGTCTTCACCTTGTCCTGCTGTACGCTGGTGGACCATGGCTGGTACCTCTTTCAGATTTTTGAAATCCAACTCAAAATGGCTTGGGAGGGTCTGGCTTTTAAAAGGGAGGCCCTCAGCCTCTCCTGAAACTCATATATGTTGAGATCTGTGGCTCTTGTCGAGGCTAGTGACAGAAGTAGCTTGTGGGTCTACCCAGCAATAAAGATGAATTTGGCCTACTGGAACCAATTGCTACATCCTCAATGCTCTTTTAAGTGAAATGTATTTATGGGGACTGGTGTTACAGTTCTCCCCCATGACAAAACAACCTTTCACTTTCTTGCAAGGGTTGCATCCAAGAAAGGCATGGAGGATGAAGCACAAAATTATCTAGCAGAAATAAGTTCTGGCAGACTAGGGAGAAAGTAGGCTTCTTTAATCCTAAAGATGAGACCCTAGACGCTTGCTTACTGATTGCTAGGTTTTAGCCTTTTTGGTAAAGGTTGTTGTCCTAGCATATATTCATGTCTCTCTTTATTAATGCCCAAGGGTGCAAGGTGAAAAACTTTGTGATTCAAATCTGAAAATCATAACTGCTTTCTGATTTAAAAGGCAAGCCTTAGTTTTGTTATTGTCAGTGGTAGAGCCTCTTTCCTCTTTTTAAACAGAAACTCACCAAACTGAAGGTAAAGTCAAACTAAACAAAAAATCATGCGTATTTGTTGCTGATCTGAATTGAGCAGGAACTTGATGCAACAGGTAGAAAGATCTTTATTAATGGATGAAAAATATTTTGTAAAGTTCTTTTTCCTGCTTTTCAGTACACTTTAAAAGGAAGTTGATATTTCTGATTTTGTTTCCTGAAGGTGAAGAGGGTTTGAATTAACTGCATTAAACTGATTACATCTTGAGGAGAGCTTGAGCCACTCTGATTATGTTGTGTGGTTTGTATCCATCAGAAAACCTGAGTATAGCATGGTTAGAAACTGTTCATGCACAGCTAATAAAAACAAGTATTGTACATATGCATTTTTTAGCAATAGCTGCTATTTGTATCTTGTATGGTAGACTGGAAGTTACCTCTATACACAGATTGTATGGTTTTAATCACATTGGTTTAGCAGAAGTGATACAATAACTCCTAATTTTATTCCTGTCAATATTGTTATCTGGGGCCAAACTGTAATGATGATTTATGTGTTTTATCAATGGTTGTATTTCAATGGAGGAAAGGAGAACTAGTTGTCTGTAAACACTCTGCACTCTGTAAACTGGCATTGTTGCATCTAGAAAAAAGTGTCCTGTCTGTCTTTTATTGTTTTGGCATAAGGCCATAGTGAGGAATGGTCCTAGGGAACAAAGTTAGCTAAATGATCTTTAGGATCTCAGCTCTTCAATTCTGTCCTTCCAGCTGAGGAATGGTTACTGGCTGCATGAATGTTCCTAGTTTGTTTCAAAGCCAATAAACTAGGTTAGATTATATTGCCATCATAAGAGCAGGGTAAATTAGCTCTTGCTGAGCCCAGGGCCTTTATACCTGGCCTGCATCCAGGTCCAGAAGTGCCTTGTTAAAAGCCGAGCCTGAATGGCTCTGCATTCCAGGCACTTCTGTGACTGGTGTGCACACACGCCCCATGAAGGTTTTACTGATTGGACAATGCACATTTTTGTATTTAATCACCTAGAAAGTTTTTCCTGATAGGGTTCTTGCTGAGTAGGCATGTTTCCATTCCTTTCTCTGATTTTATTTTATTTTTCTGATCATCCATAAAAAATTGACCTTCCACTCCTTCGAATAGCTTGCTATTAAATATAAAGCATATGTATTGGCATAAAACCTACTGTATATGGAATGAAAATTACTGGCAGTTCTTGAAACACATTCTGTGCATGAAAGCCTAATTGTGTGTTGGACAGTGGCGACCATAAAAAAATAATCTCGAATACTTGTGGTTTAAATCACTGACCTTTACTTCTGTGAGAGGTTGCATTGATACTGAGATTGTCCAGTGCTAAGCCAAGCTGAAACTGTATATTGTGTGAAAACAAAGGTGCATGCCAATACTCCGTGCCAACAAACAGCATGCCCTAAGTGCGGGTGAATGAGGAGGCTGGTGAGGAGATTAGCAGGTTATGGTACAAGAGTAAGAGCTTGTTCATGTTAAGGACTGATTCCTGCAACACTGAAGGAAATAGTTCACTAAGATGTATTTGATTAATCTGAAAGACTTTGAGAATTCCCTGGATAACCAGAGTATCTGAAAATTTCTCCATCCATCTTCCACAAACTGGAAATGCTTTTAGGATACAAATGTTAGAAACTGGGTCAGTTTCAGTTTCCAAGATATTGATGATGTAGCAAATGATCTAAATGGTGTTTCCTTGGGGTTTTTGTAATGTTACAATGAACAGAATTGATCCCTCAGATACTACTACATGTTGAATTCAAGGTCTATATCTTTCCTATTTTGGGTTCAGAGCCAAGTCAGGGTGATTCACAAGCAGGATGCTAATTCACATTAGGTGCCCTGTGATTACTTTCTGTTTGGCTGCTCTTGGTCACCTTGCACCATGGGGGCACCATGAAAGCGAGACCTAGTCAGGCTGGTGTAGGCGGCATGCAAGTAATGTGTGCCAAAGAACTGTTGTACTCAACTTACCTCTGCAGACAAGCCTGCATGCAAGTGCAGATGAGGGATTAATTTAATCTAAGTAGTTAATTAAATAGGGCCATACATGGGAAGAGGATCAGACTAGCATTGCTTTGACCCTGAGTGTTGTTTTCCTGCCTTGTATAGTTTGTCCAGAAAACAGTGTATCTACTGCAAATAGAGCCTGGCTCACTTTTGTAGTTTTCTGTGTTTCCCAGTGCTAATGCGAGTTTATTTGCTGTTCAACAGATAAGTCTAAAAGATGTTAACAGATAAGTCTAAAAACTGAAGTCCTGTCTTTGTCTCCTGACTGAGCACAGTCATTCATAGCTTACTCTGTACTGCTTGGAGCAAGACACTAGAGGGAGGTGATATTGCTACTGTAGCCTCTGTGCCTCTTAACTATTCATCCCCCTTCTGAAAGCAGAGGCAAGGATGTTGATTAGCTGCATTCACACTGTGGGTTTTGCAGTGCTGATGTCTGTCTCCAGAACAGGGCTGATAACACCCATCAATTTACATCTGTATCCCACAATATCAGCCAGAAGACAAGATCTTGCTCTTCCCACCAAACCACCTGGGTTGTCACCAGCAAAGCAGAGACAGAATGGATAACTTGGTCAGTGCTTGACCTGAATTTGTACACACAGAAATGAAATACACAGTTCATAGACAACAAAATAGTGGCTTCTAAAGTGAGAATGAATGGGAAACTCAGAAGACAGACCACGTGTTTAGTCTAGATCTAGTGTTCTGGATTCTCTTGTAGTAGATCTCTTCACCATCAAATCAACTGTGTTTTGTTTTCATTTGTAGTCCCTGACTACCGTAGATTTGAATCAGTGAGAGATGACCCAAGGATCAAGTAAATTTTCTTCTGTCAAAATTTGGCCCTGGAAGCTTATACTTGCAGTTGTACAAAGTCTCAGTTTATTACAGTGTATTTCCCCCCTTTGTCCCCAAACTGGCGACCACTTATATGAATTTTGGTAGGGGACAAATGATCCTGCACACTCAGCCTGTAATTTACAGCTACATTTGGTTTTATATAATGTACAATTTCAATGTTGTCTAGTATTTCTTCATGTATTGTGGAAGGCTTTCAAGTTTTATTAAACTGGCATATAAAAATTGATTTTCCAGCTGGATGCAGTCACTTGGCAAACTGCAAATTCTAACTACATATGAGCTAAATTACACACTCTAATAGCGTGTTTGAATTATTTTATGTGCAACATATAGCTGCAGGAACATGTGGCAGTTTCCCAGTGTTTTGCTTAACTAGAATTTTGCTCCTAGCTAAAGGCACTGTTGCAGAGACAGACATAAATATTTTAGCAAAAAAACACACAGACTAAGCTTTTCGTAGGAGAGACTCTTGCTAAATTGCACTTGCTGAGAAGAAGTATTACTGTCTCCCCATGACATGAAGAAGTGCTACTTAGAGCAAGCCAAAATCTGCAAATTACTACTTGAGTTAGAGAGCTTTGTGGATATGAACAAGACCTCCAACATCAAGGGAATTTCCTAAACCAATAGGGGATCCATACAATGCAGACAACTTCTACACTCTGGCCGACAACTGTTTCATGACTGAATTCTGGAGAAGCTGAGCATATTGATTGAATTTCCTCTTTTCTAAAATGTGGCAAGGTGCCAAGTGAGACATCACTTACCTCTGATGTCCTCACTTCCCAGTTTTGCATTCTTGTTCATTGCCAGTAGAGTTTAATCCCAGTGTAGCCTCACGCTTGCATTCCTCTCTGTGAAGGACCTGAGTAGACCTTAATCTCAAACCAGTTACCCAAAAATAAGAACTGAGGAGAGGACTGAATAATTTCTCATTGAAATTATGCCCAGACCCTGCCCAGACCCTGAGCTGCCCAGACCCTGAGCTGTAGGCAGTGCCTCCCTCTCAAACCAGCTCATGCCTCTGCTCCTGTTATGGGCTCCACTTGCGAAGGCTGCCTCCGAGTGGAGGAACTCCTTCGCATGGTGGAGGAGTTAAGGGAGGAGGTTAAGAGGCTGAGGACTGTCAGGGAATGTGAGAGGGAGATAGACATGTGCAGCAGGGCCCTCTCACTCCCTCAGCAACCTGTTGCACCTGGTGTCACTGATAAGCACCCACCTGAACGCTGCAGGCCTGGGACTAACAGGGATGGGGAATGGCAGCAGGTTCCTTCCAGGGGAAGGAAGCCTGCTCCCCATAAGCAGTCAGCGACACCTGAGATCCCCCTGGCAAACAAGTACTGTGTGCTCCAGGAGGAAACTAGTCCTGAGGATGGTGGTCATCATAGCCTAGTATCTTTTCCTAGGCTACACAGTCCTCAGAAGAAAATCACAACAACCTCCGCTAAGAAGAAAATCGCAACCTCCTCCACAAAGAAGAAAAGGAGGGTGATTGTTGTAGGGGACTCCCTCCTCAAAGGAGCGGAGGGACCCATTTGCAGACCTGACCTGCTCCACAGGGAGGTCTGCTGCCTGCCAGGGGCATCAGGGCTGGAAGTAGCTGCGAAACTCCCCTCCTTGATCCATGAGACGGACTACTACCCTCTGGTAGTAGTCCAGACTGGTAATGATGGCCTAGCCAACAGAAAGGCTAAGGACATCAAAAAAGACTTCAGGGCCCTTGGGAAGACGATGGAGGGCTCAGGGGCACAGGTGGTGTTCTGCTCCATCCCCAGGATACATGGAGCAGACCCGCAGATTACTAAGAAGGACTCAATTAATGCCTGGCTCCGAACCTGGTGTGAGGAAAAGGGCTTTGGGTTCTTTGACCACAGAGTGGTTCATGCACCCCCTGACATGGGTGCAAAGGTTGGGGCACTTGGGCCTCCTAGTGGGGATAAGGCCCTTGCTAAAAACCTAGCTAAGCTAGTAAATCGAGCTTTAAACTAGGTGTGAAGGGGGAGGGGATCCAGTCCAGGCTAGACAACTGCGTGCCTGGATGTAGGCCACTGGAGTTTAGGAGGGGGCGTGCTGGTGAGGACCACCAGCTCGTCACCATACAGGTAGTGGGGGAGAATGCAGCCTCGCTCAACAAGGGAGATATAGATATTCTGGCGTCAACTACTCCAGGAGGAGTAGTCCCCTCTAGGAGGGCTGAGGGCTCAGCAACTCAGCTGAAGTGCATTTACACCAATGCACGCAGCATGGGGAACAAGATGGAAGAGCTGGAAGCCGTTGTAGGGCAAGGTGCCTTTGATGTCGTTGCCATCACGGAAACGTGGTGGGATGACTCTTATAACTGGAGTTCGGGTATGGTGGGGTATAAACTCTTCAGGAGAGATAGAAAGGGTAGGAGAGGGTATCAGAAACGGTGTGACCAGCAGGTCCAGGGAGGTGATTCTCCCTCTGTATTCAGCACTGGTGAGGCCGCTCCTTGAATATTGTGTCCAGTTCTGGGCCCCCTACCACAAGAAGGATGTTGAGGCTCTGGAGCGAGTCCAGAGAAGAGCGATGAGGCTGGTGAAGGGGCTGGAGAACAGACCCTATGAGGAGCGGCTGAGAGAGCTGGGGTTGTTTAGCCTGGAGAAGAGGAGGCTGAGAGGAGACCTCATTACTCTCTACAAGTACCTGAAAGGTGGTTGTGGAGAGGAGGGAGCTGGCCTCTTCTCCCAAGTGACAGGGGACAGGACGAGAGGGAATGGCCTCAAGCTCCGCCAGGGTAGATTTAGGCTGGAGATTAGGAGGAGGTTTTTCTCAGAAAGGGTCATTGGGCATTGGAATGGGCTGCCCAGGGAGGTGGTTGAGTCACCTTCCCTGGAGGTGTTTAAGACACGGGTGGCTGAGGTCTTGAGGGACTTGGTTTAGTGTTAGATAGGAATGGTTGGACTAGAAGATCCGATGGGTCCCTTCCAACCTGGTTGTTCTGTGATTCTGTGATTCTGTGAAAATAGACAGATGATGCCAGTCCACATGTACATCAGTGTGTGGCCTAAGTGTGTGGCTGAGTTTTGAATTGGAAAAGTTTTTTGGTGCCACCTGCGTGCTACCTAGAAGGCTTGTCCTGTCATGGGGGATAACTACTAGAGCTGGGATTTTGAAAATGCTGTTCACCGTTATCAGAAAGCTTCAGATATCTCTGTCCAGACGATTATCCTATTCCAGGTGTAGTGTTCTACTCAGTAACAGATATCTCTGCCTCATACTGGCAGTAGTCTTGCTTTTAGGGTGCTTTTTGTGACCATCTACTGATGGTCACACCTTGTTCTGCTGAAGTTAGATCCTAAGGTCACCCGGGCCACAGGTAAATGTAGTAACTCAGAGGAACTGCACTGGATTGTGAGGGTCTTCTTTTGTGAAAAGGTTTCACTCTGCATCAGAAACAATGTCACAGTCTCAACCTATTTTTGTAATAAAATGGAGTTTCTGATTTTGAACCTCTTTTTGCTGAGATACTGCAAGATTTGAATGCCAGGCTGCAAATTCTCTAACACACATCCTCCTCTCCTACAAAAATAGGAGGAAATGAAATCAGTATCATAATGTTGCCACCAATAATCCTTTAATTCACCAGATATTTGAATTTTACTGGAGAGTGTTTCCTTATTTTGTGAGAGATGGAATTAGCAATAAATTCTGATACTGCCTCTCCAAGTTCTGATTTTGTAGGCATTGCTCCTGTTACAGTGCTTCAGGTGTCAATTGTGCTATCTATTTACCAGATGGATAAACCGTAGCAAGCATTTATATCACTTTATTAGACCACTTAGATATAAGAGCTTTGTCTTATGACATGGTATAAACAATAAATCATATGCTCATTGCAGTTATTCTTTATGTCAAGTCTTATTTCTACATCACATGAAGAATAAAGTGTTCAGTACAGTTTTCTTTTAGTCTTTCCGCCTCCTCTGTTGTTATTAATAGGCACTGTGCCTGATTATGCTGCTGGGGAAGGCCATATGGGATAAATCGTGGGCTCAGATGAGGGAACCAGAAAGCAATGTCTTGGTTATTACACGGTATTGATTACTGTGATTTTCTTTGGGAGAGCTGGATGAAACCAGTGCACTAAAGGACCAGATAGCTGAAGTTCAGCCAAAACTACTTAGGCTGGTACTTCCTATTGAAAAGGACACTCTCTGGTCATGTGTTCAGGACATGTAAACATGGCCTAAGCTGTCACACTGGTAACAGGTCCTAATCAAAGATTCACTGTGGTAAGTCATCACTTGTCGATCAATTCCCTGAGCTAAAAGCATGCTGTACATTCCCAGACTATGTATTGCTGGTAGAATCATTAGGAAAAAGAACAGATTTGTATTTTGATGAAGAGGTGTATTCATTTTACCACAAAAGAAAGAAGTAGTGTTTCATGTCATCACAAGCATAGCCATCAAAATACAGCATCTAAAATTGCTGTCCATTAGAGCTTTTGCTTTTGGTTTCCTGGAGGCAGTTGAGACCACAACAACTTTCTTAGCTACAGCATGTTAGGAGTTTTGGCATCAGTTTTATTGTTTTAGGAGCAGTAGTGAGCAGCCGTTACTTTCCGTTTCTCCTATTCCATTGGAGCAGAATGGGGAGGGCCAGGGGGAATAGAAATGCAGAGATGTCAGCTATGGAGATCCAGAAAACCTTCAGCCTGTCCTTTCGCTTACATCAGGTTTAATCCAAGCTGTGAAGAGAACAGTTCTTCCATGTGTAAGCTGTGCAGTGCCTTCTGTATGATATTCTTGAAGAGTCACTTCAGCCAAGTATTGTAACAGAAGTGGCACTGACTTTATGAGTCAGTTCCTTGAGAGAAAACTCCCATATCTGAGATTTTTCAAGATAGTGGTGATCAACGTGGTGGGATGACTCTTATAACTGGAGTTCAGATATGGTGGGGTATAAACTCTTCAGGAGGGATAGAAAGGGTAGGAGAGGGGGTGGAGTAGCCCTCTTTGTAAGGAAGGACTTGGACACCTCCAAGATGGACTGTGGCGATGAGGAGATTGAGTGCCTGTGGGTTAAGATGAAGGGAGCCCATAACAAGGGAGACTTTGTGATGGGAGTCTGTTACAGGCCACCCAGCCAAGGAGAGGCAGCTGATGAGCTCTTCTTTAAACAGCTGGGGTCAATCTCCAAGTCAGTGCCTCTTGTCCTTGTGGGAGACTTCAATCTCCCTGATATCTGCTGGAAGTACAATACAGCAGAAAGGAAGCAGTCTAGGAGGTTCCTGGAGTGCGTGGAAGATAACTTCCTTGCACAGCTGGTCAACGAACCTATGAGGGAAGGTGCCCTCCTGGACTTGCTGTTTGTCAACAGAGAGGGGCTTGTGGGGGATGTGAGAGTAGGGGGTCGCCTAGGTCTTAGTGATCATGAGATGATAGGGTTTTCTGTCCTAGGTGAAGCGAAGAGGGTGCTAAGCAGGACGGTTGCACTAAATTTTCAGAGGGCAGACTTTGAACTGTTTAGAAGGTTGGTTGGTAAAGTCTCCTGGGAGACAGCACTTGAGGGCAAGGGAACCCATGAGGGCTGGGAGTTCCTCAAAAAGGAGATCCTGGCAGCTCAGGAGAAAGCCAACCCCGTGTTCTGGAAAAAAGGCCGGCAGGGGAAAAAACCAGCTTGGTTAAGTAGGGAAATCTTGAGTCAAATTAGAAAAAAAAAGGAAGATTTATAGGCTCTGGAAGAGGGGACAGGCCTCTTGGGGGGACTTCAGGAGGGAAGTGAGGCTATGTAGGGAAAAAATCAGAGGGGCTAAGGCCAAGCTAGAGATCAGATTAGCTAAGTCTGCAAAAGACAATAAAAAATCTTTTTATAAGTATATTAACAGAAAAAGGAGGACAAGGAAGACCATACAGTCCCTTTTGGACTCAGAGGGAACAGCAGTGACAGGGGACGAGAAGAAGGCTGAGGTACTTAATGCCTTCTTTGCCTCCGACTTTAATTGTAAAGAAAGCTGTTCCCTCTGTGTAGATACCCAGGAAACAGAGGAGCAACACGAGGCTCCCATAGTCCAAGAGGAGGAGGTCAGAGCCCTGCTTGGCAAACTGGACACCCACAAGTCTATGGGGTCAGATGGGATACATCCTAGGGTTTTGAAGGAGCTGGTGGATGTATTGGCCAAACCCCTTTCCATCATCTTCCAGCAGTCCTGGAAGACTGGGGAGGTACCTCTGGACTGGAGGCTGGCTGATGTAGTTCCCATTTACAAGAAGGGTAGCAGGGAGGATCCGGGGAACTACAGGCCAGTCAGTCTGACCTCAGTGCCAGGGAAAGTCATGGAACAGGTGATCTTGAGTGCTATCATGAAGCCCTTACAAGAGAACCGGCTGATCAGGCCCAGTCAACATGGGTTTACCAAAGGCAGGTCCTACCAAACCAACCTGATCGCCTTCTATGACAAAGTCACTCGGCTGCTGGATGAGGGAAAGGCTGTGGATGTGGTCTTTCTGGACTTCAGTAAAGCCTTTGACACAGTTTCTCACAGCATTCTGCTATGGAAACTGTCAGCCTCTGGCCTGGACAGACGCATACTCTCCTGGGTAGAAAACTGGCTGGATGGCCAGGCCCAGAGAGTGGTGGTAAATGGTGTTACGTCCAGCTGGAGGCCAGTGACAAGTGGTGTTCCCCAGGGCTCAGTGCTGGGTCCAGTCCTGTTCAATGTCTTCATCAATGACCTGGATGAAGGCATTGAGGGTACCCTTAGCAAGTTTGCAGATGACACAAAGCTGTGTGCAAGTGTCAATCTGCTGGAGGGTAGGGAGGCTTTGCAGGGGGACCTGGACAGGCTGGACCGCTGGGCAGTGTCCAACGGCATGAGGTTTAACACGGCCAAATGCCGGGTCCTGCACTTGGGGCACAACAACCCTATGCAGAGCTACAGACTGGGAGAAGCCTGACTGGAAAACTGCCAGGAGGAGAGGGACCTGGGGGTGTTGGTCGACAGCCGACTGAACATGAGCCAGCAGTGTGCCCAGGTGTCCAAGAAGGCCAATGGCATCCTGGCTTGTATCAGAAACGGTGTGACCAGCAGGTCCAGGGAGGTGATTCTCCCTCTGTATTCAGCACTGGTGAGGCCGCTCCTTGAATATTGTGTCCAGTTCTGGGCCCCTCAGCACAAGAAGGATGTTGAGGCTCTGGAGCAAGTCCAGAGAAGAGCAACGAGGCTGGTGAAGGGACTGGAGAACAGGCCCTATGAGGAGCGGCTGATCGAGCTGGGGTTGTTTAGCCTGGAGAAGAGGAGGCTGAGAGGAGACCTCATTACTCTCTACAAGTACCTGAAAGGTGGTTGTGGAGAGGAGGGAGTTGGTCTCTTCTCCCAAGTGACAGGGGACAGGACGAGAGGGAATGGCCTCAAGCTCCGCCAGGGGAGATTTAGGCTGGAGATTAGGAGGAGTTTTTTCACGCAGAGGGTCATTGGGCATTGGAATAGGCTGCCCAGGGAGGTGGTTGAGGCACCTTCCCTGGAGGTGTTTAAGACACGGGTGGCTGAGGTCTTGAGGGACTTGGTTTAGTGTTAGATAGGAATGGTTGGACTAGAAGATCCGATGGGTCCCTTTCAACCTGGTTGTTCTGTGATTCTGTGAAACATACAAAACTTTCCTAAACAGGATTCACTGAAAGCCTTGAGTGCCTGTCTTCAGTCCGCTGCTGTGGAGTATCCATAACACCTTGCATATCTCCCAAGACCTGTTTCTTGATTGCACATCTATCAATCAGATGATTTTCCAATGGGTAACTTTAACTGCAGAAGACTATATATATTCCGGGGCATGTGAAGGAATGTTTTGTAATAATAAGCAGATAGCACGGATCCCAGGATCTTTCTTGTTAAAGATGAACTAATTTTTACAGGTCTTTCAGGAGGCCATCAGATCATCTTTACTGTTCAAAGCCATAACATCCTACAAAAAAAAAAAAAACCTAACCAAAAAATACCCAGCCCAACATGATGATTTGAACATCATGGAATACTAAAAATCTATGTCCAACTCTGTCTTTCTATATACTTCTTTCTGTTTGAGTTCCTTGTTTGTTATGTTTACATGGTGGCAGCTTAGTACCTGTACTCTTTCTAACCAATTGGATTAATTATGTGTATCAGATAGAAAATGCCGTAACTGATAGAATCAACGCGCATTTTCAGAGAGCTTAGAGCTGTTGTTTACATGATACAGATCTACAAGGCAGAAACACAGTTCCCCATCTACATATTTATTTACACTGTGGGTTGTTTATTAGTCATTACAGGGTCTTTGAGAAGAATACTCTGCCCTAAAATGATCCTTTAATAAATTTTTGTTGCATTATCGATTTTGCAAGGACAGGAGAGGGACTGGTGTGACTCTTCTCTCTTTCTGTTGGTGGGTTACTGTTCCCCATATGTATCCAGAACAGGACTTTTAACCCTGTCATTACTTCTTTGCCAGCAACATGTCTCCCAGTTTGTTTGTTTGGATGGTTGTTTGTCCAAGGAACAATGTATGATTGTGTAAATGCCTGAATTGAGCTATCTGGTTGGTACTGAAGTTATTCTGACTAATCATAAACTCATCTCTCTCTCATCACCACGTGATTCTAGAGTGAAGAAATGGAAAAGGAAGAAGGCTGGGCACTTCATTACAGTGCTCAACTAACCTGAGGCAAGACAAGATTTGCCCAACTATGTATCAGGACTGTTAGAGGTGCAAGTTGCTATTTGGGGGAGTTTTCCTGCTGCCTTGTCTTATGTCTGTGTGGAGCAGCTGGGAGGAAAAAGAAGAGAAAGGCTTCTCTTCAGAGTACCATCTCCTGCCTGAACCTAAAATTGGGACTGCCTTTCCAGTCTTGCAGTTTGAAGGAAAACAAGAACTACACTGTCTAGTATGTAGATCTCGTTAGGGTATTACATCATTTGTTCCCTAATTCAGGCATCTCTTCTCTTTGCAAATCACTCAGAAAGACATCCTGTTTGCAGCAGAATTTTGCCAGACCATTTGGGGGAATGTGATTTCAACCTCTGCTTTGTTTGCAGACTACCCCCTCCATCTGTTAGTTGTTTTGTGTTTGTGATGAGTGGTTTGTGGCCTAAATTGCATAATGTCTTGTTCTTAACAGGAATGAATCAACACACAGCTACACTCTTTTACTCTTCAAAAAAAAGTCTGGCACATTGTTTTGCTTCCAGTCTTCCTTGACTGGTTGTCTGAATTTTTTTTAGAAGGCAATGCTAACCAATGAACAGTGAACAGGATTAATATATAAATGTAATTGTTTTCCAAATTTAATCATAATTCAAACAATTTTTACCATGAAGAAGAGGGAGCACAGTGGTATGGGGTAACTAGTGTCCATACACATCACAGTAGTGTGGCTTTCCCAAAGCCAGTAGTGTCTCTTGTCTTCATTTCTATAAGGCATTGTTTCAGACTACCCATTTTGTGAGGTTTAGGAGCTCTGGACACAACACTCTGAAGGGTAGGAGTTAAACTGTAGTGGGAGGTGTGTGCAAAGTGAAAGGTATTCAGAGAGGGTCATTGTAAATAAGAATAGAAGTGTTTTTCAGTTGCACTACAAGCAAACGAGAAAGTCCAGCATGTGGCAGAGTAGACTTGGGAGCAGTAGCTCGGTTGCTGGAAGAAAATGATAGAGCGTGAATGTAATGCCTGTTTAGTGAAATATATTCACAGGAAGGTGGTTTAGGCCTTTGTCTTCTTCCATAAATATGGAGATGTTGTGGGCTGTAAGGGTCACAGGCTGAGAACAGAATGCGGGATTTTTAAAGGCCACATCTGTCCAGTATTGCAGCTGCTTCTACTCCAAGCTTCACTTCCCCTCTTCCCTTCCTCACCCTGCATTGAGGTTGCCTTGTGCCTTCCCTGCGCTGCAAGGAGATGCTGACAACATGGCATAGATCAGGAAACGCATTGGGACGTTTGGGATCTCCTGGGTCACGAACTGTGAGAATGTTCCATGAAAACTATGAGCCACAACTCAACCAGGCATTTCTGGGACAGTTGCATGACTGCACGAAGCCGGCAAAGCTATCCTTTTGTACTCAAGATTGATCGTTTGGGTTTTTTAAAATTATTTTATTTTCCTTACTCAGATACCCTATCTCCAACCTGCAGGTGAAGCCAACACTTGCCGTCCCTTGGTGGTACCCGGGCTGACCTGGGAGGGAGGGATGCTGGTGAGGGGACTGGAGAACAGACCTTATGAGGAACGACTTATTGAGCTGGGGTTGTTTAGCTTGGAGAAGAGGAGGCTGAGGGGAGATCTCATTTCTCTCTACAACTACATAAAAGGAAGTTCTGGAGAGGAGGGTGTTGGTCTCTTCTCCCAAGGGACAGGGGATAGGACAAGACGGAATGGCCTCAAGCTTTGCCAGGGGATGTTTAGGCTGAACATTAGGAAGCAATTTGTCACAGAAAGGGTCATTGAGTACTGGAACAGGTTGCCCAGGGAGGTGGTTGAATCACCTTTCCTGGAGGTGTTTAAGGGACGGGTGGACATGGTTTAGTGTTTGATAGGAATGGTTGGACTCAATGATCCGGTGGGTCACTTCCAATCTGGTGATTCTATGATCTGGGTGCACGGAGCGTGCGGTGCCGCCGTGCGACGTGCGAGCCCCTAGAGGGTGCTGACAGCACAACAGAGACGGGCTGTGCCTGCACAGCTCCCGCGGCTGGCCAGGGGATGGACTTTATCCTTCCTTTCAGATCTTTGCCCTGTATCGTTCCCCAAGCATCCTTAAATTGGGGGGTGGGGAAGGAGAGGGGCAGAGAATGGGGTTTGTAGGGGGGCAGTGAGGCAGCACCCCACTGCCCCTACTTACAGCAGCAGAGAGTTGAGGTGGGGTGACAAGTTTTTCCCATGCACCCTTCTCCGGGTCGAGGGCTAGACAGTAAAAGCGCCTGACTGCATGTGCCTGTGGCAAGGATTCAGATGTTTCCTTCAGCGGCGGAGAGAGCTGGAAGGGCGTTGGGGTGCTCTGCTGGCACCCTGTGACCCTGTTGTGCTTGCTTTATGCTACAAGATGTGCAGAGCTGCAACAGATGTGTTTCATTTATTAATCCAGGGGACTTCACCGTGGAAATGTGTGCTCAAAAATCTCAAAGGGTTTTCTCACCGAGGCTTTCTGAGATAAAATAATAATTAAAAAATACTATCAGGGATCAAAGAGCATCCTCTCTCTGTGTTTCGCTTCTCCCACACTGTAAGAAGGAAAGAAGCCACATAGGAAATGGGCAAAATGGGCAAACACATAATAATTCCTTCATGCCAAAATTTCTGTTAGAAAACTTCTCTGTCTCCTACCTTTACCATTAGGCTGGTTGCTTTGTGGGGTAGATTTGATACATTGATTCTATTATGGCAGAGCTTGCAAAAAGTGAAAGAACATGAAATATAGTTCCCTAAAGAGCAGCTTGCTTGGTCAAGAAAGATCCTAACAGACTAACAAGAGAAAGTGAGCTCTAGCAAGTATGCTAAATAAAAGCAGATACCAATCATAAACAATTACATATATGCTTAAAAATTCTCCTCCTGACATCTTTACATTTACTGGTGGAAGTCACCTTATGAATATCAGCAGATGAATTATTCTATATGGATAAGGAGTTGAAAAAGCAAAGGACATCTCACTTTTTCCTTTAACCTTGGGGAATAGAAAAGATCTGGCTCTTGCATCTCTTTTGAGAATGCAATCACTGCAAGACAAAAACCCACATGAATTGAAAAGCTTCTGAATACATCTAAATAACAGGCATATCAATGAAATGCCAAACTTTGGCTGCACAATAACCCATATATAAATCATATACTATGCTGTTTACCTTGGATTTACGTTGAACTGTAAATCTAGCTCTACTGGGAAGTTTGCACAGACGGACCAAAACAGACTGGCTGAGAAGTACACCTGGCCCATCCATTTGTATAAGCAGAACCAAACTGGCAGTTTTGAATCTGCAATGGATACTAGGGATCACTTTGTATTCTGGCTAGAAGAGTATCTCTGTTTGTTTGTTTGTAGGTTGGATCTAATACCATGTGGTCATCCAAATATTAATTTTAAATAATATCTGTTACGACATCTCTTGCAATTGGTCTGGCTTTTTGAGAAGATTTCAGCACACAACTTTCAGGCTGTTTTGATTGCAGACTTTCTTCTTTGAATATTCGTTATGTGTCTTGGATGTCTAAACATACAGCATGGTTTTATTTCTGGCTGCTGATTGTGTGACTCAGACTTTTAAACAGCAGATGGATAATTGGCAAGTAATGAACTTTCAATACAAATTAATCATTCTGGCATTATGGAAAATGCAGGATTCTCAAGGATTTCCAGAAATACCTACTGGGTGTATGAATATTCTGAAATAATGAATAGTATTACTCACAGCCAACTGCAGTTTGGCAGTAATGCCTGAAAAATATTTTTGAATAAAGTTAATGCCTGTTTGTTTTTTTTGCTATTCAGCTAGAACAAGTGCTATCACTTCCTAACTTGTGATTAATTCAGTGTTGCCAAATGATTTTTATCACAAATCTCGTGATACTTGATGTTTTTTCCCCTGTAACTTCCCATCGCCAGATACATTTAATTAGGTGAGAATCATCTCAGTTTTCATTTTTAAAGACATAATTTTCTGCTCCTCTGGCCATGAAGAAGTTTGAAAATATGTCCCAGGGCACCCTAAATCCTAAATACAAATGAATATAACTTTTTTTCCCCCCTTTTCTTTGTCTCATGAGCTTCAGCTGGTTCCTCAAACATCCAATTCATGACTTTTATATATTTAGAGATGGGACTGCTCCTAACAAGTTTTCCCCTTTCCCTCCCTAAATTTAAAACAGTGATGTGTTTTCTTCAAAGGGGAAGAACGGATCATTGTGGAGCTGCAGTGAGGCCACACAGACTGCATTCAAAGCACATCCTCACCACCTGTACTCTTAGCTCAACCTAATTGTGATCTGAAGGCATTTTTTGCTTCATGTTATTTTGCTCAAAGGTCAAATTCTTTAGTTCCCATTATGCACTGTACAATTACAAGGCAACTTTCCCTACAGCCTGAAATAGGAGACACATTGCCTTCTCAGGATAACCTGCCATTAAGAGTAAAAAGTGAAGCTTTGCATGACAAACCTTGTGTAATGTTTGTGAACATGCAGATGTTTACAAGAATTTTCTTAAGTTAGAGGAGTGGAGGACATCATCAGACTTTTCACAGATGACTATTCCTTGAATATTTCACCCTCCTCCCCCTCCCCCCCAGTACTCCCCCGTCATCCCACTTTTTACTCAATCATGCCTAAACCAGTCCTGGTTTCTTTGAATGTATTTGCCGTTTGTCTTTCCAATAGGAAAAGTATGTATATTGCTAAAGTAAATAACATACAGTTGACGGGTTGTCCAAACTGTTTGATTAGGGTTTTTCAGAACTGGCTGAAAAGTAAGATTTCCAGTTTGTGAGGATTTTTTATTTTTTAGAAATTTGACTTTGGTCCAGTTGGCTTGATTTTTTTTTTTTTTTAATTTTGTATGAATTGAAAAAATGTGCTCCAGGGATGCACCAGTCTGAGGAGAAAGTTGGTTTGATTTTTCAGTCTCTTCCCCATCTAAATGCTTTACTCCTCTGTTTCCCTGCTGCCAAGCTGTAATGCCACCATCCCTGTAACAAAGGCTGGACTTGCTCTGGCCTCCTGAACATTCCTGCCCTTCCTCTTCCTCCTGCTTGTTCATCCTCCTCATTACTGTACCTCTGCTGGAAAGCATGAGGAGAACCATCTAAAAAAAATGAAAATTCACCACGTGACCCCTTCACAACTGGTGGCCATTCAAGGAGGAGGGCAGCACGCAAGCAGGAGTGGGAGGTAGTTCTTGCCCTGGTCTACAGGAAGGCATTTTTACCCAGGGATGAGGCTTTTCCTTCCTCACCAACAGGCACTTTCTGAGAAAATTGATGATGAAATGGCTGATTGCTAGTGCTCCTGCTGTTAATGCCTAATCTGAAGGAAAGACTTATCTACTGAGGTTTGGATTAAGTCTTTTGCTAGTAGGACAGATTTAAAATGGATAATCAAGAAAAGAAAGTGATTTTGTCATGGAATATGAGGCTGAAAAGGGGTCTAGCTAAACTAAACATGAAGGGCAAATACATTTATTGCCCTGACCCAAACCTCTTCATGACATTTCCTGCCCCTAGACTCTCCCTTAAACTTGTGAGAAGTTTTGATCCTGATCTGGCCATTGCAGCTGAAATGGGAAGGGGGAAAAAAATTACCAGCAAAGGAAAGGCACCATAAAATAGACTGTAGTGGAAGGAAATTAAAGATAAGGAGAGGTATGAGATAATCACTATTGAAATCCGCATTTCAGTGACAGGGCATTTGCAACAAGGAATGATAAAAAGGAGGAAGGGACATATCCTGCACACATGAGTAGTCAATGAGCTTTCTTTTTAGAGCAGGAAAAAGCACTGTGCACGACAGAATGCCTGGAGCCCTATCTCCTACCAAACTGCCCCAAAATGTGGATGAATCTCATCTCAAGTGGCTCTGCCCAAGACCTTTTCCTGACCAGCATGTGTGG
Organism: Coccyzus lansbergi; assembly: GCA_033558105.1. Classification (NCBI taxonomy): domain Eukaryota; kingdom Metazoa; phylum Chordata; class Aves; order Cuculiformes; family Coccyzidae; genus Coccyzus; species Coccyzus lansbergi. The sequence continues at coordinate 104,530 of JAUMJK010001034.1, forward strand.
CAGGTCTGTGTGATGATGGAGAGATGCCCCTTCACTCTAGTGTCACTGTGTGACAACCCCCCGTGTGCTAGCATATATATGCCTGCATCCTTACTCGATGAGTCAGGAAATCCTCCCTCATCCTCTGTGCATAAGTTTAAAAAGTGCTGATTTAGTGTCTTTTCAGATCTGACTGGGATATTTGGGAGTTTTTATGCAGTCAAAACAAAACAAAACAAAAACCCCAAACCACATTGCCAGATGCTACACTGCTAGTGTATCATAAAACAAAGAAAGCAGTAATTTTGTCACAGCTACATACGGTACAGGGCTGATGGAGTCAAGCTGAAGAATCAGAGGCTTCAAAGAAGCCAGGAAACAGGCCATGCAATAAGACTATTTCTTAACCATCACTAATCATATTAAAATATGACTTTGCATCACACAAATTGTTACTGAGTTCTCCTGATCAGGGACAAAAAGGAATTTTTAAATGAGAAATGTTGAAAGTTGCTGGTCTGATCTTCTATGTCCCATGAATCTACTGCGGTGACTCATGGAAGCTGCGGTTCTCGTGATGTGCTCTCCTCCAGGGCTGGCACTCCTCATTCAGATGACTATTTCCATCATGAGCTGTGGGAGTCCAAATAAAAAGAATACTGTGGTGTACTGTGGAAAATGTGCTGAAGCCCAAGAGCCAAAGAGGAAGAAGAAGGGGGGCTTACAGCGCTTGAATTACTGCTCCCATGAGACAATAAGACTAAGAAGATGACTGGAAAATGAGGCTGAAAAGAGACATGCTGATTTTTGTTACAACCACTTTACAGGAGTTGTGTTAGCACATCCTCAAGCTAAAAATTTTACATTTTGTGATGGAAAAAAATCGAAAACTGAGAAAATCAAAGCTTTCTCATGGAAAGCACATTTGGCAGAATTCACATTTTATTTTAGCAAAAGTGGTAATGCTTCAGTGGGCTTTCTGAGCCATTCTTCTTCCCATATTTAGCCCTGTTTCCAGCGAGACTGAGCGTGGGGTGCAACTACTATGTTCACAGCTACACTTCTGTAAATGACTAATCAAGCAGTTTGATCAGTTGTCAGTGGTCTTCTATCTGTAAATATGCTTGCAATTCTTTTTGAAAATGCTGCTTTATAAGTATGAGCTCCCAAGAGCCCGCACAGTAAGAATAGCATGGTATTTCAAGTGATGACATATGGCATCCCTTCTCTTCCTCTAGCTGAAGTTCTGAGCCTGCATACTTGTCAGCCTGATGCAGCAAACCAGAAGAGATATAGTGGAACAGATTTGCCTGAATTTCAGGCTTTTGTGTGGAAGCTCCCCTGCTGGAATATATAACTTGAGTGTTTGGTAGCCACAACAAAGCTTTTTCTGGAGTTGCATAGCTTTTAGAGGGAGACATACACACAGTGTGTAAAAATGGGTCTCTTTATGAGTTCCTGGTCTAGTGGACTCATAAAAATAATTAATAGGGCACCCACCATACTGTACCTCTCTGCTTGGTCTGTGAGACATGCCAGCTCTTGCAGTTTTGTCAAGCTGGGTGGGATCTAGGGATTTTTCATAAGCTCTAGATCAGAAACTCTATGGGAGTCTCCAATCTCACTTTCAGAAAAAAACCACACCTGACCCTTATAGATATACTCTTGAAGGTGACTTGGGCAAACCTGAGTATTCAAAGTATTTCCCTCTCTCTTCCCTGTAGGCAGTAGCAGAAAGGGCAAGGAGAACCTTTCTGCAACACGTGGCACAAAGTTCACTTACTGTAGCATCCTATGCCCTTTCACAGAATCATAGAACAGTTTGGGTGGGAGGGGACCCTTAAAGGTCATGTAGTCCAAACACCATGCAGTGAGCAGGGAGATCTTCAATGAGATTAGTTTGGTCAGAGCTTCATCCAGCCTGACCTTGAAAGTTTCCAGGGATGGGGCTTTTGCCACCTCTCTGGGCAACCTGTTCCTGTTCACCACCCCCATTGTAAAGAATTTCTTTCTTATATCTAGTCTAAAATTACTCTCCTTTAGTTTAAAATCATTGTCCTTTGCCCTGTCCCAACAGGCCCTGCCTAAAGGCTTCTCCCTGTCTTTTTCATAAACTCCCTTTAAGTACTGGAAGGTCACAATAAGCTCTCCCTGGAGCCTTCTCTTCTCCAGGCTTAATAATCCCAACTTTCTCAGCCCTTCCTCAGAGGAGTGTTCCATCCCTCTGATCGCTACTGTTGGCCTTGTCTAGACCCATTCCAACAGGCCCATGTCTGTTGAGGACTCCAAAGCTGGACACAGTGCTCCAAGTGGGTTCTTACCAGAGCAGAGTAGAGGGGCAGAATCACTTCCCTGTACCTGCTGGCCTTGCCTCTTTTAATGCAGTCCAGGTTACAGTTGGCCTTCTGGGCTGTGAGCACACATTTTGGCTTATATCCAGCTTTTTTTCCTCCAGTGCCACCAAGTCCTCCTCAGCACGGCCGTTTTCAACACCTTCATCCCCCAGCCTGTGTTGATACCAAGTGCTGTCCCGAGTCAGGTGCAGGACTTCGCACTTGGCCATGTTGAACCTCACAAGGTTCACATGGACCCACTTCTCAAGATTGTCCAGGTCCCCCTGGATGGCATCCCATTCAGGTGTATCAGTCTCACCACTCAGCTTGGAGTCATCTGCAAACTTCCCGAGGGTGCACTAAATCCTGCTGTCCATGTTATTGATGAAGATACTAAGCTGCACTGGTCCCAGTACTCCTGAGTGACACCACTTGTCACTGATCTCCACTGGGACATTGAACCATTGGATGCAATCATCCAGCTAGTTCCTCATCCACTGAACAGTCCACCTATCAAATCCATCTCTCTCCAACTTAAAGACTAGGATGTTGTGAGGGAATGATTTCAGAGGCCTTACAGAAGTCCAGATACATGACATCCGTAGCTCCTCCCTTGTCCACTGGTGTAGTCAATCCATCACAGAAGGTCACTAGGTTGGTTAGGCAGGACTTGCCCTTGTTGAAGTCATGCTGACTGTGTTAAATTACTTTCCTGTCCTCCATGTGCTTTAGCGTGGCTTCTAGGAGGAACTGTTCCACGATCTTCCCTGGCACAGAGGTGAGGCTGACAGGTATGCAGTTCCCAGGGTCCTCTTTTCTACGCTTTTTAAAAATGGGTGCAATGTTTTCCTTTTTCCAGTCACCAGGGATTTTGCCTGATTGTCTTGGCTTTTCAAACATCATGGACAGTGGCTTAGCAACTCTATCAGCCTGTTCCCTTGGGACCCCAGGATGCATCTTGTCACATTCCATAGATTTATGTATGCTCAGGTGCCACAAGTGGTCATGAACCTGATCTTCTTTTACAGTGGGAGAGACTTTGCTCCCCCAGTCCCTGCCTTGCGGGACACTTGAGAGGTGTGGGAAAAGAGTAAAGACTGAGGCAAAAATGTTATTGAATCTCTCAGCCTTCTCCTTGTCTGTTGTTATAGGTTTGCCAGTCATCTTCATCATGGGGGGGTGACCTTTTCTGACATCCCTGTGGAAAGCCCTTTTTATTATTCTTTGTGTTCCTTGCCAAATTCAGCTCCAGCCACACCTTGGCCTTCCTGAACCCCTGCTGGGCAGTGTCCCTATACTCTTCTCAGGATACCTGCCCCTGCTTCTACTGTCCCTGCCTTTCCTTCTTGTCCTCTAGTTTGAAAAGCATGTCTCAACTCAGCCTTGCTGATCTCTTGCCTCCCTTTCCTGATTTCTTACACTTGGTTACTGAGAGTTCTAGCACTCTATGGAAAGCTCTTGCACTCTATGGAAAGCATCCTTAAAGATCTGCCAGTTCTGCTCTGTTCCCTTGTCCCAGAGGGTAGTTTCACTCTGTCTCCTATTGGCTCAGTCCGTGAAGAGCTGCTTTCCTAAGTTTCAAAGTTTGCTTTCCTAAAAATCAGGGTGCTCATTTTACTCTTTGCCTGACCCATATCTCTCAAGGCTGTGAACTCCTACAGTGCCTGATCTCACTGCAGCCCAGGCTGTCTCCAGTGTTTAATGTTTCTGATTAAGTCACTTGTGTTAGTGGCCACCAGGTCCACTATCATATCCCCTCGCTGGGGGGCTGATTGCCTACAGCTTGCTGTGCTGCTTTTCCAGCAGATGTCAGGGTGGTTGAAGTCCCTCAGCTGGGAGAGAACATGTGAGTGTGATGCCTCCTGTAGCAGGAATGAGAAACCTTTGTTTGAATGGCTGTCCTTGGTTGGATGGCCTGTAGTAGACACTAACAACAACAAGGTTCCCTTTGTTGCCTTGCTCTATGATTCTTACTCATAAGCTTTCAACCTGCTCGTGACCATTCCTTAAAGACAGATCTTCACACTTTCCTCTCTGGAAGCGGTACTCCTCTTCTAAATGGCTCTTTCTATCATGAGTGGCACTAGTTCAACCAGATAGAAGAATGGTGTGGAAAACACTTCTGCTATGGGACTGTGTGTTTTTATGCAGAAAATAGAAATCTATTGAGTACCCTGCTTGGCCACAGAAGGCAACGTACAATTCTACCTTTGCTAACAGCCTGGAGGAAGTAACTACTCATGTCATCATGTTGGCCTTTATCTTGTGAAATTTTCTGTGTTTTTATCTCCTCCCTGGGCAATAGAATTTTACATATAAATCACATAAGATAGCAGAACACCACTGTATAGAAAAGATAATTTTTGTTCTTCTGAAAGCAGGAGAAATCTGCTGTATGCTGCCTGTCGCACCTCTGATACACAATGAGTGTGCCTGCAACTGTCCTGGGAGGCTACTAAACCTTATGGCTATTTGGTTGTCCTCCAAATCTAATGTTATCTTTTCAGATGTGACATGATCCAAGACCTTTATAAAATTCTGAGGAGAAAGTGCCTGCAGTGTAAAATTAGAAGCGGGGGGTGACCATCATTTGGGTTTTGACCAAGAGCCACATCCATTGAGGGTAACACTTGGCTTTCCCAATGACCAGAGAAGGCACACAGGGCGAAGCAGATCATTTGCATTGACCAGCTACTCTGAGTGACTAGGAACACAGGCTGAAATGGCAGTTTGCTCACTTTGTAGATATATGGATTACTTAATCAATGTAAATTAGTAGTAACATCATAACATTTTTTTCTCTGCTGCAGTGAGTAACAATAGAGAAGAGAAACATGAATGAGAGGCAAGACCAAAAGATATTTGCAAATAAGTTGGAGAGATTTGAAGTGGTTTATAAGAGACAAGGAGGTTTGTCCTTCTAAAGAAAAGAAGAGTGGCTTTTAGAGTTGTGTGTTTGGAGGTTTGATTTCTGTTCATTACACTGAAACTGTGAGTCTTATTCAGACCACAAAACTCCTAAGGAGACAACCAAACACTACCACAAGAACAAAAGTAATAAAAACTGAAAAGCAGAGAGGGAAAGAATTTCTTATCTAGACTTCGTTTCATACAAATGAGTGACTAGAACTTGGAAAAGATAACCTGCTTATTATTTCTGTCTCTTAAACTCACAATGTACATCGTCAAGCTGTCCTTTATTCTTTTAGACAGATTTGGACACATCAAGTTAACTGTGCCAATATTTTTACCATGAAAAAATTTCAGCAGTTCACTGCAGGTTAAAGGAATTAGGAAGTTGAACTGGAAAGATACCAAGATTTTCAGGCTGGGATACAAGGTAGGGGACAGGTCGATGGCTTGGAAGGAAGATACATGAAACCACAAACATTTTCTGTGCTTGATCTGATACTAGAAGAATCATAGAATCATAGAATCACCAGGTTGGAAGAGACCCATTGGATCATCGAGTCCAACCATTCCTATCAAACACTAAACCGTGTCCCTCAGAACCTCGTCAACCCGTGCCTTAAACACCTCCAGGGAAGGTGAATCAACCACCTCCCTGGGCAGCCTGTTCCAATGCCCAATGACCCTTTCTGTGAAAAACTTCCTCCTAATCTCTAGCCTAAATCTCCCCTGGCGTAGCTTGAGGCCATTTCCTCTTGTCCTATCCCCTGCCACTTGGGAGAAGATGTCAACTCCCTCCTCTCCACAACCTCCTTTCAGGTAGTTGTAGAGAGCAATGAGGTCTCCCCTCAGCCTCCTCTTCTCCAGGCTAAACAACCCCAGTTCTCTCAGCTGTTCCTCATAAGGCCTGTTCTACAGTTCACCAGCTTTGTTGCTCTTCTCTGGACTTGCTCCAGAGTCTCAACATCCTTTTTGTGGTGAGGGGTCCAGAACTGAACACAGGATTCAAGGAGCAGTCTCACCAGCACTGAGTACAGAGGGAGAATCACCTCCCTGGACCTGCTGGTCACACCATTTCTGATACAAGCCAGGATGCCATTGACCTTCTTGGCCACCTGGGCACACTGCTGGCTCATGGTCAGTCGGCTGTCGACCAACACCCCCAGGTCCCTCTCCTCCTGCCAGTTTTCCAGCCAGGCTTCTCCCAGTCTATAGCTCTGCATAGGGTTGTTGTGCCCCAAGTGCAGGACCCAAAATTTGGCCTTGTTAAACCTTATGCCATTGGACTCAACCCAGCAGTCCAGCCTGTTTAAATCCCTTTGTAGAGCCTCCTTACCCTCCAGTAGATTGACACTTCCTCCCAGTTTAGTGTCATCTGCAAACTTACTAAGGGTACACTCAATGCCTTCATCCAGGTCATTGATGAAGACATTGAACAGGGCTGGACCCTGCACTGAGCCCTGAGAGGAATGTTCCTGTTTCCTTTTTTCCCAGGTAACTGGTTTTCTCAGCTGTAGGGTGGGAAAGCTTCTGAGTAAGTGGGAGCAGTCTCTGAGAATCACTAGTATTCAGCAGCCCAAGAATATTGAATAACATCCATGTATTTTTCCTGTTCAGGAGTGATTTCATCTGGCAATTCCTTACTTTGTTAGGGAATTCAATGTTTTCTCTGCAGTTGCCTTTATTGTTTTATATGAGGTTTTGTTTGATGTCACAGCGATATAAGGTACCACTGGGGAAGGGAAAGAATAAAAAAGAAAAAACAGATTTGTTTTATCATGCTTTTGTTTTGGGACTGGTAGATTGATGAAGTATGAATGTGCTGGTTCTGGAGCTGAACCCCCATAGTTTGGTGGCAAGTGGAATTGGCCAGAGCCCTGGGCTTGAATGTTTTGGGGTGGCAGGAGGCTGCTGCTTTTATGCGCGCAATTGCAAACACTATCAGGAAGAAAACAGAGCCACCAGTCAATCAGCAAAATTAGCTACGTGACCAGCAGCAAAACTCATAGAGTTCCCCCTGCCCTTCCCTGCTAAGTGAGTTCTATGTTTTGGGGAGGAAAGGAAAAAGAATAGCTAATTATCTTGAATGGCTCGTTCTGAAGCAGAGACTGGAAATTAATTCTGTATGGGAATTTGGTACTGGGAGAACAGAGGATGCAAAGGCGGCTGAAAAGCAACCCTGAAGTTCGGTTTATTTTGATTCAAAACCTGTGAGGAGTGGATACTGTCATCTATGTCATTATTTCTGCTGTTTGCAGAGGAAAAATAGGTTAGGCCCTGAGAGTACTTAGAGTTATCTTACACTGAAAGTCTGGGGAGTCCCACAGGAACAGGGCTTACCCTTGCTGTATCCTCTCTGTCACCCACAACTTTTCTTTCACACCACTCTGCTCACTCTGTTTCCTTTTCTGGATGGAAAGGGAAGCTGCTGGAGACTCCTCAAAGGACACTGGACCTTCTTTCCTCATGCTTGGAGAATAGTGGGGAAAGGCACTGGACTGTTTCTCTTGTTCTTTCCCAAGTCCCAAAGAAAGAGAAGCAGATACAAGGTCTTCAGCCTTTCTCTCCTTCAGCATAAAGTGGAAATTGGAAGAACAGCCCGTGCCTCTGTCTTTCTGGGGGAGCACAATTCACAGTGTTAAAAGGAGCTTTTTTTCTTATTACCCTTGCAGAGTGCTGGAGGGAAGGGGAGCCTAGCTACGGCTCCTACTGGGTGATGGTACTGGCTTCAGTGCCAGCTAGGCACCTGTGAAGGAGTGCTGCACGAGGACCAGTCTGCATGAAGCCAGGGACCTGAAGGACACATGTAAGGAACCCAACCACCAAGTTAACTACTGTTCACGCACTTCAATTCACATATTCAACAGTCCTGAAAAGTACAGAAGCAGTCTCAGTTCCAAGCTGTCCCTTTTTGTGTCAGGTAATTTAATTTCTTCCTGGAGGGACCAATGTTCAGATGATGAAAAGCCTTTCTCTTTGCGTGGGGCGGTGTGAGATGGCAGCAGATGAAATCTCCCAGAATCAAAGAAAACATGACCACCAACTAGGTCCAAGTTACCATCCTTTGGATTTCTGTGCAGACTGCAGCTGTCCTGCTGGTGCCCTTTCCAAAATCAAAGCCCTCCACCCTGAGAGCCAGTTAGCAGGACTACAGCTGCCTCTTGGAGAGGAGTGAAACAAGCTGGCAGGACTTATCTTGTGTTCTCTCAATGGAAAGTTACGTTTTCATTCTATGACAGCATCCACTTGGGATACTAAAATAAGCTTCCAGTTCCTTATTGGGAATAGATGATGGTACAGAAAGATTGAGATCTGCCCAATGCAAATAAGCGAGTAGTCAGGGAATATGAATCAAGAATCCTTACTCCTAGGTTTCCCTCAAGTTAATACCAGACAACTGTGTTTCTCCTGGGTATGGGAACAGACAGTGGTAGTGGGCTGACATTTATTCGGAGACTGAGGCCCCAGCCTAAGGAATGCTCACTGAAATGCTTTAAATGTTGTCAGTCATGGCCTTTCTAAATGAATAGTAAAAATGAACACCAATCCCCACAATTATTCCTATAATTTCTCTGCCAGACTTTTCCTTTTTTTTAAAGGAAACAAGTAATTTTAAAATTTGTCTTTCCTTTGCTTTTTGATACAGTCACCTGTCCTGGGAATAGAGCAGGGGCAGGAAGAGCATAACAGTATTCCAGAAAAAAGTTCCTTTCCAGAGACTTTGGAAAAAAATTCCATGAATTCTATAGTAATTTTTTCTATGGTTCTAGTCAATGTACAGGATATGACAACAAAGTTCAACCCTATATTCTGGATTTACACTTTTACTCTGTTGAGTCAAGTGGTTGAAGATAGCCATTCCTACCCCCAGTTAAATTTTCTTCTATTCCTGTACTGTGTTTCTTTGCCCTTTTCAGAAATAGCACAAGGACTTTAATTGTTTAGACCAATCATTGCCTCTAACAAAACTTGTAATGGAGAACTTCCCTCTTGTTTTGTCTATGAAAAGATTGAAAAGACACCAAATAAATAACCTGGGATTTGCTGTTGGTTGCTGTGAAGTCTGTGTTGCTATTTGTAAGCTAGCAGTGGTTCTATTCGTGCTTGTTCTATGAGCGTATAAATATGGAGAGCACTCCAAATGTAATCTCTAAACCATTAATTTTTCAGGCATATTTATCTATCTATGATCCCATGGGTCTTTTCCAACCTGGTGATTCTATGATTCTATCTGTAGGAGAGCTATTATGTAGAACTCTTCTCTTACATACTTGCCTTTTACAGAAATGTTTCTTCACTGAAGCTGTTTTGATTACTCTCAATGTCAGGACATCTTATGATTCCCTAGTTAAAGTGGTCCTGAAGTACTGATTTTGTTGAGCTAAGCAGGTGATAATACAGTTGTATCAAGGGTACAAGTAACTTCTGAAATTGTAAGCATCATGAAATTCCTGAACCGAACCTTGGAGGGAAGTTCATTTAGAGGTAGGGAACTAGTTATATTTGTGGGTAGAAGAGATAAGCATGGGGATCACATATCTTGTAAAAGCAGCATTTGATAAATAAATAAAATCACTCAAACCAGGCCTTCATCTCAAGAAATTTGGTCTTATCGCTCTCTTAAAGGTCCTGACCAGAAATGCATTGCAAGCTGCTAATTCATTGAAGTATAGATGGTTTTGATTTGCTGGTTGTGGTTTTTGTTTGTTGTTTTTTTGTTTGTTTGTTTATTTGGTTTTTTAAATTTAAAGCTTCTCTGTCCTTCATACCAAATGCACTATATAAAATTAAAACCAAGGTGGAGTAGGGTCTCTCTCCTAGCTACTGATAGAATGATTCTTTGTCTGAGTGAGCCTGATTTCTTATTGACTTAAGAAATTCAGCTGTCAAAAGTTAAGAAATTTTTATACTTTTCTAAAGATGAACTTCAAATCAAATAGCAAGGAAGTTGGAGATGACTTTGTTGAGCAAGTTTTAATTTCTTCTAAATGATTTCCTTCAGTTGGGTATCACTTTGGAAGAGAGATTTTCATCTTGCAAAGAGATGTTTCCAGTTAGTAACATCAGACAGGAATTTAGTTGGCTACAAAATGAAACCTTACAAATAAGTCCTATATTTCCTTTATAAAGCTATTACTTCCTTACAAATCAGTATTGAGTACACACTAATTGTATTTAGAGGACTGATTGTCCATTGATTAGGATGTAGGGCTGCAAGCTAGGAAATCAGGGATGATGCTTTGGGCTCAGTGATTTTGTCAGAAAGATGCTGCTACACCCCAGTATTTGTTTGCTATGCTCCTTGTTGCTGAACTTTCTGGAGGCTGAGAAAGAGTCTGGAGCTGTGGGATCAAATTCTGATACCAGCATCCTGGGCTACAGATGCCAAAGGGAAGTGAGATGTCTTAAACTTTCTCCCTTTCTGTGCATCATGCACAAGCTGATATGGAAGGACCTATGCTAGGCTGGGATTTACAGCCCTACAGGCTTTTCTGAAGTTCAGCATCTGTATTGTTCCTTCACAAAACAGAGGCAAAATAACTCTTTTTCCCCCCATAAGTGTTTGTTTTAAATAGAGCAGAAGCTTCAGCTGGTCCCACACTCCTATCCCTTCATGTAAACCACCAGTGATTGTGTCTTCTACCAAATGACTCCCACCATGAACATCTCCCACTTTCCAGGAAATATCATCAATATCATCAGCTCTTCTGGGAAGGACACTCTCCAGCCTTTCAGCCAGGCAGGACAGGGTTCAGATCCACAGGGAAGAGGTAGGAGAAGGGGAAAATAAGGAAGAAGACTGAGTGTAACTCCGTAGCTTAGTAGGTAGCATGTGTCTTGGGAGACAGGTAACTGGTCTATTGTAATGGAATTGCTGAGGAGGCAATTGGATTTGGGTCCTGTGCTCTAATCCTGCTTTTCTATTCTGAGTGATAGGCTGTTATATAATAAGAGGCTGGGTGTGCTTTAACTGTTGTGAGTGCTCTAACGTTGCTCTGATTGTGGGATGCAGAATATGCGAGAAATCAGCAAGGCAATGCCTAGAATGGGGCTGATGGACTCTGGGAGACCCACCACTCTCACGATAGCCTGAGATGTGTGCAGAGTTGGCACACAAAAAAACTCAGTTTGCACAAGTATCATCATTTACAGATTTGGGAAACCTGTGGTCTAGTCATTGGTTTGGAGACAGCTTGCTGTCTCTAGGTACATAAGCTCAGTGTGGGAGCTTAGGTTCATCCATGAATCTGGCCTTTACCTGTGTATGCCTCTGGTTTTGTGTCTGTAAATTTTGGAAACTGTTATACCTAAAACATTAAGATAAATAAATATGATTTAAGCCAGACCTTCATGAAGTTAATGTAAAGATCCTTGTGAGTTTCACAGCTCTTGCAAATAATTGCAAGAGCTCTCCAGTAACCTTCTAATACACTACTTCATACTATAGTCATGGAGAGTACTTAAAATATTTATTCTAATAAAAAATGCTATTCTAAATTTTGATAAGTAACCTGTTTTATTAGTAGTAAGAAAATACTTGCACAGACTTCAGTATGTGTGCATTTGTTTCAACACAAGTAGCATTATTAGAGAAACAATCATGTTTTTCAGAAAAGTACCCAGGTGCTATGCCAGAATCCAGGATAGCTGCACTCTGGTGCCAGCTCTCTTGTGGGGTTACTGAATGGTCTCTGTCCCATTACATCTTCCTTCCTGTCCAATCCTCTGTGAAATGAAACTTTAATTTTTTTTTTTTTTTTTTTTTTTTTGCAAAGTGCTTTTCCAGGGCTCTCTGTAGGAGCAAGTGGTTTGCTTTGTTTACAAAAGAATCAGCTCTCCCAGTCCAGGCACCACAGGTAGCCTTGGTGTATGCTAGAAATATGTCCCTGATGCAACAGAGTTTGGGGCATGGGTAAAGCCCTGGCTCCTGAGTGGTATCACTGGTTTGGTGTATCATATTTGGCTGTTGCTGGAGACCTGTCTTCCCCTGGAACCGCAAAAATCAGAAATAACAGTGGGCATGTTTAAAAAAAAAGTTTAAAAAAAAAAGGAGAATAACTTCTCACCAGAGAGACCTGCTATGAAGCATTTACAACAACATGCAGGATTTGGGTAGCTCCAAGCCAGGCACAGACAGAAATGGGAATAAACTTAGTTTGTAAGAAAAATCAGGAAAATGTAGGACTCATAAAAATAGTGTTTGCTTTTATTTTTCAAGGTGTAAACTTAGACTTTTGTATGTGACAGTACCTGTAGAGGCTCACTGGAAACTATCTGGGTGCAACAGTTACTGGGGAGGAAAGTGTTACCTCAGGTTGAAGAAGATGTAGTATTTCTTATTGTATTCTGCTGTTTGAGAATAATTTTTGTCAAAAATATCTTTGAATTCTGGTTTCTTATTGTTTGTTTAGATCATATACAGCACGCATTGTATGTTCTAACCAGTCTTAATTCTTTGCAAATGTACAGCTCTAAATCTGCCTGTATTTCCAGTCCCACTGTCATAAAAGTAATTGACTTCATAGGGTTATTATGTGTTTGCCTAATTATTGGTATTTCTCTCCCCGTATGATGCTAATTTAACTTTTACATGTCTCATCTTGGATTTATTTCGGATTTTCTTGTATACTTTTTTTTTTTGGTCTTGGCAGTATGTTTGCTTGGGCTCAAAGTATCAAATTTAACCGTGACAGAGTCTCTATTCAGTTCCAAAGTTATTTTCCATTCTTTATTTTCCTCAGTATTGACATGGGACACAGTTCCAATAAACAGTTCATATAGCATAGCATCTCTGATGACATACACATTTATATAAATCGGCTTTTCTGTTTTTATCTTTTTTTTCCCCATCTCTGTATATATTCCAGTATGCAGAAATTTTATTTGTGGCATATTTAGTGATAGATATCTCACACAAACAAAATTTTGCCCAAGTTTATTGCTCACTGGTTGCACAATATTTCTTTATTAAAAAAACCCACCTCCTCCTGTTTTTTTAAATAACATTCTCTGCACCTCACCTTCAGTTAGTTTTGCTATGTGACCTTGCATAATGAAACCCCTCCAGTACCTCAGATAAATAGCAATGTGCAACTGCTCAACTTCCAGAAGGGTGTTGGGAGATTTAATGCACTGCCTTTGGGATATGCAAACAGCCCTGCTTAGCTCAAAGATAAGATGGCCCAAATAATTCAAAGATAAGGAAATACAAAAGGGAGGTTCTTTCTGTCAACACAGGGTTGTGAATTAAACAGTGGATCTTGGGTTTTCTTTTTGAATCAGCTACCCAGAAAAATGTACTTGGTGGAAAATGCTGGGTTTTTTTCTCTGTTTGCAAAATTACATTACAAACATTTGAACATTCACATTTGACATGCTTGGTAGCCACTGCTAAGGTGCACACCAGCTCTAAAGTAAACGTGTTCAAGAGCTTGTGAATCGTGTGCCCAGTCTCACAGACATTAAACTGTGTATTGTGTATTTAACTTTTGTATTTTGAAGGTGCAAGAGCCCTGTGTTGGACCTTTGCACATAATAATAAGTATCTGAAACTGTAGTCAAGAATGTCTGCTGAATGACGTCACCTTCTCAGTGAATATAATCAGTTATGTCATTCACTTGCTGCTTTTGAATAAGGGGAAAAAATCCATAGTAAAAACACAAGTCTGTTCACGAACAATTCATAAATAGAGAAGGGAGGTAATATCTTATTAAATAAGTGACACCAAATAATTTGCTTCATCCAGATTTTTCCAGCAACATGGTTAACTCAGTTGAATTGCATTTCCTGACATTTAATGAGCAATTTCTGGTATATACATTTAACCAGGAAAAACAGGAAATTCACCTCTATGGAGAAAGCTAACAAAAGACCTGCATGTTGTGACAAAGTTAAAACTGCAGTAGGAACTTTAACATATTCATTTCCTGGTTTCTTGTTATAATAATTATGCATCCTTTGCCTGTCAGTAATTGAAGCCCAAGGCTTTCACAACAGGTGTGTGAAGTTAGGCTTATGTCCTTGTCAGACACTCAATTAAATAGTCTGATTCTTCAGAAATACTAGGTATACCTCAGCTCCCTTTTGCTGAAAAGCTGCACTTTTAAAACTCACATCATAGGTATTGAATTTAATTTCCCAAATGGCAGCTGGGACTGAAAAATCACATGCTTCAGAGATGGAGGCAGCAGGTTTTGCAAAAATAAAATAACATCTTCCCTGGCTCGTTTTGTATCTAACTGCTCTCAGACAATGATGAGTGTCTACTGTGTATGTTATGGTCTATAACCTATTCAAAATAAGGTTTGTTTGATTTTGGCATACAACATTATGGAAAGATTTTTCATCCATCTAGTCCTTGGACTTTATGGCAATGAGTTACATCTGGGACATCAGACGGGTCATCACCAAATCCCCATGAAACACCTCCCAGATTGTTTTCTCAGGGTGTTCTCTGTGCTTGGCACCTTTGTAAGACATAAAATCCCTGGTCCACAATAGGAAGAATGATTTGTGATTTTTGCTGTGCAAGTACAAAGGACTTTCATTTATGTGAAGGGCTAGTGTTACCTGTTAGTGTTCCTGCATGCTTCTCGCCTCAAAGGCCAGAATGTCATCAGGCAGACAATAAAGAATCCATCCCTGTGAACGTCCCTGTTAAATAGAAAAAGTCAAAACACACATCCTCAACCCTCAATAGCTATAAAAACAACTCCAATTTGCTTATAGCATTCATGAGGCAGACACATGTAAGCCCTTGGTTTTGGCTGCAGCACAGCTTGCTTGGTCAGGTATATCAGATTTAGTGCTCTCAAGAAATGGCACCAATATACCAAAAGATTTAAGCAAAACAAGAGCTATAACAGATAAAATTATTAAATTAAGTGGTACAAGTCCAAACAGGCCTCAGCAGTTTCTCTTTCAGAGTGGAACTCCAGAGATGTTTAAGCATTGGAAGAGTGAAGTCCTCAAAGAGCTTCTTGGTGCAGGAAGTGGGGCAAGGAAGCAAAATCATCTTTCCACTTGCCTTGGTAAACTCATGCCAGGAATTGTTTAACACAGATAGAGTGATCCTGGATTTTTTTTTCTTTAATGCATTGCTATCCCTCAAAGGATGCTGAAATGAAATTCAGGTGCTTCCTGCTTCTTAAGTTGTCAAATGTGTTGTCAGAGTTGCCTTGGCTGGTTTTAACAAGAGCCAAAAGGACACGTTTCTCTCTGTAAACCACAACTTGTGAACCTTCTTCACGCTCTTCTGAGGAATGGCCAAAGCTTGTTGTAGGAAAGCACAGGCTACTTCTAGTAATGCTAGAAAATCTCTCAGGTTCTTAGTTGCACAGCTCACCCCATTGGGTAGAGATTCTCATCTTGGTACTTGTATGGACATATCATGTAGAGAGTAGCTGTTGAGATGTTCCGTCCTTTGTTGTTAGTTTGGGACATTGGTTTTCTCCTGTATTTGTCCACTTTCATGCTACAGTTCTCCTGGCTCTGCTGGAAGCCAACACATGGGTGGTTTTGCTCTATAGGTGTCAGGGACATCTGTGTGAATTATGGTACACATAAAGGGAGACCTCTGTATCCCTGTGGGAAGTCACATGGGCACTTGTGATTTAAGGAGGCTGACTGTGATGATCCACCATTCTCTACCCATCACATATATACTTCTAAATTAGAAACTAATTCTACCTGCTCTACAAGCCAAAGTTAGGGATGAAGATTTTCCTTGAATAGGGCTCAGTGCTGGGTCCAGCCCTGTTCAATGTCTTTATCAATGACTTGGATGAAGGCATAGAGTGCACCCTTAGCAAGTTTGTGGATGACACTAAGCTGGGTGGGAGCATGGATCTGCCGGAGGGTTGGGAGACTCCAAAGGGATCTGAGCAGGCTGGATCCATGGGCTAAGGGCAATGGCAGGAGGTTTAACATGGCCAAATGGCGGGTCCTGCACTTGGGGCACAACAACCCTGAGCAGCTCCAGACTAGAAGTCTGGCTGGAAACTGCCTGGAGAAGAAGCACCTGGGGGGGTTGTTTGAACAGGAGCCAGCAGGGGCCCAGATGGCCAAGAAGGCCAAGGGCATCTTGGCTTGTATCAGACACGGTGTGACAAGCAGGTCCAGGGAGGTTCTTCTCCCTCTGGACTCAGCCCTGGGGAGACCGCTTCTTGAATCCTGGGGGCAATTGTGGGCCCCTCACCACAAGAAAGAAGTTGAGGCTCTGGAGCGAGTCCAGAGAAGAGCAACGAAGCTGGGGAAGGGGCTGGAGAAGAGGAGCAGCTGAGAGAGCTGGGGTTGTTTAGCCTGGAGAAAAGGAGGGTGACGGGAGACCTCATTGCTCTCTACAACTCCCTGAGAGGAGGTTGTGGAGAGGAGGGAGCTGGCCTCTTCTCCCAAGGGACAGGGAACAGGATGAGAGGGAATGGCCTCAAGCTCTACCAGGGGAGGTTTAGACTGCACATTAGGAAAAAACTGTCACAGAAAGGGTCATTGGGCCCTGGCAGAGGCTGCCCAGGGAGGATTCGAGTCACCTTCCCTGGAGGGGTTTAAGGGACGGGTGGACGAGGTGCTGAAGGACATGGTTTAGTGTTTAATAGGAATGGTTGGATTCGATGATCCAGTGGGTCTCTTCTAACCTGGTGATTCTATGATATGATTCTATAAAAAAAAAACCAAACCAAAACCCAATGACTTTTGTCAAATGAAATTTAAAAATCATATAATTTTCTTAAAGTTAGAGGTCAGATACATTATAATTAATAAAATGATTCTCAGTAAAAGAAAGACTTTTTTTATAACCATACAAAAGAACCCAGACACCTGATTTGTAGATCATGGGTTGATTATGCATCTTTAAACAAACTAATGCAGTAGATCTGAGTGATCCATACAAGGCTTTATTAAACTAAATAGAATTCCCCAAAGAACCAAGAATGCATTAAGTTGTATAAATCAGAATATTGCTTGTACTGCAATATGCAATGGCCTCAAGTTGCACCAGAGGAGGTTCAGATTAGACATCAGGAAAAATTTCTTCTCCAAAAGCATTATCAGGCACTGGCAGAGGCTGCCCAGGGAGGTGATTGAGTCACAATCCCTGGAGGTTTTTAAAAGATGGGTAGATGAAGTGCTTAGGGATACATATTATGGTTTAGTAGTGTACAGTTGGACTTGACCATTTACTAAGGTCTTTTCCAACCAAACGATTCTATGATGTTATATCAGCTGTCAAAAAGATTTATTAATTTTTGAGTGACACCATTCTTTTAACAGGACATACAGCAGAAGAAATAATACAGCATGAGCTAGAATGAAAGGATTGAAGGTAAGAACTAGAAAAGTGATTAAAACCAGGTAAGGTTCAGCATGAAAATCAGAAGTCTGGGAGGAGACACTCAAATACCTCCTGAAACACGGATGGATATGTTAGGGAGATAAGGACTCAGTTGCTCGTTACCCGCAGGTAATGAGGGTAGAAGACATTAAGCAACACTTGGTCAATGACACTCTAGTAGTAACAAGACAAATTCACACCTCTTCCCTTGGTTTCAGCACAGCTGTCCCCACTATACTTAAACATGAGTTTGGTGCCACGAACACTTGAGCAGGGAAAGGGGAGGGAGTTGCAGAGGAACCAGAGCTGGGGATTTTGGGCAGTAATGGTCAGGGAGATTTGTATGTGCTAAAACAGTCAGGTTTAAGTGCTCCTCCTAAATTAATCAGTGGTCCCTTCTCTCCCAGGTGACCCTTCTGTTGAGACATGCCTTCTCTTTTAATATATATGAAAAGTCTCCTGAAGTACCATGATGTTGACTGTAGATGATGTTGGTGTGGTTGGCTGTAGACAAAGTCTGTGCTGCAAACAGTCCAAGGAAGGGTTGTCAATTCATTTTGAGCATTAAGCCTTGTGGACCCAAGTTAAATCTTCCAACTGCATATGCTACAGCTGAGATAAGTCACTCTCTCTTTCCTCCTTCTGTTCCTTTGTTCTCCTCTTCTTTGTTTCAATAAAAGCTGCTGCAGCATACGCATATCAAAAACCTGAAAGTTGTCTGGCACTTCAGATCAAGGAATGGATTCAAATTCACTGCCTCAGGATATGTGTCAAGTCACTGTGCTTATCTTGCTCTTATATTACTGACTTTCTAGTTTTCACTGGGGGTAGTTTTCTGCTCACACTTATTGGCTTTCTAACCACGAGCAAGGGAAGCCTGTGGAGGATAGCACCTCCATGCAGAAACTGGGCAAGGTTCCCTCTTTCCTTTGAGCAATGAGGAAAGGAAGAAAGGGAATTGGGATCCCCAGGAGGTAAGAGTGAAATTGACTTGATGTCCGCCTGGTAGCAGTAGTCCATTATTACTGTAATTGTGATTATTTCTATTTACAGCTGTAAATGAGGGGTACCGTAGATTCCTTTGAATGATTACTGAAACCAACAATAATGTGGAAAGCGCAGGCCAGTATGTAAGGGTTGATGCCAATATTTTCCCAAGAGTATTTTTTCATGCCTAAATGTAAATACATTATATTACTTTTGGTATTTATTCCTGTGGTCTACAGAATTGTATTTTTAGCTGCTTTTTCTGGAGTTACTTTGATGAATTTTCAGAGCCCCTTTGGAAAATCTAACACAACAGAGTAATTTAGGATGCATTTAAAACCAGCAGAACTTTAGAAACAGAAATTAATGCTCTGAAAATCCTTCTATCAACCCAGCTAAACACACTGGGTAACGAAATATTCAATCAGAATTATTGCATGCAGAGGAGACAGGCATGTCTGTGTTTACACTGTGATTCAGGTCTTGTTAGAGAAAGTGAATAGGTAGCTGTTTTTTCGTCAGGATTTTTAAATATATTATATGTGAGTGTGTGTGAGTGTAGGCTTTGAAAGATCCCACCTGTACCTCCTTGTAAGTCTACGAAATTATTTTTTCAAAGTGGTTTTATTTTTAATATGTACTTCCATGCTTATATGTATAAATTAGTAGGAAGTATTATAAAGAAAAAACAGTAAAAATTATGAGGAACTGAGGTTTCATGAAATATTGCAATACTGCTCTGTCTGTAAAAGGCCAGATTCTGGAGGGTAAATTGAAACATCATTATGTCCCAGGCTCCAAAAGTAATTTTGAACACTGCAGAGATCCCTGTCTCTATGGATTTGCCAGAACTAAGGACAGTAGTACTGGCTTTGGGGTCTGAAGGCAGGTATTGAAACCTTGGCCCCATACTAAGGTGCCTGGCCCTGATGTACGGACCCTGTTAGTGTCTCTGTGTGGCTGTGTCTTGTGCTATGTTGGTGGCCCAGCTCATCTGGAGGTGGGTTGGAGGTCTGAATGTTGTACTTTTTTGCACAGTGAAGATGTGCCCTTCAGCTCTAGTGGAACAAACACTGTGGCAGTACCAATGCCAGTTTGGGCTTTTAGGGTCATTGTAAGATCTGCCCTGGAAGCAAGGAATCAACTTCTTTACCCATGAGATGTACAGTGCCCTCTTTTGCATACGCTTTTGCATGCTCAGTGAAAATACAGTGGGTTCAAATGTTGGTCAATTAGTAATCTGGGGTGTAAAATGAAACAGATGGAATGAAACACATACAGTGAAACACAACACATTCTGAAAAATGAGCAAAGGGTTAAAAGTCTGGAGTTAGAAGTCAGGAGACTTCTGACCCTGTCATGATCTCTCTGTGAGACCTTGCACAACTCCTGTTACCTTTCTGCCTCCGTTTCTCCATTTATAAATAATTTCCTGCTCTGTATCATATGAACCAGTTCATGCTTGGACAGTTTTGAACATTAAACACTCTTAAAAAGGCTAAGTAGTAT
The DNA here is from genome assembly GCA_033558105.1 of Coccyzus lansbergi. NCBI lineage: Eukaryota > Metazoa > Chordata > Aves > Cuculiformes > Coccyzidae > Coccyzus > Coccyzus lansbergi. The sequence continues at coordinate 124,580 of JAUMJK010001034.1, forward strand.
TATATAATAATGCCTTTTTCCCTGGTGTGATGAAGCCTGCATCTGTTCTCTGAGTTGATGGCAAGAAGGAAGGCTCATTCTAAACAGACAAAAATACATGAGGGATTGATTAAGAAAAAGAAGAAGGGGAAGGACAGAGTAGAAAGGCAATTGATGGGGAGAGGAAAACAGAGAAGAAAAGTCAATTAATTGACTTATCTTACTGCAGTGGAATGCTGAATCTGACCTCAAGTAAGGTAACATAAGGCCAACATACAGCAGGAAATCCTAAAAGCAGTTTATTTCATCAGTCATCCTGAGGACTGGGTAGCAGAGAAGCAGCAGAAGGAAGCAGATCCCAGTACGCTGAGGTACATCACCCACTGACATAACTGGCTGATGTGAAAAAAATGGACCAGAACAGCTATGTGGAAGATGTTATTCAAAGCAAATGCACCCCTTACCTGGCAAGTAATACAGAGAATCACAGAAACACAAGGTTGGAAAAGATTCAGGATCATTGAGTCCAACCATTCCTAAGCTGGGTGGTAGTGTGGATCTGATGTAGAGTAGAGAGGGTCTCCAAAGGGATCTGAACAGGCTGGACCACTGGGCAGAGTCCAATGGCATGAGGTTTAACACGGCCAAATGCCGGGTCCTGCACTTGGGGCACAACAACCCTATGCAGAGCTACAGACTGGGAGAAGTCTGGTTGGAAAATCTGCCAGGAGGAGAGGGACCTGGGGTTGTTGGTTGACAGCCGACTGAACATGAGCCAGCAGTGTGCTCAGGTGGCCAAGAAGGCCAGTGGCATCCTGGCTTGTATCAGAAATGGTGTGACCAGCAGGTCCAGAGAGGTTATTCTCCCTCTGTACTCAGCGCTGGTGAGGCCGCTCCTTGAATCCTGTGTTCAGTTCTGGGCCCCTCACCACAAGAAGGATATTGAGGCTCTGGAGCGAGTCCAGAGAAGAGCAACAAAGCTGGTGAAGGGGCTGGAGAACAGGTCTTATGAGGCCCTTCCCTGGAGGTAGTTGAGTCACCTTCCCAGGAGGTGTTTAAGGGATGGATGGACAAGTTGCTGAGGTTTAGTACTTGATAGGAATGGTTGGACTCGATGATTCAATGGGTCTCTTCCAAGCTGGTTATTCTATGATTCTATATGTTCGCCCTTTCAATTTAAAACTGTGGGTATGTCCATTCAGAAATATGCAACCAGGACTAGCAGTGTAACCTGTGTGCTTTGTGTGACACAGGTATGTGCATGCCCACACGTTTTGTATACATGAAAAGGACAGCAGTTTAAGATCTGTGATGTAAGGGTAGGAGGGGCTACAGCAAGGTAGCCACCTAGTGTAGGAAACTGAGAGTGCTTTAATCACTTCAAAGAGCAAGACTGAGAGGTTGAACCTGATGCTGTGAAACAAGGGCAGTCAGTGAAGGTATCTGAAGAAAGTGATTGTATTTAGGGTAATCATCAAAGGTAATGTTTCTAATTCTATTTTACATAGACGTCTTTCAGATAAGAGAGGAGGAAGTTGTGGCTGCCAGGAGAAAAATTGCTGAAGGTCTGGATAGGTGAATGGACGTGAAGAAATCAGGTTTTAGGATTATAGAGGGAGTAATGGGAACACATAAGATGCAGCAAACACATAACTGGTCCTGTGCAGGTGAAAAAGGGAAGGACTGGGAACCTTTTACATATTTAAGTGGAGATTTGCTAAAATTTGAGTCCATGATGGGGTGACAAAGACAGGAAAGCATGATGGCTCTGGAAGAAAGGAAACTTGCTTTGACATTTTGTGGTTGTTGAAGCAGATGAAACTTGAGATTACTTGAAGTAACCACTGGTTTACTATGACCTGCTTCAGGAAATTACCAACAACAGGAAATAACCAGGTCTAAGTAAATAGAACAAATGAAAGCAAAAGGAAAATTATGGAACTTCAGGTCTAAATGTGATCTGTGAGAAAGAATTTTGGAAGAAAGTTTAATCTGACCCTAACCCAAACCATCTGTGCCTATCTTTACTTTCAATACTCTTATCTCTGATCACACAGTACTATCACAACACTAAAATTTGGGACCTGAATCAGAAGTCCAATTAGTGCTGACTTCACAGTCTATGTAATCACTTAAATTTCAGGATTTTTATCTTCACCTGTGTATACATCCTCCCTTCCCCCACTGCAAACCCAAGCTATGTGTGCATATCTGGCAGATTTCCATCCATGGGATTCAAATAAATTTTGGCTTGTTTTGCTTTCCTTGCTGTTACCGGACACCAGTGAGGCAGAATTTCTTAAAGGTCAGACCTTGCTGCTCTCTATCTTCAAGAAAGGTGAGGAAGTTATGCATCCTCATCCCACATTCAACTGTGACAGTGGTGACCCAAGCCAGACAGAGTGACACCACTTGCACATTGTACTAGCAAAATAGTTTCTGTAGCAATAAGTAAGAAGTTGTCTTTCCATTTTTGGGTGACATTTTGCAGTTACAAACCTGTAATAGTTTAGCATATTTTCCACTAGCAGATACCAACAGCCTGTTAAAAGCTCATCACATGGAAGGTCTGGTGCCCTTCTAAATAACATGGAACTACAAAGAGACACTGTTTCTAGCTCTGACTCTGTATGACATATTCGGCTAGGGTTAGGGTTGAAGGACGTGATTCTGCCCCTCTATTCCCCTCTTGTGAGGTCTCATCTGGAATATTGTGCCCAGTTCTGTAATCCTCAACATAAGAAGGATATGAAGCTGTTGGAATAGGTCCAGAGGAGGGCTACAGGATGATCAGAGGGCTGGAGAACCTCCCATATGAGGACTGGCTGAAAGAGTTGCAATTGTTCATCCTGGGGAAGAGAAGGCTCTGTGGAGACATTATAGCAACCTTCTAGCACCTGAAGAAGGCCTAAAAGAAAGCCAGGGAGGGACTTTCTAAAAAATCATGTAGTGATAGGACTAGGGGGAATGGTTATAAACTGGAGAGGGGCAGATTTAGACTAGATATAAGGAAGAATTTCTTCATAATGAGAGTGGTGAGACACTGGAACAGGTTGTCATGGCAAGTTGGGGATGCCCCAACCCTGGAGGTGTTCAAGGTCAGGTTGGATGGGGCTTTGGGCAGCCTGACCTAGTGGGAGGTGTCCTTACCCATCACATGAGGGCTGGATCTAGGTGATCTTTAAGGTCCCTTCCAACCCAAAGTATTCTATGATTCTATGATAAGAGCTCCTCTGGGCTTTTTCTCTACTCTTTGGAGCAGAGCCTCCTGAACACCCCAACCACCACTACCGGGTCCTTCACTTGGGGCACAACAACCCTATGCAGTGCTACAGACTAGGAGAAGTCTGTCTAGAAAGCTGACTGGATGAGAGGGACCTGGGGGTATTGAATCATAGAATTATAGAATCACCAGGTTGGAAGAGACCCACCGGATCATCGAGTCCAACCACTCCTATCAAACACTAAACCATGCCCCTCAGGACCTCGTCCACCCATCCCTTAAAGTCCTCCTGGGAAGGTGTTTCAACTGCCTCCCTGAGCAGCCTGTTTCAGTGCCCAATGACCCTTTCTGTGAAAAACTTCCTCCTGATGTCTAGCCTAAATCTCCCCTGGCGTAGCTTGAGGCCATTCCCTCTTGTCCTATACCCTGCCACTAGGGAGAAGAGGCCAGCACTCCCTCCTCTCTATAATCTCCTTTCAGGTAGTTGTAGAGAGCAATGAGGTCTCCTCTCAGCCTCCTCTTCTCCAGGTCAAACAACCCCAGCTCTCTCAGCCGTTCCTCATAGGGTCTGTTCTCCAGCTCCTTCACCAGCTTCATTAGTAGACAGCCGACTGAACATGAGTCAGCAGTGTACCTAGGTGGCCAAGAAGGCCAGTGGCCCCTTGGGTTGTATCAGAAACATGGTGACCAGCAGGTCCAGGGAGGTTATTCTCCTTCTATATTCGGCACTGGTGAGACCACTTCTTGAATCCTGTGTTCAGTTCTGGGCCCCTCACCACAAGAAGGATGTTGAGGCTCTGGAGCAAGTCCAGAGAAGAGCAATGAAGCTGGTGAAGGGCCTGGAGAACAGGCCCTATGAGGAACAGCTGAGAGAGCTGGGGTTGTTTAGCCTGGAGAAGAGGAGGCTGAGGGGAGACCTAATTGCTCTCTATAACTACCTGAAAGTGACAGGGAACAGGACAAGAGGGAATGGCCTCAAGCTCCGCCAGGGGAGATTTAGGCTAGACATCAGGAGGAAGTTTTTCACAGAAAGGGTCATTGGGCACTGGAACAGGCTGCTCAGGGAGGCAGTTGAAACACCTTCCCAGGAGGTGTTTAAGGGATGGGTGGACGAGGTGCTAAGTGGAATGGTTTAGTGTTTGAAAAGAATGGTTGGACTCGATGATCCGGTGGGTCTCTTCCAACCTGGTTATTCTACGATTCTATGATTCTATAAATTTGATAGCTACAGCTTGCTGCCTCAATAGGTTCTCAGTTGTAGTCCTTCATCAGAGTGCCAAGCAAGCTCTTCTGGGCTGATTTGTTCCTCGGCACATAATTTAATAAGTTTATGTTTCTGTTATATTTGGACATGTGTTCAATAGAACATGAAGCAGATTTACCACTTTATCATAGACATAGCTTGCCCTGTTACACCACCTTCTGAGGACATGTCAGCAGGGTCTTGCAGCGAGAGCAGTGGGAAGGGCTCCAGGTTGCTTTTTATTCACAGTTCTTACTGCTGACCCTGTTGCATGACCCCATAAAATCACTTTTACTTTCTACTGCCACTCTATGCATTTTCCTTTCTCAACCATGGTGCCTATGTAACGTGTACAACATTGTAGTACCCTAGTACCTTGGCCAGGAGCTTGAAGTCCCTGTGATACTACTGCAAATAATAGTCTTCTCTGTCGGTGGTCCTCATAATTGCTAACAGGCTAAGTATGAGCATGTGTGAGAGAGTCTATTGTGCAACAAGATGCATGGCCTCTCCCTTATCTTATACTCCAAGGCTTGCATGTAGGAGTATTTACATGTCCTTCACATCCACATTTTTTTGGTAGAGCTGTCATTATCCAATACTAAGTAAAGGCTATAGGATGTTTGTAAATATACTGTTTATCTAGAGAAAGCTCATAGAAGGAAATAAGACAGGGCTAAATAAAGCCTTAGCGATTTTCAAGTGAAATGAAGAAAATGTAGGTGCAACCTGGTACATCCTCCCTTGCCTATGCCACCTTCCAGTGTCATCGTCTGCTCTTAAGGCATCAGCTCCCCTCTATGTTTCATGTACCTTTCCTGCCACATGCTCTTGTGACAGACCCATTTTAACTATGGCCCTTGAAAGTTGACAGAAGAGCTGTAACTCTAAAACGGCTGTCTCTTTCTTACTGCAGCTTCGTCTCTGAAAGACAGGGAACATTCTAAAATTGTGGTGTGTTTTCCCTATCTTATTTGGAAGGAGGTAAAACACTCTCTTACTGTGATTTGCTTTGTTAATGGGTTTTGTTTCATCTTACTTTCTTCTCTATGCTTGCTTACTTCAATTAAAGTGCAACATACTTGATTTTGATAAGGTTGAAAAACACATTTGCAAGCAACTTGCAGAAGAGTGAGATCTCCCTCAAGTGTATTCTTTATTAATTTATTATTGTCTCATGTTACTGCCTTATTTGTCTTCCTTAGCTTTATAAGGGAGTGAAGGTTTATAATGTTTATGAAGGATGCTGATTTACTTAAATTCTGAGAGATGAACCAAGTATAGTCCTTGATCAGGTCCTTGTGTAAGAATGGAAGACCAGCCTTACAGAAGGGGCAGTAGTTTGAGATTAAAAACTCCCTCTAGCCATTGCTTGCATCATTTTCCAGCTGCAAAAAGAATAGTAGCTTCAGAGTGCAAATTTCTAGCATAGTATATTTTGCACATTTGTTCAAGCTTAATCTTTTTCATTTCTCCATGCTTCTGTTTCCTGGACACATGGGCTTGGTTTAAGTAGGCACTTTTCTTACGGAGCTTTTTCAGCCTTTCAGAATGAAATCCAGCACTGGGAAGCTTTTGCTGCTGAAATAGCCTAGCAGCTACAGTAATGGAACACATGAAGATCGCAAATAGTTTTTAGAACTTCTTGCTTGACACAATGTCCAAGGAAACTGATGTTTATTCAGGCACAGGGACAGCACACTTCTTTTTTTCACCATCAATTCACCTTTTGTCAGTTCTGTCTAGAACACAGGGTCTGTCCCAGGCACCACATAACGTCAACTGTAATAAGTAGAGAAACTATTCACGCTTCACAAGTGAGAATGTGCCCTCATTTTACAGCCCATCTATCAAATATAAGCATATTCCAGCTAGGGTATGGATGCAGACCAGGAGGATTTATGACCCCAACTCCCTGAACACGGTTTTAATAAGTGCTACTACAAATATTGCAATAATATAATACATTTTAATGTGTTGGAATGCAGTCCCTGGGGGTCTGCGGGCATTTAAATAAAACAGCCCAAATAACGAAAGCCCATGTTTTAATAAAGCAACTAAAACCCCTTGGACTGAGAGTGTCTAACAGCATCAAACTTAGCATTCATACAAAAATGGTTTGCTGATTTAGAGTTCTAGAGGAGAATATGTGAGGGGAACAACTATGCAGAAATGAAGGTCAGTGAAGAAGGAAGGGGAGGAGTTGTTCCAGGTGCCAGAGCAGAGCTTCCCCTAGAATCATAGAATCATTTGGTTGGAAAAGACCTTTGAGACTATCAAGTCCAACTGTACCTGTCCACTACTAAACCATAACCCTGAGCACCTCATCTACCCATCTTTTAAATCCTTCAGCAATGGTGACTCAACCGCTTCCTTGGGCAGCCTCTGCCAGTGCCTGATAACCCTTTCAGTGGAGAAATTTTTCCTGATATGCAATCTAAACTTCCCCTTGAGCAACTTGAGGCCATTTCCTCTTGACCTATCACTTGTTACTCAGGAGAAGAGAGCAACACCCACATTGCTACAACCTCCTTTCAGGCAGCTGTAGACAGTGATAAGGCCTCCTTTTCTCCAGGCTAAACAACCCCAGTTCTCTCTGACACCTCTCATAAGACTTGTGCTCCAGCTCTTTCACCAACTTTACTGCCCTTCTGTGGACATGCTCCAGCAACTTAATGTGCTTCTTGTAGTGAGGGGCCCTGCACCTCTGGTGAAGACCATGGTGAGGCTGGCTGTGCCCCTGCAGCTCATGGAGATCCACAGTGGAGCAGATATCCTGAAGGACTCCACCCTGTGGAAAGGACCCACATTGAAGCAGTTCATGAAGAACTACAGTCTGTCAGAAGACTCATGTTGGAGAAGATCATGAAGGACTGTCTCCTATAGGAGGGACTCCATGGTGAAGGAGGCCAAGAGTGTGAGGAGTAAGGAGCAGCAGAGATAATGTGTGATGAACTGACCCTAAGCCCCATTACCCATCTGCCTGTGCTGTACAGGATGAGGAGGCAGAGAAGTGTGAAGTTGGACCTGGAAAGAAGGGAGGGATAGGTAGAAGGTGTTTTTAGATTTGTTATTATTTATCATTATTCTACTGTGATTTGACTTGCAATAAATTAAATTTATGCCTGCCCAGTTCCAGAATCTCATCATTTTGGTGTCAGCTCAGCAGGATTAGACAAGCCTTTGCCTGTGTCCAAACATGGATCTGAGAGATCAGCAGATAGAGCAAGGCTAGAGATTAATACCCTCATCATGGCTGCTTCTTGTCCAGAGGGCTTTAAGGAAAAAGATAGTCTTGAAGTAGCAAGGATTTCAAACAGAACGGATTTGTGGGCTGAAATCTATGCTTTGGGTTACGCTTGAACATGAGCATTAGCCTGTGAATTTTAAGACCATACCTTCCTCTTTGCAAAGGGCCATGCAAGGCCAACGAATGCTGCTACAGCACATCCTGAAACAAGTAACTGTAGCTATACTAACCGCATTCCTGTGTTGTGGGTAATTGAGATCCACAATTTAAAGAGAATGGTAAGGAGGATGGCAACATAAAGGCAGATGTGTCCTATGAGGAGTGTCTGAGGACTCTGAGGTTGTCTAGTTTTGAGAGAGGAAGCAGGGGCACAACCTCACTGCTCCCTACAGCTTCCTGGTCAGAAGAGGAGAGGGAGGTGCTGATCTCTTCTTCTTGCTCCAGTGCCAGGATGTGTGAGAGTGGCCGAAATCTGTGTCCATCAGAGAAGGTTTGGACTTTATATGAGGAAATATTTCTTTATGAAGAGGACGGTAAAGCCCAACAGGGTTCCTAGAGATGTGATTGAGGCATTACACCTGTCAATACTTAAGAGGCATTTGGGCAATGCCCATAGTGCCATGGTTTAAATTTTGATCAGGCCTGAAGTAGTCAGGCAGTTTGACTGGATGGTCATTGTAAGTCCCTTCTGACCCAACTCTTCATTCCATTCCATTCCATTCCATCCCATTCCATTCTTTTTCTTACCTCCTTTTTCCCCTACCAGTACTTGCTGAGGAAATCTCTGATGACATTTCTTCCCAGCCCTGCACTAGCAGAAGGCGTTGAATGGATTACCATGTCCCAGTCTAGGCATTGGCTCTCTCACATAGTGGAAAGAAGACATGTACCTTCTGATGGGAATGAGAGCTGTGGATTGCCTCTCGACAACTGGCCCATCTGCACAAATTTGCAAAAAAACATGAGAGATGTGCAGTTGTTGAAAGTCTTTTGGGTTCATAAAATGTAGCTGGGCTTCCACAGAATGGCAAGCAAAAGAGCCAAAGAGAGCCAGGGCATGAGTGGTGCCTTGGAGATGCAAAAGCAGCAGGCAAGAAGCCTGCTGAAAGGGGCCAGAGAAGCCCTAACAAGGAGCGGTGTTCAGTGCTACAGAGAAACAGAAACAACCCTCAGGGGCTTCCCTTGCAGCCCATCTTGGGAGTTTAAGAAAGCTTCTTTCCCCACCAGATGTGAAGAAAAAAACGCTTCTGTTCCCCAGCTGCAAGGTATGATAGTCCATCTTTTTGGTGTATGAGCAGCAGGCAGTGACCCAGATGAAGTGGACTAGAGGAGCCCTTACAAGTGGCCATGCTCAGTGCTGCAGAGGAAGGCAAAAATTCTTGGGGACCAGTGCCAGTTTCCCCCAGGGGAAAATTCCTTCCTCACCACAATGCTGGTGATTAATCAGCTATTCCCTGGGCATGTGAACAAGACCTGCTTTCTTGTCCCACAGGCTAGTTATGCCTCCTTTTATTCCTCAACCTGGGGCCATCTCAGTGGTTTCCAAGAGTGGCCACATGGCCCCAGCCTGATAGGTCTTAGGAGCAAGAATATTTCCTGCACTTGGCAGGGTTCCAGTGAGTGCCCCAGACCTCTGAGACTCCTGGCAACATCTCTGCATCATATTTCTTACACCTATTGCCCATGGCTTCACAGGGATGAGTATGGCAAGCTCTACAGTGCTCATTAAGAAGGCATTTCTTTGGTCTGGCCACAGTTATTCAGCTGAAGCAGGATTTCTATCCATCAGATGGGCTTTGAAAGTGGCCCTAGTGGGAGCTGGCCTTGCAACAGGGAACCTCCAGCAACATCATCCAGCCTCCCCCAGTCTTCCTTTCTCAATCTCCACCTTCCTCAATTCCACTGGCTCCTCAAGGACTTGCTCTCAGATGTCTTTAGGCAGCCTACCAGGCCAACTGACAGCAGAACATGCCTTTCCATAGCCTTAGGGCATTGTGATTGCTGCATTGCCAAGTGGTGGCACAGTGACATGGGGGTGAAAGGGGCCCCCATGCAAAGCCACCAACTGCCCCTCTGCCCAGCATTTTTCAGAGGAAGGCCTTTGATGAACTGTAGTTACATGCCTTAAAATGAGGGTCTTGAGTGATGGGATTGCAAACTGTCATGTCCTGACTTACCCTCTGAGCTCTACTACATCTTAGGAAACATTCTGTTCAAAGGGAGGACGTGATAAAATTTGGTACCTGTTGGGAAAACTAAACCACTTTTATGGGCCTTTGAAGAGGCTCAGTCATAGTTATTCTGCTCCCGCTCCTTACTTGAAAGCATGAATATGCAGAAGTTGGTCACACTGGCAGTAACCTCTCTTCATGTGTCAGAGAACACCAGAGGGCTATAAAGTTGCTCTGTGTGGAAAATTCAGTTCTAGCAGAAATTCTAGCAGAAATTACATGGGTATAGCCAGCAACACTGGTGAGATTGGACACTGATGAAAATATTAGAAAAACAAGTGACCACAAACCACAGAGAATTCTCAGAACCACGGCACACCAAAAAGTGCTCCAAACCAGAATGTATTAAAGCCATTCACTGCTGGATATGAATAAAGTGCATAACTATTTTGAAGAACTTTCAGTACATTTAGCATTTTACAGAGAATTAGGCCAAGCAAGCCACACTTGGCTTGCCTGAACACATTCTGATGATGTAGACACTCCTCTCCCTTCAATGTCACCGAGAGATTTAGCAAAGACACTGAATGAATGGAGCAGGGAGGCTCCACACAATTCAAGTAAAGTCTGGAGAAGGAGAAAAGATGGTGATCGGAAAGGATGTTCAATTGCTACTCTTGTTTATCCTTACTTGTTAAAAGCCTGATTCTGTGACTTCCTATCTGTTTTCTCTGGTGCTAAAGGGTCATTTTCATGAACCAGCTGCTCAGCAGTGTAAATCTGCATTGCTGCCTTTATGGATAAGTATCACTTTCCTGTTGAGAGTGAATAATTTGATAAGAGCATCTCTCTGCCATGGCTTCTTCTCCTCTCTGCTCCTCTTGATGAATATTAGGCTATTTTAATTTTCTTTTTACTCATCACGTGTCTGCTTGCTTCAAATTGCTCTCCCAGTGCCATATGATGTGTTGCATTGATGGTAACTGGTTGCAGTGGGGCTCTGAATCACGCTGTTGTCATGGCTTTATGTAGAGGATCTCTGCCTCTTGCTTGCTCTCCCCCTGGGGTGTTTTCAGTTGTTGTGGTCTAAAGTAGCAGCTGTAGCTTCCAAATTTGGAGCAAGGATATTGGAATCATGTGTGTGCGCCTGCCTGGAGTGAAAAGCTTTGCTTTGTATGCTGCTGAACACAGCACTCCCTGACTCCTTGTAAATGGGCAGGCAGCAGTGCAAACATCCTTCCCTTGGAAAGGCGCCTTACTGAAAATGAGCAGTGGTAAAGATTTCTATACTTAACAAACCACTGCTCAATGTGCATATTCCAAATAGGGCTGGAGCAATGCCAAATATGGTCCTGCTTATCAGAAACACAATGTGCCTGCTCTGAAGAGAGTTAGGGTTGCAATATTGAAAAGCAATTTGATACATGCTGCTATGGAGTTGGGGGAAAAGAAGTTATTAAAAGGCATTGTTGAAGTGTCTTTTGAAGAAGGCCTCAAACCTATTTATATAATAGGGGTGGGATGATAGAGAACTTTGTGGGTATGGCGTTGCCTGTATTAGCACATTAACTGCTGAAAAAAAATCCAGCTCAGCATCATGTGTGTGATAAAAGGCACAGAGATCACAGAGATCACCCCAGCTCAATAAGCTTAACATACTTCCTTGTCCTATAAATGTTAGTCCTGAAGCTGTCTCATGACCACAGAGTTTTGCTGAGGCCTCATTGCCACTGCTATCATTATGTCAGTGTTTTAGTAAACAAGCCCCACATTTAGAGTTTTATAGAGCTGAGGAAGAATTAGCTCTGAAGTTAATCAGAGCAAACAAAACTCATTATTTTTTATTTATTTTATTATTATTATTTTGGAAATGTGTTCAATAGAATCATCTGCAGCCTTGTAGTTGAACAAGGATTTCTCTTCTTATCCTAGTTTTTTACTCTGGGTGGTGTCTGCAGAAGAAGGATGATTAAGTGATAGAAACTGGGAAAGGAGTATCTTAGTTTGGGTGTGCTGAAAAAGTTCTTCCAAGTATAGGCACTGGGCCAAGCAATATTGCATGAGTTTTGATTTCAAGGCACTCTGTCTGCCTAGGATAAGTGAAAGGCATGTCTTAAGCACTTCTAAATAAATAAATGTCATTCAGGTATGCAGTTGCCACCCTCAGAAATTTTCCAGTGCTCCTCTTTGAAATTAGATGTTATCTAAACTTCCCTACACTTAATATAGAGAATACTTAAGCAACCAGTGAGTAATGAAGAATCATTAGGTAGTAACCTCGGGCCACTGAAAATATTTTAGAGGTGGCTGCTCTAGTGCAACAGCTTCTATACCTCAGTGAATTAACTTGTCATTACTATAAGCCTTTTTCTGAGGTCAAGGAGCAGATATTTCTACTGCTGAGCATATAACGTCAGGAGCTTTGAAAATTAATTGTAAGACTGATTGCAAAATAGTAAGATTTTTAAAAGTATATAATTTCATTTCTTTGTGTTGAATACTGTGTTTAGAGTTCTTACATACCACATTTTGAGGACTTTTCTATGCCAGCCAGGGCTAGAATTTTTTTCTTTAAAATAAAAGCTGGGATCCTTGTGTAATTAGATGACTTCAGGAGTCAGGGCTTTCCAGAAAACTTCTGCAATGGTCAGTAGTATTCAGGATCTCAAAGTCCTCTAAATCCATGAAAAGCATTTCAGCAGGCGCATGTGGTAGGTAAGTCCATCAACCTCATGAGTGATCAAAAGGCATTCTACTCTCTGTTGCTGCTTGATGAGTGAGGGGTGTTTAAGTGAGGGATGGACAAGTGTTTACCCCAACTCCAGTCACCCAGCATAGGCACAGCAGATACACTGTGGGGTTTGCTCTGTTTTCCATGAAGAGTTTGAAGAAAAACCTGGGCATGGAGGGAGGCAACAAGTATACCCCACCTATCAGTACAGGTGCAGGCTTTTGGAGTTAATGAAGAGGCTACTTAGCTCCCATCATTTAAACTGGACTGTGTCCTCCCTTACATGTTCTGGTTTGTAAAACCAGATTGGAAACACAGACATTTTTTCCCCTTTGTGTGGCAATCAATACTGATTTATATTCCTGTCTTCTTATCACCACAAGATGGTTTGATTATAAGAGGCTGGAAGGGTTTGTCTTCCTAAATCTCCATAGCCTGTAAAAATTTTGGTGTTCCTCAGGCTACTATCTAACTTGACAAAATGCTTGCAGCAAGTTTTCTCAAGTGAAATACACCTGATTTCATGCTTGTGAAATGGAAGAGGGGATATACTGTGAAAAGAAATAATTAGCAACAGCAAACATGTTCATGAGTACATTAGTCTATTTACCAGGTATGAGACTGATAACAGCTGCAGTACTTAATCTTTTCCCTTTTGATTCTGACCTTGTCTGGTGGGTACCTCTCATATACCCTGCTTCTCTAACTGACTGGGCATGCTTCCTGTCATTGTGAGTATCACCAGAAGATAGCTGACTGACCTTTTTGACTGTGGCTGCATTGTGGATGCCCAAAGTTGTCTTAAAAGCTGTTGGTTAAAAAAAACCCCAAAACATTGTGTGTTGCTTTTTGTGATTTTTCTAAGGTGGCTGGTACATCTGCTTCCTCCCTGGAGGTCTGTACAGCAGGTCTATGGGGAGGGCAGAGTGTGCATTTGGGCTGATGGCCAAAAATTGAAGGGCAGGCAAGGCTTTTCCTAGACAGCAAGATCAGAGATATTGGAAGCATCTACTTTCCTTCAGTGGCTATAATTTGGCTAACCTTTTAGAGTTCCCCATCAAAAAGCCAAAGATATGTTTAGGCAGTTTTCATGGGGAATATATCAATGAAACACTGAGTTTTTCAGAACTTTTAAAAGTAAATTGAGGGCTTCTAAATTATACAAGATGAATTATTATTACACTGGAAATGTCAGGAAACTACACTGCTTTCATTAAGTTTCTTCAAGTTTTCCCAATCAACAGTTAACCTTCAGAACCATTTTACTACCTACATATAAATTCCGGGTTGCCTTTATGCAATTCAGTTCTAGAAGCTACTTACAATATCTAGAAGAAAAACTGTTGATAAATAGTAAGTATTTGTTTGCAGAATGTCTCATGTACTCCTGAATTTGGGATTTCTGTCTCCACATAGTCAAGGTGGGACAGCTGTTAATTTACACTGTGGTAGAGCTACGACAGCGAAATTACAAAGGTGAGTTGAAATACTATCAGATTTTTGAAATCCACAGCCCAAACTCAGCCTGTGGGGCTCCCTTGAAGATAAAAGTTACAAAAGTTTGAGAAAAGGGTTTGGTTCAAATTCAATTTTCTGACACCTACTCAAGCTGAGATACTTGAAACCACACCACTTAAGGGTATCTCATTCTCTGCTTGTCCTCAAACACTTGACAACTGAACAAAAGTTGCCAGAAGAGAGCTCCAGTACTGGTGTTTTTGTTCGCAAGTCCAACTGCTTGGGTAGAGCTACAGAGATCTCTCATGGGTAAGTTGTATCAAGGTGATGGGTTGAGATTAGGCAAAACAAGATGCTTGAAACCTAGCCTAGTAAAGGCCAGACAGGATTTGAACTTTAAACAAATGGTTCTCATTTTTAAATTTACATGTAATCTGGATAAAGTCAGAAAGATTTTCCTAAAATATTCTTCCTTTTGGCAGGGTGCTGTCTTCTGAACCTTGTTTTCTTCTTTACTTCTTCAGAAACATGATCTGGAAGGGATGGCTTGTAACTGAAATTCCCCACTTCTGGTATTAATAACAAAAAGCCCAATGTGTAGCCTCTCCAACTCCCACCCGCCTCTGACAGGATCAGGCCCTAACACGGCTTAGAGACAGATGTTCTAGGAAGTCTCAAGTTGCTTAATATTGTTTGTTCACACATCCCAGCTGATGCTAAATCTTGTTAGGGAGGTGTTAAATGTCTGAAGACTACAGAGGCACTATCCATTCCCAGAATGAGTCACTGGGACGGGAAAGCTGAGTCCAACTATTACCACCCGCCAGGGTTTCCAAGACTCCCCCCGCTACTCCCCCTTTTCATTTTAATGGAGATATTAATTCCATTCCCATGAATTGGAATTTGGACACAATCCTTGATTTTCTTATGACACATTAATAGCAAAATTGGAAAGACACAGGATTTTAAAAAAAATCTGGTGCATGGTCATAAATGTATAATAAGAACAAAAATCTAGTTTTTCTTAAAGGAGTGAGCTACTTTCTGCTAAATAAAAACTTTTATTTTTAGAATATATTTTTATATGACAGCTTCTTGTGTACTGTATCAGGAGCTCAAAACACTTTCTGATCTTTATATACCTTTCCTAAGGAAAGGGTACCAAATTAGTTTATTCTCCTCATTTTGCAAATTGGGAAGCAGAAATACAGAAGAGTCTTGCCTGTTGTCAGCTGTGGTCAGACATCAAGCAGTTCTGATTTCCAGCCTCTGTTTTAACCTATCAAGTAGACTCTGGTTCTTTTTCTTCCCTCTCTTTGATGGTGTATTTAGTGGTTTTGCCACCTCCCTCCATGCCACCTCTTTCTTAGGTTTAAAATGGGGCTAAATGTCTATCCACTGTCGTGCATAAGGGAGCAGCACATGATGCAACTTCGCTGCATAGAAAGTAAACAGGAAAATGCCAATGTCCCAGACCTTAGCCTTGTGCACACATGGTGTGCAGCCCCACTGAAACCCATTTAATATGTTTAATGTGTATCATCCATGACTTATAGGTTGGACACGGGAAAAGAAAAACAAAACATCACAGTAAAACAAACTATGATTTCAGAGAGTTGCTGAAAACGAATAGCAGGAACAGGCACCCAGGGATCTTTCAGCAAATGTAATTTAAAGAGCTCACTTTAAGCTCTCTGGGCACTTTGACAAGCGTGTAGTGGGATCCAAGCTACTGCTGAGTAGTAATGGGCAGAGCTGTCTGTGTAGCATGGCTGTGCTGGGGTGGGAGGGAGTGGGACACACGGGAGAGTGAAGTGGGGATGACAGGAGCGAGAAGGGCTAAATGATGTATGCTGGTGTTCTGTGTAAACTCCAGCCTGGAGAGTGTATGGTTGCCTGTTGTGACTTTCATGAGTCAGGGAGTAAACACTCTCCTTGGTGATGAGTATGATAGTAAAAGTGCCCCCACCAACCCAAACAGCATGCTGTTTCCAAAGCTGGGGAGGACCCCAACAGAAGTATTGCAGCTCCAGGTGGCTGAAGTACAGGAGACAATGGGGAAGTGGAGGATAGGACTCAGCTGACAGGAGGGAGCAGTTTGGCAATGGTTGAGGTTTGCCCAGAGCTGCAAAATTTCACTTGGCTTCTCATTCCTTGCAGGAAAACTGTTCCTTTCTGCCTACAAGAAAGGATTTCTTCCTGACAGCCAACACCTGGCTGTGCCAGGCTCCTGGGCAGCCATTTGTAGCTTCACTTGTGTGCACTGGGGACACATTTGTGAAGACTGCCCTACCCACACCTTTATTTAGAACTTCTCCAGAGCCAGTGGTTATGCTGGGCCAAGCTTCCTTCACCCTCTTATCCTTACCAGAACCTCACAGCATCAACTGGGGAGATCCATCCCTTCCTTTGATTAGCTCTGTATGGCTTGCTTTTCTACCTACCTCCACACATCATCCTTAAAACCAGTCATTGAATACAAGTCCAGTTTTCTTTGATGGCTCTTTCACAGAATCATAGAAGTCAGAAGAGGCCTCTGGAGGCTGGGTAGTTCAACCCTTCTGCCCAAAGCAGGATCATTTACAGTAGGTGACTCAGGGCTGTGCCTGGTTTTGTGTTTGGATATCTGCAAGAGTGTAGATTCATTAACTTCCCTGGAAAACTTATCACAGAGTTCAACCACCCTCCATTTCTCAGGTGTTCACAGGTACTTCTCTACTGACTCCACAGCATGAGCTGTGTCAATGCTGTTCTGGGCTTTCTTGGGACTGCATACTTTGATGGCATAGGGGCCCTCCTTCTTGATAGCTGATATTGCCTTCACCTCACCTCCCCTCTGCCAGACCTGGGTTGTACCTTTTAGGCCCACTTGGGGCTAGAAATGGACAGCACTGAATATTATTACAGTACGTATTTATGCATCTGTGATTTTGATATATGTACATCATACATACATAATTTTTTATTTATTTTTGTCGTCCTGTAGAGATTTTAACTGACACCCTGAGACATCAGTAGCTTTGGGCTTATTATATTCTACTTCCCCATGTGCTTTTAGTGTTTCTATGTCATAAACTAACTTGAATTTTTTTAATAGATTACTCATGCCTCATAGGTGTTCAAACTTTTCTTAGGAGAAAAATGCTCTCCTTCATTATCTAAGTAATAATAGAATCAGATGGTGTTTGATTAGGTGATAATCGAACCCCTGAACAAGACAAATTTGACAATGAAGAGATCAAATCCTTTATGCCACTTGCTGAACAAGACCATTTCCTAGTGAAGTGAAACTCTCCTTCCTGTTTCTGCTACATTGAGAAATGAGCTCAACTTTGTGAATCTTGTTGTAGAGTTAAACTACCCTATGGCTGGCTTCATCTGGCACAAATACCAGCACACCCTTCTAGCCACTGGTCTGGAACAGCATCCTTTTGCTGTTTCTCCAAGGCAGAAAATATCCCTACTCAATGTCTTCAGACCCTGAGTTCTTTCCCGGGACAGGGTCCTTCATACCCCTTGGACAGAGATACATCTTTTAGGAACAGGCTGAGAGTGCCAAAGCCCACCCACTTGGCCAGCCAGCAGAAGACCTTGGTTACTGTCCTCATTGCCTCCAAACTCTGTTTGGACTTGTTTCCTCCGAGTTCAGGGAACAGCAGGGGACAGTTGGGTGGTTTTAACATTTTGTGCCAGCACAGCAATCTGATGATGACACATGGTCTCCCGGGGTATTGTTTAGCTGAAGTCACTGCCTTGTGAATAAACCAAGCAGCTCATGAGTTTTGAGCATGATTTCCATGAACCAAACCCATGCACAGCTTGGTCAGAATTTGACTCCATCTCTGATGAAGGGACAGCCTTACCGGGCCAAATGGTGTAACAGAGCAATGTTGCTAAGAGGGACAGTAGTCCTTGTTTTGTTGTACTGCCTTTATGTTTCTGTGTTTGCGTCATGGCATCACCCACTGTTGCAAAGGGAATAGTAATTCAGAAGCTGGAATAGATGAGGGAAAGTAGGCATAGGTTAAATGTTGTTTGGCAGCTTTTTTCCCACTGGTATGTAAAACAGTTCAGCACTTGTGCCACTTTCCACCAGGCGGAGTCCTAGCCACTTTGTGGTTTAAAATAAATGCCCATGGGTGATGGGAAAAAAAGATGTGGGTCACCAAGCATGACATGCAGGAGATACCTTCCTGGACTCATGTCTTTGGTACAGATGCAGGCCAGGTGGAAGCTAGTCTCAGCCAAAAGGAGATGAGAGGCTCTCTGCTTGTGTCCAAGAGATTACTTGGGCTTTAGCCTTTGGTTTTGACCCTTCTTATTAAAAGGAGGAGTAAGATCCTTTTGAGAATGTACTGGGTAGAGGAGTAGTATTAAATGTCACAGAGAAGAGATGAAAGGGGCCCAAAGACTATTCAAAACTTGGTGTAAACTTTGGCCAGTCCAGCACTCCAGGGACAGTAGCCTTGAGGGAACTGATGTGCTGTTTGTTTTGTGATGAGGAAAGCCAAAATCAAAACATTTTGAGGAGCACTACCATGAAAAGCATGGGTTACATGCACAAGGTCATTCAGTATCTAAGCTGTGCTGAAGACACCTGGAATGATTAATTCGAAGTGTCTCAGACTTGGAGTGCTGAACCAAACTTAGGGAAATATATCAACTGAACTCTCTGCCTGTGAAAATAGGTACAGGCATGGCCCTCCTAAATATGTAGATTAACTCAGTGAAAGAATATATGCCATGAGGATCATATGCATGTATGTACATACATCAAGATATTTAAAGAGATATGATAGGTTTTCAACATGTGCAACATACTGCATGTCAAATATCATTAAAATGTCATCTTTGGAAAGTAATGCTTGTGTGGGACATCCTGAAAATACATTAATCATGTTTACAGCCATAAAGTAGGTTGAATGTGTGATATATTTTTCCTGCTTAGGACATGAAGTAATCAAGACCAGATTTATAATTTTTCCATTGCTTGATTCCATTAAACAATCATCAGAATATATTGGGTTTTGTATGTACAAGTTTTGCAGTAACCTTTCTTACACTGGCTAAAAAATAGGCTCTGTCATTATTCTTTGAATTAAAACATCCAAGAATGTATTAAGATGTGGGTTAAAATCAGAGGAGCCAATAAGAAGGTAGATTTTGTGATGGGAGTCTGTTACAGGCCACCCAGCCAAGGAGAAGCAGCTGATGAGCTCTTCTATGAACAGCTGGGGTTAATCTCTAGATCAATGCCACTTGTTCTTGTAGGAGACTTCAATCTCCCTGATATCTGCTGAGAGTACAATACAGCAGAAACGAAGCGGTCTAGGAGGTTCCTGGAGTGAGTGGAAGACAACTTCCTTGTGCAGCTGGTGAATGAACCAACGAGGGAAGGTGCCCTCCTGGACTTGCTGTTTGTCAACAGCCTCTGGCCTGGACAGGCGCATACTCTCCTGAGTAGAAAACTGGTTGGATGGCCAGGACCAGAGAGTGGTGGTAAATGGAGTTAACTCCAGCTGAGAACAGTGACAAGTGGGGTTCCCCAGGGCTCAGTGCTGGGTCCGGCTCCGTTCAGTGTCTTCATCAATGACCTGGATGAAGGCATTGAGTGTACCCTTAGCAAGTTTGCAGATGATACTAAGCTATGTGGAAGTGTCAATCTGCTGGAGGGCAGGGAGGCTCTGCAAAGGGACCTAAACTGGCTGGACCTCTGGGCTGAGTCCAATGGGATGAGGTTTAACAAGGCCAGATGCTGGGTCCTGCACTTGGGGCACAACAACCCTATGCAGTGCTACAGACTAGGAGAAGTCTGTCTAGAAAGCTGCCAGGAGGAGAAGGACCTGGGGGTGTTTGTTGAAAGCCGACTGACCATGAGCCAGCAGTGTGCCCAGGTGGCCAAGAAGGCCAATGGCATCCTGGCTTGTATCAGAAAGGGTGTGACCAGCAGGTCCAGGGAGGTTATTCTCCCTCTGAACTCGGCACTGGTGAGGCCGCTCCTTGAATCCTGTGTTCAGTTCTGGGCCCCTCACCACAAGAAGGACGTTGAAACTCTGGAGCAAGTCCAGAGAAGAGCAACAAAGCTGGTGAAGGGGGTGGAGAACAGGCCCTATGAGGAACGGTTGAGAGAGCTGGGGTTGTTTAGCCTGGAGAAGAGGAGGTTGAGGGGAGACTTCATTGTTCTCTACAACTACCTGAAGAGAGGTTGTGGAGAGGAGGGTGCTGGGCTCTTCTCCCAAATGACAGGGGACAGGACAAGAGGGAATGGCCTCCAGCTCTGCCAGGGGAGATTTAGGCTAGAGATTAGGAGGAAGTTTTGCACAGAAAGGGTCATTGGGCATTGGAATAGGCTGCCCAGGGAGGTGGTTGATTTACCTTCCCTGGAGGTGTTTAAGGCACGGGTGAATGAGGTGCTGAGGGACATGGTTTAGTGTTTGATAGGAATGGTTGGACTCGATGATCTGACGGGTCTCTTCCAACCTGGTGATTCTATGATTCTATGAAGATAGTTTATGCACAAAATCAGTGAATTAAATTCAATTTAGCTTCAAAAATGAAACACACAGAACTACTCCTTACAATTTGTAAGCCCAAATCTCTTTGCATATAGTATTTGAATGGTGAATAATTTCAGGTAATGAAAATTTTTTTAAGTTGTAAAATGTGGGAGAAAAAAGGGAAAAATTAAATACTGGCTATGAATTATTTCTTTGTCACTGTACCTGCATTATTATGTTTAGTAATTTTACCTTTGATATCAAGTTTCTTACTCCAGCTTTATATGAAGTAATACTTAAATCAAGTAATCAAGTAGAAGATGAAGGTTGTTTGAACAAGTACATTTCATTTTCTCTAAAAGAATAAGTCAGCTCTGAAACTATTTGTATTCATTGCTAGGCTGGCTTTGTTTTCAGCTTTAAGAGGGAAGGGAACCAATTAGTGATAGCCCAAAGACAAAAAATCATGAATATTAAGAGGCCTAGAAAGCATGGCTTCCTGAGGAGAGACTGAAATGTTTGGGTTTGTCTAGTCTAAAGAGAAGATGGAGGAAGGAAGATGATCATAGCCTTGCCAAAATTTGCTCCAGAAGAGGATGGAAATGAACAACTTCTCTGTATCCTCTGTGGAGAGAACAAGAAGTGACAGACTGATGCTGAGGCAACGACAGTTTGGTCCCAGCTTGGAAGGAGACACTAGTTTCTGGGATGGAGATGGCAGAATTACATGTTTTAGGAATAGGTTACGAAATGTCAGGGATGATATAGAATAGTTCTTGTTCCTGCTTTAATCATGAACCTTCTGATTGATATAGGTGATCTCATCAAATTCTGTTCTCAAAAAAATATTCCTTCTTTTGAAATCACCATTCTCTAAGATCCAGGTTCTTTGTAATGAAACAGTAGGTGAATATATGCACATAAATTCTTACCTTTATGTTGTGCAGTATTATGCTGTGAAGTCATGCATTTTAAGGTTTTTGGCTATGTACATACTCTGGGCACAAAGGAAGAAACTATAAGTATGAGCTGCAAGGCTATATTAATCCTAGACATCCAGGTACTGTTAACTATCCACTAAAGTAGGTTAGGATGGAGATAGTACAGAGAACAGAGCTAGAAGGGGCAGAAGTCTGTTCTGTAAGAAAATATCAGAGGAGGGAAGCAGTCCTAGGTTGGTTTTGAGGTGATGCACTAGGCAGAATGTTTTTCTGCAGAATGCAGGGTAACAGGAAGAGCAAAAGGCTTCCAGTGAGGAAGGCCAGAGAGGAAAGTGTTACATTAGGGCATGTGAGAGAGAACAGAGACATAAAGCAGGCTGTCAGTAAAGGTGGAGAAAAGAGGTCTAGTTTCAATACATTAATTGGAGAAGACCAGAGTAGAGCAAGAAATGATGTAAAAAAGAAAGGAGGAATTCAAACTAACACACAGACGTGAAGTAGATTGAAGAAGAGAAGCAGAGATTAACATAAGCTACTATAGAAAGGGAGTAAATAGGAGGAAATAGGAAAACAAAGGAGATGATTTGTATTCACTGTGTTTATGGAAGTACTGGGATTTCCATGTGCATACATCAGTAGCTAGAGAGATATTTGAGCCTTAATAGCATGAGATTCTTGACAAGGTGTTTTGACCATGCACACAAACATAAGATCATTTGTTCTAACTAAAACATAGATAGTTTTCATGAGATAATGTCAATCAAAAATCTGGTTTTGCATTAACATGCTCTCATGTAGTGTATGGTCAGACGCTATCTGTGGAAGCCAGGAAACAGACTATACTGTCTGTTAATTAATTATCTTTTCCTGCATTTATTGATAGATTTCAGAAGACTTATAACATACCTTTTACTTGTGGCCCCAAGTTCGGATTACTAAGGAAACATTAGTCCACAGAGTAATAGAATCCAAAGCATAACCCCAGCAAAGCATTTGTTTATAAATAGGAAGAGAATATCCTAATAACAGGAGGCAGATGTTAAACATGTTGATTCTTCTCAAATCTACTCAGTCTATCTCAATGAATTTGAAGTCTGGCAGCTGTGGACAAACAGAGCTTTATTTTTGTCCTTGCTGGTCACATTAAGACATATGCTGTGTTTTCTGCAGTTTGTGAGCTATGAAACAGTTTGAACAAATTTTGGAGAGAAACTTTCAGGATTGGTTGCTAAAACTATTTAATCATATACTGGTTTTTGCTATTATTGTTTGTTTAATATTTTAAACATTCTGCATATTAAAATCCTCAGCAGAGCCTTAGGGTTTGTTAGTGTGTTGATTATATTATGCATAGTTTCTTCACCACCACCCCTATTAAAGCCAGTGTTACAACATCACAAATAGCTGAATTTTTATATTGTCAGTGGTTTTGGTGACGGCAATTTAAAAATATTCCTAAGTGTTCTTTTTCTGATTGGCCATGTGTATTCTTTCAGTGCTGTTCATACACAAATAAACAACTGGAATAATGCTGTAAAGTTATTTTTGAACTGCTGCCTGAGCTTGAAAAATCTCAACGAACAAAACTCACTGAGGTGAATGGACACATTCCTGCATATTTCAATGAGCTCTGGCTCAGATTCCTGAGTACAGTGCCATTTCAAAACCTTTTTTTAAACATATTGTAATAGGCAGTGTTTACTGAACTTATCTAAGGTTTCCAGTAATTAATAGACATTAGCTCCAACTTGTTTTGACTGGCTGATGATTAGGTATCACAGGACAATTTCTTAAGGTTTTTTAATTCTGTACTTTGCAGGCATTACACAACACTGCTCCAGCTGTCCCAGTATCCAGATGTTAACTGTAAAGCTCTCTGAATTCAATATCATATGCAATCCACCCCCCTTTTTATTATTTTTCCTCAAATTGATTGAAGCTGCAATGTCTGTGTTAGCTCTGTTTTCTTACAAGGGTTGTTTTGAGACAGCTCTTACCCCAACTCTGCGTTTCGGAGGAAGCTCAGATATCTTCTAAACCTGTGTACTTTGTTTGTTTGGAGCTATCTTTCTACGTCATGGTGGAAGTCTTCTGAACTGCAGGGCACATTCTACTCCTGCATCAGCTGGAGACCCTTACATTTCTGGTTTTAGTCCTGCATCCTTGCTGTAGTCCCTTGGTTACTTTAGCATTACTAAACAAACACCCTCAACAAATCTTCTGCTTGGGACTCTACATAGAACAGGCATTGTCTTTGTTTTAACCATTTCTGTCACATTAGGGTGAATGATTTCCTCCACTTGGATATTTCACAGCTTATCGTACATCCTTTCTATGCTTTCTCTGATACTTTCTTTTGCATACCTGTTATGCCTGCCAGTCAAACATCTCAGAAGCCATTATATGTACTAATCAATCTTCACAATTGCTCTGCAATACAGGTAGGTCTCCTCACTCCTTTCAGCTAGTATCTTTTAACTACAATTGCAAGATGATTGCAAAAAAAAATGTATCTATTTGGGAGAAAAGCAGTTAATTGTTCCCAGATATTCAACAACGCTTTTTTTGATGTTGGCAAGAGGCACATACTTTTAGTCACTGTTTACCACTTATTGACTTGCAAGTCTCTTGAGAGCTCAAAGAGGGTTGAAAAATGTTGCTAATTCCTTTAATCTTTCAGCCTAGAGTTGAGATGGGACATGAAGTATGTCATTCAAAGGATACTTGAGCAATATGATTGGCTAATGGGGAGTCCTAGCAGCAGGTACAACATTATTAATGTGCACTACTAGAACATAGGCTTTTAAAAAGCATTTCTCATCGCCCTCACCTCAATGTTTGCAACACAGTAGATAGCTTTTCTAATTGTAATAATTCACAACAGGGCATGCCTTGTTGGGACATAATCATACTTCTCAGGCTGCTGATAGCACTCTTCCTTTGGGTTCGTGGCTGGCGTACACCCGAGGAGAGCAATTACAGTACAACAATGATTGCCCTGTTGTGCCTTATTATTCAAGCAAGGTACTGAAGCAAGTGTTTGTGTGCATGCACATGCAGAGCCAAAGTACATCTGAGCAGGTCCTTACCAGATAATTAACAAACTTGTATTAACCCTATACCAACATTTCTTCAAACTAAATGTTCCTTTTATAACTACCATTTTATCCTCCTTGCCAGGTAGCTCCCAGGAATCCCACCAAGGACTCATTTTTCCTTTAGTCTTTGCCATAATTTTTTTGTTTTGCTTTGTTTTAGTGTGAATTTGCATCCTGACAAAGGTGATATCCTGCCAACCTTGGGGTAGAAAGATGCCTATTCAGCTGCAGGGCAAGTAAATTACAGGCTGTGGTAGTAGGGGGTTCTCTCACATCAGGTGGAAAGCTTGAACCGAGCTTTTATGTCCTGATGGCCTGTTGAGATTATGTTTGCCCAGATCATTAATAAGGGTGTCTTGATAGAGCTAATAACCATGCCAGGTCTTAAGAGGAGCCCCCTGCTCTGTTCAGACCAAGACCAGAGAAGCCAAGTTCTCATTTCAAAGAAAACCCACTGTTTTTTGATGGGTGAACTTGAACCAACAACTTGAAAATGGAAAGTGCATCTACTCTACCAAGCCTTTGATTTCTCCAGTCCCCTTTAAAACTTTTTGGTGTTATTCTTTAGCTTCAGATATATTTAGATGCATAGGATAGGAAATGTTTTCATATAGAAGTGTGGCACACCACAACAGACACCCTTTTCCTGCTATATCATCTTTAGCAGTGGACTACTGCTCAGGGCCAGAGGACACCCTAGGGTCAGTGCACCATCGTTTGTCACTGCCATTTGAAATTGAGGAAGCTGATTAAACAACAGATAGGGAAGAGATACTTCTCTCATTTTTCTAGGCTGACGCTGTCAAATTTTTAAGTCATAAGAATGGAATGAGTTCTATGATCCACATGTTTTTTGGAAGATCTCTGAGCATTCTTAATTGCAGACATTGTTAACATGTCATTTTTAATAGCCTTATAAAAAAGCTCTGCCATTTCCACATTCTTGAGCTTTGAGCAGTGTGCATTCTTCAGCTGCTCAACAACAACAAGAATATGTCTCCCTCAGTTCTGAGGATGCTGAGAGTGGGAACATGTTATCTTTGCAGATGAACTAGTGTTTGTTATTGCACTGTGGCATATACTCAGTGCAGGGGCTGTAAACTTTCCTTTAGAGGTGCACCTTTGTGAGGGCTGGTCACAAGGGAGCGTCTGTGAAAGCTAATGCAGTGCTTCCTGAGATTACAAATTGCTAGGCTGGGGTCAATGTTAGGACCACAACTATAAGGTGTTTGAGCTAAAAATATTTTACAGCATCTGCCAAACTGGTGAAATTTTCCACTTTTCCTGCTGTGTTTGGTACTTGTAATAGTTGCAGAGGATCTTGGCTCCTTCTTTATCCTCCTTCGACAGCAAAAGTGAAGCACTTGCACATGGACCATGGACTCCCTAGAAAACATATGTAATGTTTACTTGTTTTCTTCTCTTGTGTTAATCTTCATTTACTCTGCTCCCACCATTTCAACAAAAACCCCGATGATGTTGATTTCTTTTGGGAAGTCCACTCTGCCTACGTGAAAGCAGAATCTGATCCCTGCATTTCTCCTGGGTCTCTCAGTTTCAGTCAAGGGGGATAAAATTTGGAGAGACCAAAAATAACAGTGTGAAGCTGCATGGTGTTTCACCTGTAAGCCATTTCTGCAGAGAAATACAGAAGGACTCAGGCCTGAGAAGCCAGATACACTGAGAACCACTTCTGTGTTCTCTGGGAACAGGCTGATGACCTAGTTTGGCTCTTGGGATTTACATCCAGTTGGAGAAAACCAGGTGGGACCCTGGTGACAGCGAGAACTGGAGTGCTTTGGCCTGACTGTTGTTGATCCTTGCTGCCGATTGGCAGCCCAAGAGAGAGATATGTGGCATCCCTATACCCCCATCAGTCCCAAAGGAGCTTTTCTGGCTCTCAGAAGCCCAGTTTCAGACAGGATGTCACTCTGTGTGCTGCCAACAGTGTAGGATTCCCTCTGAGTTCCCGCTAATTCCCTAATGTACTGTTTCAAAACGTTCTAGATTTTTCTGACTGTGTTGGTTATGAGGTACCACTCCAGTTCTTCAAGGGTGAGCACCTCCAATTTACATGCTGTTCATGCCCAGTTACAGGATTTTTGTCCTCGTTCTGGCATACAGCATTCTGGATGGTCTCTTAAAAGAAATTTCTATCTATCACATAGACACCCTCATCAAATTAGTCTCCCCTCCTCTCTGGATCTGCATGCCAACCCTGCTGCTTTGATGTTACAGCACTGAGGAATTTATAAGACATGGTATTTTTTCCCAGCAAGAAAACATGAGCAAACCCTCTATTATGATAATTACTGAAACTGATTTACATCTTGTGAAAAGATTAGGCAGCGGCTGCTGTGGCTGCCACTGCCTTGGAAATGTCCCGTAATGATATCAAACTTCAGGCCTAAGGAGAAGTATAAAAAGGCAGCTTGAAAACCTCTGGATGTATATCTTAGAATCATAGAATCACCAGATTGGAAAAGACCCATTGGATAATCCAGTCCAACCACTCCTATCAAATGCTAAACTGTGCCCCTCAGTGCCTTGTCCACCCATCCCTTGAACACCTCCAGGGAAGGTGACTCAACCACTTCCCTGGGTAGCCTGTTCCAGTGCCCAGTGACCCTTTCTGTGAAAAATTTCTTCCTAATGTTAAGCCTAAGCATCC
The DNA here is from genome assembly GCA_033558105.1 of Coccyzus lansbergi. NCBI lineage: Eukaryota > Metazoa > Chordata > Aves > Cuculiformes > Coccyzidae > Coccyzus > Coccyzus lansbergi. The sequence goes on from JAUMJK010001034.1 coordinate 151,842, forward strand.
CCTGGTGGAGCTTGAGGCCATTCCCTCTCATCCTGTTCCCGGTCCCTTGGGAGAAGAGGCCAGCTCCCTCCTCTCCAGAACTTCCTTTTATGTAGTTGTAGAGAGAAATGAGGTCTCCCCTTAGTCTCCTCTTCTCTAAACTAAACAACCCCAGCTCAATCAGTCGTTCCTCAAAAGGTCTGTTCTCCAGTCCCCTCACCAGCATCCCTCCCTCCCATGTCAGCCCGGGTAGTGCCAAGGGACGGCAAGTGTTGTCTTCACCTGCAAGTTGGAGATAGGGTGTCTGAGTAAGGAAAATAAAATTAAAATAATTTTTAAAAACACCCAAAAAAATCAATCTTGAGTGCAAAAGGATAGCTTCACATGCAAAAGGATAGCATCGCGTGCAAAAGGATAGCATCACCTTCTATGACAAAGTGACTTGGCTGATAGACGAGGGAAAGGCTGTGGATGTGGTCTTCCTGGACTTCAGCAAAGCCTTTGACACAGTTTCTCACAGCATTCTGCTGCAGAAACTGTCAGCCTCTGGCCCGGACAGGTGCACACTCTCCTGGGTAAAAAACTGGCTGGATGACCGGGCCCAGAAAGTGGTAGTAAATGGTGTTAAATCCAGCTGGAGGCCAGTGACAAGTGGAGTTCCCCAGGGCTCAGTGCTAGGTCCAGTCCTGTTCAATGTCTTTATCAATGACCTGGATGAAGGCATTGAGTGTACCCTTAGAAAGTTTGGATATGACACTAAGCTAGGTGGAAGTGTGGATCTGCTTGGCTAGAAGGCTGCCAGGAGGAGAGGGACCTGGGGATGTTGGTCGACAGCCGACTGAATGTGAGCCAGCAGTGTACCCATGTGGCCAAGAAGGCCAATGGCATCCTGGCTTGTATCAGAAACGGTGTGACCAGCAGGTCCAGGGAGGTTCTTCTCCCTCTGGACTCGGCACTGGTGAGGCTGCTCCTTGAATCCTGTGTTCTTGAATCCTGTGTTCTTGAATCCTGGGCCTCTCACCACAAGGAGGATGTTGAGGCTCTGGAGTGAGTCCAGAGAAGAGCAACAAAGCTGGTGAAGGGGCTGGAGAACAGACCTTATGAGGAACAGCTGAGAGAGCTGGGGTTGTTTAGCCTGGAAAGTAGGAGTCTGAGAGGAGGCCTCATTGCTCTATACAACTGCCTGAAAGGAAGTTGTAGAGAGGAGGGTGCTGGCCTCTTCTCCCAAGTGAGAGGGGACAGGACAAGAGGGAATGACCTCAAGCTCTGCCAGAGGAGATTTAGGCTAGAGATTAGGAGGAAGTTTTTCACAGAAAGGGTCATTGGGCATTGGAATAAGCTGCCCAGGGAGGTGGTTGATTCCTTCCCTGGAGGTGTTTAAGGCACGAGTAGACGAGGTCCTGAGGGACCTTGTTTAGTGCTGATAGGAATGGTTGGACTCGATGATCCGATGGGTCTCTTCCAACCTGGTGATTCTATGATTCTATGCCTTGTGCAGTTGTGCGACTGTCCCAGAGCTGCAAAAGTGGGAATGGCCCTGGTCCTGCTCCTCGCTCTACTATGTGATCAAATGTCACATGTGAGTGAGGTACAGATTGCAAAGCTGAGCTGTGACACAGAGAGAAGACTCCCAGGCACTTGGGCCAGGGCATGTCCGACCTTCCTAAGGCCACCATCGCCCCACCAACAAAGCCAAGAGGAGGAGGATGCCCAGTCTCCGTGTCCGGGCTGTGGTGCCATCTCCCAGCTTCTGCTGCTCCACCGGTCTCCCAGGAGGGTCTCCTGGCTGCAGCAAAGTTCCTGGGCTGGAAACTGCCCAAAGATATTGTCCAACCAAAGCTGCCATGGCTTCTTGGAGAGTGCTTGGTGAGAAGAACCCCCAAACCCCAGGGCCCAGGCTGGATGAGGGCTGTCCCACATGTCTGGGGTGTGGGTCTCACCCACCTTGCTCCAGCCTGGAGCCCACAGCCTGGAAATGTGTCCTTGCTCCCTGGCCTCAAGAACAGAGCCACCCAAGGCTTCATCTCCACACTCCGTGGGAAGGAGTGAGGGATCCTAGCAACAGGGGATACGAGGAGGAGGGACTGGGTTGGCCAGCTGGGGAGGGACTGGGACATGCCTGTACTCTTGTGGTCTCTCCAGCTGAACCAGGACAAGAAGAGGGCTGTGGACTACTTAAACCAGAGCCTGCAGTAACTGATTGATCCTCAGGATGTAGTGCGAGAGGCAGCTGTGACATTCCTTGGTGAGCCACCACCCCTTGGTGCCTCTTTGGGGCCACCCTTGTGCCTGTACCCACCATGGCACTGGGGAGCAAGGGGGATCTCATCGGAGATCCCTTGCTCTGTCCCTTGCACTTGCTGCTCAGCCCTTGAAGGATCAAAACCCAGAGAAGATGTCAGAGATCTGCAAGGGCGAAGAGGGGCAAGGTTGGGTTGGCTGGGGCTGGTGGGACAGGAGATGGGGTTCTGCCATGCCCAGTTCTGTTCCAGGGAAGCCTGTGTGGGTCAGTTGGGGCACTCCTGCCCAACAATTATCTGGATGGGGCTGGTGGGGTCTGGAGGGGATGCTTGGAGGGGCTTCATCTCAGCTCTGGTTTTCTCCATCACAGTCCTTCAGCACCTCAAAAATGACACCTCGACCTCAGTCTTTAATGTGACACATCAGGCCCTCCTCATGCTGAGCCCTCGCAGCAAGGACTGAAGAAAAGAAAGCCTATTGTGAAGGCACTGGCACTGAACCAGGCAGAGGGGCAGCGTTCCTTGAGATCATGGTTCCTTTACAAGAAACCTGGAGCAAGAACCTTAGAATCATAGAATGGTTGGGTTGGAATGGTGTCACACCCCAAGTTAGACAGAGTAGGACTCAGAATTGTATTTAAACATTTAGTTCATTGCCTAAAATGTTACAATTCTAAGTCAAGAATATAAGCTTAAGTCTAGAGCAATATTAGTCTCCTGTAAGCATTTGAAAAAGGACAATACAACCCTTACGGAGTTCAGTCATTAAAGTCTTTAGAATGTAGTTTCCTCAAAGCAGCTGCGAATGAAGTTTCTGCAAATGCTCCGATGGTCGTGGATTGTTGATGATGTCGGTGGGGGATCTCAGGCCAGCTGAGAAGGAACTCCCATTTGTGTTTGCTCCTCTCATTCTCTTATAGTCCCTTCTGCCAGTTGGCCCAATCTCCTTTCCCTTTGGTTGGTGGTGCCAATGGTCGGGGACGAGGGATTGCAGTGCAATCCCCGCCCATGAGTAGGAATCCAGAGAACTCCAGGGTCGTAGATCAGGATGTTTCCATCACAAAAACCTCATAGTATTTCTAGTCATAAATCTTATTAATACTTTTGTTTTGAGGACCACCCCCAAGTCTTTGGTTTTGTTCTGCACCTCCACATACCTGCTTGTTATGTGGGAGGAGACGGTGACCATGGGTCAGTTTGGTCATCCTGAAAGGCAAAGAAGTGGCAGAGACATCATCACCCATTCTCCCCTGCTCATTCTTGCGGCACAGATGGGCTTTGTTATGGCCACTGATCTGGAGTGGCCACCAGACCTCCACCTGGCCCCTCTCAACCCCATGGCTCAGCAAAGCAGCAGCCCTCTTCAGCAGCTTGGCAGGAGCTGGAGGAGGACAGAATCATAGAATCACTAAGTTGGAAAGGACCCACTGGATCACTGAGTCCAACCATTCCCATCAATTTCTAAACCATGTTCCCAGCACCTTACCCACCTGTCCTTTAAACACAGGACCCTCTAGGACCATCAAGACCCTCTAGGACCCCCAAACAATCTCTAAAGAACCCCAGTGCTCCTACAGGGACTCCCAGAACCTCTCTAGAGCCCACCAGGACCCATCTAGGACCCCCAGGACACCTCGATGGCCTCCAGAACCACCCCCAGGACTCTTCTAGGACATTTAGAAACTATCTAGGGCCCACCAGGTTCTTTCTAAGTGATAGAATCAGAATCACCAGGTTGAAAAAGACCCACCAATTCACTGAGTCCAATCATTCCCATCAATCACTAAACCATGCCCCTCAGCACCTTGTCCATCCGTCCTTTAAACACCTCCAGGGAAGGTGAATCAACCACCTCCCTGGGCAACCTGTTCCAGTGCCCAATGACCCTTTCCATGAATTTTTTTTCCCTAATGTTCAGTTTAAACCTCCCCTGGCAGAGTTTGAGGCCATTTCTTCTTGTCCTGTCCCCTGCCACTTGGGAGAAGAGGCCAATACCCTCCTCTCCACAACTTCCTTCTAGGTAGTTGTAGAGAGCAATGAGGTCTCCTCTCAGCCTCCTCTTCTACAAGCTAAACAACCCCAGCCCTCTCAGTTCCTGTTCCTCATAAGGCCTGTTCTCCAGCACCATCACCAGCTTTGTTGCTCTTCTCTGGACTCACTCCAGAGCCTCAACATCCTTCTTGTGGTGAGGGGCCCAGAACTGAACACAATTTGAGGTGCGGGTCTCATCAGTGCCGAGTACAGAGGGAGAATAACCTAGATGGGTCCCAGATGGGTCTTGGGTGCCCTAGATGGGTCCTGAAGGTCCCTAGAGGGATCCTGGGGGGTTCTAGAGGGGTCCTGGGGACCCTAAATTGGTCCAGGCACTAGAGGAGGGAGCTAGAGGGAGTTGGAAGGGTCCTAGTGGGTCCCTAGAATGATCTTGGGGGTCTCTACAGGGATCCTGGGGATCCTAAAGGTGTCCGGGTGGCAGCTTGAAGGGTCTTGGGGGGCACTTGAGGGGTTCTTTGGATCCCAAAAAGGGTTCTGGAGGTCCCTAGATGGGTCCTAGGAGTCCTTTTAAGGGACTTTCACCAGGGACTTAAAGAGTTCCTGGGGGTCCAGAGGGGTGCTATCAGGTTCTGGAGGGGTCCTGTGGGTCCCTGAAGAGGTCTTGGGGGACTCTGGATAGCTCCTAGAGGGGTCCTGAGAGGTATCCTGGAGGATTCTAGAGGATTCCTAGAGGTATTCCTAGAGGGGACCTAGGGTCAGTATAGGAATCCAGTTAGGACTCTTAAGGGGTCCTGTGGGTCCCTGGAATGGATGTGAGGGGGTCTAGAGGAGTTACAGGAGTATCTGTGGGTGTCTACAGGGGTCTTGGTCTTCCCTAAAGGGGTTCTGGTGGGCTCTAGAAGGGTTCTGAGAAGTTTTAGAAGGATCCTGGTGGTCCTAGTAGTCCTGAGAGGGGTCCTCAGAGGGGTTCTGGAGGCCACTAGATGGATCCTGGGAGGTTGTGGGGGAACCAAGAGGGATCTTCAAGGCTCTAGAGGGGTTCTGGGAGGCCCTAGAGTGGTCATGGGGGTCCTAGTGGGGCCTGGGGGGGATCTAGGACTATCCTGAGGGTCTGTAGAGGGGTTCTAGGCATCCTAGAGAGGTTTTGGGAGTCCCTAGAGTAGTCTTAGGGATCTCCACAATCCTCTGGGTGTTCTAGAGGAGTGCTGGGGGGTCCTAGAGGGGTTCTGGGAGTACTAAAACCTCCTAGAAGTCCCAGAGGAGTGTTGGGGGTGCTAGAGGGATTCTGGGGGTTCCCTTAAGCAACAGTGAGAGTCCTGGGGACCCTAGATGTGTCTTGAGGTGTCCTAGAGGGGTCCTAGGGAGTCCTAGAGGGATCCTAAATGGGTCCTGGGGGTGCCTAAGTGGGTCCTGGGGGACTCCAGACCTCCACCTGGCCCCTCTCCACCCCATGGCTCAGCAAAGCAGCAGCCCTCTTCAGCAGCTTGGTGGGAGCTTGGAGGAGAATAGAATCATAGAATCAGTAGGTTGGAAAGGACCCACTGGATCATTGAGTCCAACCATTCCACCACTAAACCATGTCCATCAGCACCTCATACACCCATCCTTAAAACACCTCCAGGGAAGGTGACTCCACCTGCTCCTTGGGCAGTCTGTTTCAGTGCCCAATGACACTTTCCGTGAAATATTAATGTCCATCCTAAACCAACCCTGGTGAAGCTTGAGGCAGTTCCTTCTTGTCCTGTCCCCTGTCACTTGGGAGAAGAGGCCAGTTTCTTCCTCTCCACAACCTCCTTTCAGATAGTTGTAGAGAAGTCAGCCTCCTCTTCTCCAAGGTAAAGAACCCCAATTCTCTCAGCCACTCCTCTTGTTCTCCAGCTCTTGTTGCTCTTCTCTGGAATCGCTCCAGAGCCTCAACATCCTTCTTGTGGTGAGGGGCCCAGAACTGAACACAGGATCCAAGGAGCAGTCTCACCAGCGCTGAGTACAGAGGGAGAATAACCTTCCTGGACCTGCTGGTCACACCGTTTCTGATACAAGCCAGGATGCCATTGGCCTTCTTGGCCACCCATGCACACTGCTGGCTCATGTTCAGTCACTGTCAACCAACAACCACAGGCCTTTCTCCTCCAGGCAGATTTCAAGACAGACTTCTAGTCTGTAGCTCTGCATAGGGTTGTTGTGCCCCAAGTGCAGGACTCGGCATTTGGCCTTGTTAAACCTCATCCCATTGGTTTCAGCCCAGCTGTCCAGCCTGTTCAGATCCCTTCATAGAGCCTCCCTACCCTCCAGCAGACTGACACATCCACCCAGCTTAGTGTCATCCGCAAACTTGCTAAGGGAGCACTCAATGCCTTCATCCAGGTTATTGATAAAGATATTGAATGGGGCTGGACCCAGCACTGAGCCCTGGGGAACCCCACTTGTCACTGGCCTCCAGCTGGAGTAAACTCCATTTACTACCACTCTCTGGGCCTGGCCATCCAACCAGTTTTCCACCCAGGAGAGTGTGCGCCTGTCCAGGTCAGAGGCTGACAGTTTCCGTAGCAGAATGCTGTGAGAAACTGTGTCAAAGGCTTTACTGAAGTCCAGGAAGACCACATCCACAGCCTTTCCCTCATCTATTAGTTGAGGCACTTTATCATAGAAGGCAATCAGGTGTGTTTGGCAGGATCTGCTTTTTGTGAATCCCTGTTTACTGACCCTGATCACCTGGTTCTCTTGCATGTGCTTCATGATAGCACTCAAGATCACCTGTCAGACTGAGGCACTGAGGTCAGACTGAGGCACTGAGGTCAGACTGACTGGCCTGTAGTTCCCTGGATCCTCCCTGCAACCCTTTTTTGTAGATGGGCACATCAGCCAGCCTCCAGTCCAGTGGAACTTCCCCAGTCTTCCAGGACTGTTGGAAGATTATGGAAAGGGGTTTGGCAAGCACACCTGTCATCTCCTTAAATACCCTTGGGTGGATATGTCTCCATGGATTTCCTGATAAGGCTGCCCCTAGAAGGATTCTTGCTTCTGGTTCTCTCACCAGGCAGAGGGATTTTCCCTTCCTTGCACTTGTGCTTTCAATGAGCATTTGAATTCAGTAGGACTGTAAAGAATGTCAGCCACAGGAAAATTAGATTCATACAGAACTAACGTTTCAGCTGCTTTTATAGGATTAGCCAGTAAGTCACACTGAGAACTCTTCCATGAACAAATGCGGAAAATGTGGTTTCAGAGACAAGTCTGTCCATGGGATCTTTCAGTATCTCTTCTTCTCTTTCCTCCAGCTTTGGAACCTCATCTTGCTGACACATTCATGCAAGTAAATAGTTTCACATGAAAAATTTTCTATGACTGTGTAAATCCTTGAAGCATCTTGAGCCTCTGTAGATATTAGTCTCTGCCTCCAACTGCTGCATAAGGACAGCTCAGATTCACAGTTTGCTTCCTCCCTCTCTTTTTAGACACCTCTCGAGTAAGGTATATGGAGAGTTGGGTGAATTATACAAAACATTTAGGGCCTGTGCACTAATTCTTGCTGATTTTAGCCTGCTGAGGTTCCATAAAAAATGATTTTAACTTTCAAAACCAACTGAATTTCAAACTTCAAGTCATGAGCATCTTTTGAAAATCACGTTATTACTAGGAAAGTGAGATACAATCTAAAAGAACATCAAAAACAGATGAGTTGGTTTGGGGCTGTTATTAGTTAGGGAAAACAAATATATCAAGAAATTATAAAAAACTTTATAATGAAGTACAGTGTTTGGGCTTTTTATATTCTGATAGTTTAAAACAGCATGAACAGAAGACATTCTAGGAAACTGAAGGGCCTTTTAACATCTTAGCATATGAAACTCACAGTCATATAATACTGAGATTTGTTCTAGTGATGGGAGTCTAGCAGGGTTCAGACAATAATGTGAAAATTTATCTGGACTACAATAAGGTCACCAAACTGGAATACTATGCATTAAGCAAGTTCAATAGTTTGCTTCCCACCCTCACAATTCCCCTGAGTAACAAAACCAGTATTTGTTTAGAACAGTACTTTGCCATGAACGTATGCCACTGTCTGGGTCAGGATGAAGTTGATGAAAAGATTTGATGTGTTCAGATGTTAGCATAAGCACTGCTGGGGTTTGTATTTGGTCTTGTAAGTTAGGAGGTACTGTCAGGCTGTGCAGAAGATGGGCAACAGTTTTTCAGGTGCCTGTGACTGACAATGTGCAATATGTATTTAGTAATTTTAAGCACCATTAAACTGAAGGTAATGGAACACACAAAATGAATCTTCCACAGCCAAAAAGAGGTAAATTAATCATGCATTTTACTGTATGCATATTTAACTGTGTAATGATACTTTATTGCTGTAACCCCAAATGGTTTGTCCACTGTTCTTATCAAGGTGAGGCTATGAACGTGAAACCTTTTCATAAAGTATCTAATTTAACACATTTCAAATGCTTAAGTCAGTGCACAGATATTATTCTGTGAGAAAAATAAATCTGAAACAAAAGATTTGACCAGAGACAGAATTTTGGCTGAAGGCAGTGGTTGCTGCCTACGTGCCTCAGAGATGGCTTTCTAGAGGGTGTCCCAGCTGCAGGTATCTCTAGATACTTTGTCATACTTCATGCAAGTATATTTATTAACCTTTCTCAGTCCAGACTGAAAGTTCTTCTTTGTTTTTAGCTATTACTTCTATACATCCCTGAAAGATCCAGTCAATGCAAAGAGGAAAGGTTGTTTTATTTGGTGATGACCACGTGCTACTGGGGTACCAGAACAGAAAGTCTCTTCCAAGAACCAGTTTCCCTCAACCATGTCTAATCACAGAGGTACATGAAGCTGCAGCATAGCTGCAGACCTTGATCTAATGTAGATTATCAAAATTACTTGACTTGTTTGCTTAGGAACTCACTGGCACCAGGTTTTCCCTGATGGCTGCTAGGATCTGTTTGGAAAAGCCCTGCAGGATGTAATAGGAATCTTTGCAGAAACATTAGAAGGCCCTATTTAAACTGCTATGAAACTGTAGAGTTTAATAGAGAGTAATATCCTTTCTGTGGCTGTTTTTAACTGTCCTATATATTTCTATATTAAATTCTTGAAAAAGGCTGTAATTTTCTATTAAATTCTTTCAGGCTTTTCCACAAAGGTTCAGTAACATTTTTCATCTTTCCCAGAAGTCAATCACTTCAAGCCACTAGCCATGTGTACACTATATATATATATATATGTTTATACACACACACACATGTGTACATATGTGTGTTACTCCTCTGGAACCCCTTACTCAGAACCACGTTCATTTCCCTGAGAAGGGGTTGCGCCTAAGAGTTCTACCCTAGCTGTCTGTAAGCTGTCTGTCATGGGGAAAACCTTACACACTTGTGCACTGGGTTGTAACCACCCTTGCTGGGCAGGTCCTCTTGCTCCAAGGTCAGACCTTCTGCATCTGTCTCTGTTAGCTATGGAGAAAAGGTTGGTAGGTCATTGCCCAGAGCCCACACCATGAGTGTGCCTGCTGGGAACACTTGCCTTCTCACCAGGGAAAGACTTTTGCAGGAGAAGGAAAAGCACGCCCATAGGAGGCAGGCAGCCGAAGCCAGCAGCCAAAACCCGCAGCTGAGCAGCAGTTCCAGCTGAGCTGCCTGGCTCACATGAATTAATCTACCCCTTTTAAAACACTCACATGCTGATCTGATTTTGACTGCTCCCTGCACCCAAGCAGCTTGGTGTGGTTTAAAGGGAAATTCCAATAGCACTTTCTCTGCAGATTCAGTTTATCCTAGCTCTGGCACTCAGACCACCTGATGTGCATGTTATGTTTGCTTATTTTGCTGATACCTTGCGAAAGTCGTTGGCAGTCTGTTTCCAGCTCTTTGGATACATATGTCGCTGCAATTGCTCTGCTTAATGTTCATACAGTACACAGCAAATGCAAAGTTCAGTAAGCAAAACAAAACCACACAATTTGTGAATTGGAGAATATGGTTGGACTAGAAGATCCGATGCGTCCCTTCCAACCTGGTTGTTCTGTGATTCTGTGATTAATATTTTGTTCTTCCTTCTGGATTACAGTTTTACTCCCATGTGGTAGGTCTTAAAGGACCATCAAGCTTCCCTGTGAGAAGCCTAGCCTGACCAGACCACAGTGATCACAACAGCAATCTTTTCCACCCAGGGTCTGACATAGAGCCCTGGAGCTGCATGTTTGTCAGGGTCTGACTGTGCTAAACTCACAACCTGAACCCCTAGCTACTTCAGAAGCACTCCTCTAGTCTGACTTTGCAGCTTGGCTTTGGGGCTTCTGCCTACTTCCACTGCAAAATGTCTAAGCATGAGTTATCAAAAGATTTACCAACCGGGCTCACAATAATGTGCTTTTTGGTTTTGTACTGCTGAACATGGAGCTGAGGAAAGGAAACATACTTGAAAATTGCTCACCAGACATTGACCCCTCAGAAACCTCAGCTTGGCAGCTTATTCCCTCCTTGCAGTATGGTACAGCAAAACAGGCACTTATATCTTGGGAATGGGGACTCTTCTGCCAAGGTGCCATGGGTACCTAACATCTTGGGCCTAAGCCTGTAGCTTTCCTGCACAGCATCTATGCACACTCAGGGAGTCAGAGGAGTAGGCTTCTGTTATGCAGCTTTCTTAGATAGCTCTCAAGTAGCTATAGCCCAGGTGGCTATGATGATTTTGAGAGGTGAGTTTGACACTCCTGAAGGACAGGATGACATCCAGAGGGACCTGGAGAAGCTGGAGAAGTCAGGTTGTGATAAACCTCATGAGGTTCAACAAGGCAAATTTCAGGATCCTGCACCTGGATTGGGGCAACCCTCAGTATCTATACAGGCTCAGATATGATGACATTGAGAGCAACCCTGTGGAGAAAGATGTGAGGATCCTGGTGGATGGAAAGGTGGACATGAGCTGGCAATGTGTGCTTGCAGCCCAAGAAGGCTGACCGTATCCTGGGCTGCATCAAAATAAGTGTGATCAACAGGTCGAGGGAGGTGATTCTGCCTCTCTATGTACACCTCTGGAGACCTCAGCTCAGGAGAGACATGGACCTGTTGAAGTGGGTCTAGAGGAGAACCAAAAAAATCATCAAAGTCCCGGAACACCTCTTCTGTGAAGAAAGGCTGAGAGAGTTAGGGTGAGGCTGAGAGAGTTGGGGATTGTTCAGTCTGGAGAAGAGAAGACTCCAAGGAGACCTTATTGCAGCCTTTCAGTACTTAAAGGGGGCTTGTAAGAAAGACTCCTTAGCAAGGCCTGTAGCAACAGGACAAGGGGTAATGGTTTTAAACTAAACAAACAAACAAACAAACAAACCAACCAACCAAAAAAAAACCCCAAAAAACCAGCCAAACCCCCTAAGGTTTAAACTAGATATTTGGAAGAAATTCTTCATGCTGAGGATGGTGAAACACTGGAACAGGTTGCCCAGAGAGGTGGTAGATGCCCTGTCCCTAAAAACATTCAGGTTGGATGAGGTTCTGAGCCACTTGATCTAGCTGAAGATGCCACTGCTCACTACAGGGTGTTGGACCTGATGATGTGTAAAGGTCCATTCCAACCCAAACAATTTTATGATTCTATGATTTGTATATCTGTAAACAATTAGGGCATTTAATTTGGGTTTGCATATTGAGCTGTCCATGCACAGCCATCTGCTGGGATTGTGGCTGCCAGAGTTTGAGAGTAAAAGTACACGAGGTATGGAGCAGCTGGGACTATATGCACTAAGATGCACTTATCAAGCCCCTTGACAGCCATTCCAGAGAAATTCCCAGACCTGTGGAGTGTGAATGTCATGAAATTTGGGGGAGCAAGGAATAAAGCACCAAAGTTTACCCAATGGAAAGTGCTGCTCAAGCAGTGGTGAGAGACTCTGATGACTCCACTAAAATTAATGGAGTTGCAGTAATGCAAAACTGTTGTGAGATCGGCATCAAGCACTTTGCTTCTCTAGGAGATATTAATCAAAGTTCTGACCTTTTCCCTGGGAAGTTTTATTTCTTTTTAACTCTATCCATAGGGTTACCAGATGTGCTGTGTAACTGAGATTGTCTTAGCCATGCAAGGCATTCTTGGGGTCCCAGCTGACTTGATGAAACTAGGATCTGTCCCAATTTCAATAAAACACTGGGATTTCCCAAGGGCTTTCCTGACTATCTTCTCATTCTAGCAGCACATCTACATGGCTGACCATATTTCTCCTTCTTCAGTAACCTCAAACCCCAACTTGTAGTCAGCTGAAAGCTTGAGGCAGATGGTTGCATCACTGACTTTACAGTGGAAAGGTGTGTATTGTAACAGCAGGAGCACAGCAAAAGCATCAGTTCCAAGACTGGCATGGGCGGGGAAATGCCTTTATTCTCATTTGCATGCACTTAGAGAAGGGTTGTGAAAGGCCAGACTGAGTCCACTGGCTAGGGAAGGGATAAGGCAAAGAGGAGAACCAGAAAACCTATCAGAAGTGAAGGATATTAAATTAGGTAGGAATGCGAAGTGAAGGGTAAAAGGAATTACTTATTGTGATTTGGGGGCTTTTTCTCACAGACACATGGTAAGGTTTGAAACAGATAAAGGTCATATATATATGATCTGAACTGGCAAGACAGGCTTAAAAGGTAAGTCCAGGATCTTCTGATGAATCAAGGGAACTTTAGGCCTGACATGAAACTCAGACCAGGAGAGTTTGGGACAAATTACCATTTCCTAATGAAGGCTCACAGTACCTGACATAGCATCCTACTCTTGTTAAAAAAGCAGCAGAATTTTAAATGAGCAAGTGTTCAAGAAACTGCTTTAATGTCCTCTTCAAAAAACAGCCCCTTGTATCACAGCACTGCTTAACACTGTGCACAGGACTATAACTTTACAGCCTGCCTTGAGCAATACTTGGTGCTTAGCTGTCCCAGACCTGTGCAAGCAATGAGCTGCATCTTGGTCACAGACTCTGTGCCCCATCTCCTCCCCCTGGGGTCTAACAGAAAGTAAGTACCTCTTACTCTTTTAAGTTAAATAAAATATCACACCTCATTTTGCATTCTGGTTGAGAAGGAAAACACTCTAAGCTCAAGAATATTAAACAAGCTTGAGCCCCTTGACATGTGAGATGTCATAGGTGCAGGCAACACTGGCCAGGTGCAGACAGATTTTCTTCCAAGTGCTTCCCATGAGTTCCTTTGGTTGACAACTCCCACCCCTCTGTTCCATTTCCATGCAAGTTGCTAAATATAATGTGAAAATTAGGCCTTCTAGGGAACTTCTGTGGTCATCTTTTAAAGCTTCCAGAGCCTTCTTTCTTCCAGTTATGTTTTGTCAGGTTTTTCTTCCCTTGCTGTTGGGGCAAAGAATGATAACGTTTTCCCACATCATGTGTCTCTGCAGCTGATGGGTGTTCAGGTGTCTGAAGCAGCTTCGTGTCAGAGCTGCTGGCAGAGGACTCACTTCTCTTGTATTGCCAGCTTTCCTCCTTTGAGTTATGATTTGCCAGACTGAAACACTGTGACATAAACCTATTTTTATGAATCCCATGCTGTAGACTGAGAGTCATCCTATGTTCCCTGTCCCTGGTTCTATTTGTCCCTTTGTGCTGCATGTCTTCTATTTGCAGTTTGTCTTGCCATCCTGGAATTGTAGCTACCTCATGTAACAGGTATTTCAATGCAACATGGACATTGCCTTTTGCCCTTATTTTGTGTAGCTGTTTGACAGCAGGATAAAAATTCATTTGCATTGTGATCCTCAGTCTTTCACTGTTTTGTGACAAGCAAGCTACTGGCTCTCACTCTGTTCTCTTTCTCTGTGTGCCTTGTACTGCTCCTTCCCTGGACTTTTCACAGGAAGCAATCGTGTTTTCCTGGGCCTTCAGTCAACACTGAGTAACTATCTAGTCCTTGGGAAAATGCCTCATGTTGGCATATGATGGTCCACACTGCCTGATAAGCAACATATTTCTGTCTTCCATGTCTTCGACATCAATCTCTGGGCTGTCTCTGCTGCTGATGTTACTTTTGCAGGCATCCAAGGGAAGATGCATTACACTTAGGCTCCCTTTTGGCACTGAGTTACAGAAATGCTGCTGCAGGGCACAGTGGGTGGTTGGCTGAGCAAAGGGTGTTAGGTTATGACTCCCTAGAGAAAACAGTGTCAGGTCCCTGTGCTTGCTTCTTACCCTCTTACCCCTCAGAAGATCTTGCTTATGGGGATGAGAGCAGCGATATGCTGTGACCATATAGTTTCAGAAACTGACAGTGAAAAGCCACCTGTCAGCATTTCCCTAGGTTTGAGTTTTTTGAAGCTGTATAATCTGAAAACTAGAAAAGATGGCTTTATACTATAAATTCTATTTTCATGAACAGCATGAAACTGCAACTTTTTTGGATCACCTCACATGGGACTCAAGCCTCAGGTGTGAAACTCATCCCAGTCCCTGAGATAATCCCCGATCTCCTGGGATGACTGCCAGTCACCCTGAGGCAATTTTACTTTTTCCAATTTGATTTGAAGCAGAGATACCTCTTGTATGAGTTACTACATGTGATCTGATCAGCCCAGGGACTAACCTCCATTGTGTCCCCTGGGGTCTTTTAGCAAAAATACAAAGATGTTGCTGTCCCCTCATGCCATAGTTCACAGCAGCTTTGACCTCCAGAGGAGAAATGCCTTGAGGCCTTTCTCAGAAATAAGTGGGGAGGTCAAAGCCAGAAAGGGTGTTTCTAGGGAATATTGATATCCCATGAGCTAAAGCTAGGTTCTCAGCCACTTGAATTGTGGACACATGTGGCTTCTGTGTCTCACTTTGAAACCCCATGCAGTATTTTCTTATGTATGCCTACTTCAGGTCAATGGCTGCTTGCTATTTCTCTTACATTTCCTTCAGGATGAAGTTCTGCACCCACTCTGACTATCCTGCTACCACATGGCTTTCAGTCTTCTCTGTGTTACACAGCCTCTGGAAAGATGTCTGTCTCTTTCTATATCCCAGGATTTATTTCACAACGCCTGGTCTGGTGATTTCTTTAACGTTTTCCGTTTTCTCAGGATGTTTTGATATCATAATCCTGAATTGCTTCTCTGTTGTCAGATCCTTCTGTAATAGCAATGTCATTAGTGGTGGCTGGGAGTTCCTCTAATGAATGGTTCAGTTTACCCAGCAGTCTGGCCTGATGCCAGAGGTATTTGTGACCAGCTAGAGGTACTTGTGTACGTGCCAAAAGGTACAGCAGAGGTTGTCAGGGGAGCTCCACTTATATGGTATGTCTGAGTTCACTATTTGGCATCGCTAGCAGGAATATTTTTCACCACAGACCCTGTGGAGCATGTTTATAATGACACCAATTTTCAGGTTTTGTGTTAGTGCAAGTCTGGCATGACTGAACTCTCCCTTGTCACTGGTAGTCTGGAAGTTACAGTGGGAATAAAGACATAGCCAGCTCTTCCCTTAGAGACTCAATTATGGGTAATGGAGCTCTGCATTCCAGCAAGCTCAGTTTGCCAACAGGGATCTGTTTTCAACCTTCGTTTATTCAAGGTGTCTGTCCTTGACATTCACCTGTGTATTCAGCAGAAAAGCTGCCCAAGGGGCTGTTTTCCTTTCTCTTTCATGCTGAGAATATCTGGTGTGAAGATACAGTGCTATCCAAGGTTTGTCCTTTTCTGCCTACATCTCTTTCTATAAACTCCAAGTGATAATACCTTCTTGGTGGCTTTCTCACAACAGCCAGAGTTTGCCTACTAGCCTTTCAGTACTTTCCCTGTATGTGGCTAAGTTATGATTATATGTCTTCTGTCAGCTATTGTTAGTTATTCCTGTAGGACTGCATCGCAGCTGATTCTGCCTTCCAGCTGGAAACAAATTTGTTTAACAACACACAAAAATGGGAAGTTAAATGCTTAGCTGCCACCTCCTGCAATGTGCATGTACTGATTATCTATAATGTCTGCTAAAATCTTGCTGCAATCATCAGCAAGCTCCTAACAATGTATCTACCCGAGTAATTAGAGTATAACTATGTAAAAATTGCAGAAGAAACAATACATGTGGAAGCTTAAACACATAAAATTCAGTGTAAGTGACTTGTACAGTTCTTTGAAGGCCTCTATCATGCGTGTTTGTATGGTTAGCAAAATTAGAGTTGCCATGAAATCATGGGTTGCCATATACTACCTACAATGACATCTGTTCCTGGCTGTACAGACAAATAGTAAGTCTTCTATCCCTGGCTTTTTTCCTACTGTAGCATTTTGCCCTTATATCCTTGCCCAAATTGGTTATTTCTCATTACTTTCAGCTGTCTTTGCTAGCTGGAAGCATTGTTCTGGATTAAACCCTTTTCTCTCAATTGCCTACTTGGGATACCTGAATCTCATGTTTCACAGAAATCCACAGCCCTCATGAGGGAATCCAGATTCACGTGTGAATACAATTATTCTCAATCTGTAATAGTAGTATCTATTCACTACCGGTTGTCTTGATGAGTGGGAAAATGATTGGTAGGAGAAGCATGAAAGTAGACCACTGTCTTTGCATGGTCTCATTCCTCCTGAGGTAAAAGCCCAATAATGGTTTTTCCAGCTGCCACAGGGCTCTCAGGATTCCTCATGGCAGCAGTGTCTCATTCGTAGCTTGTGCTTTTTCAGAAAGGAGACAATCAGATGTTTTACTTTCTTGTTTTCCATGATGCACTTTTTGTACAAATTCAGTTTACTCTTCTTCAGGCCTTGTACAGTGATACTTGCTGGACCTTTACCTCTTTGGTGATCTGTCTCTTCATGCAACCTGTTTGCGCCTTTTTATATACTGTAACATTTACCTTGTAAAAATGTATTTTTTATTTTCAGTTGGACTCACTGAAATAACCACTGCCACAATATTTAATATACTTTATTTATGATGGGAAGTGTGAGTGAATTAAAACCACAGAGAAGAAAAGCAATTGGACTTTGGAGAAGCCTGTGTCTTTGATAATGCATTTCTCTGAATAAAAGACCTCTATCTACAATATGTAAAATTAAATAGGTTTTTATTAAAACAATTGATCACAGAAGTGATAGACCTGATCAGATGCAGCTTGGTTTGCAAGCTTTTCCTCTGACACCTTTCCATCTGTATTCCACACACTTTTCTCTAACTTCCAGGAGGGCTGTGACCATCTTTCTGAATCACCAGCTGCCTACACTCTCCATTGGATGGAAAAGGGCTGCTCTCTACATCATTTATAGGATGGAGAAAAGGGAAAGTTTCTTCTTCTCCTTGCTGCTTTTCTCATGAGTGTCAAGGGAACAGCCCTAGATCACTGGAGCAAGTCAGGGCAATATAGTCAAGGTGAAGTGATAGAAGAGGTGTAAATAGCAATAGGAGACTGAGAACTTCTCTGTCCCAGTTTCTCACTGAGGACTGGAGATGTAAAGAGGATGGAAATTTAGCCTTATAGTTCAGTGACATATTCAGTTTTGACACATTCTGCTGATACTGAGAGATATATAAACCCCAGAGATTTTTTCTATTTTAGCTGTTAATCACAATAACTCCTATGTAAATTTTCCATAGAACTGATCCCTTAAACCTTAAGAAGTCCCCTGTAGTCAACCAGAAAGCTCTTGTTTTCCTGGCTGGTGCAGGGCAAGGCCAATAGCATAGCTATAGCAGTGAACCATTTCAATTTTTAACTTCCATATGTTACAACACTGAATGCAGATTAATTTTTACTGTGTTCAGTCCCTTCTAATGTATTATTGCTAAAGACACAGTATCTGATTATCCTGAGTGCACAATAACTGCAAGTAGAATAGCGTTAACTGATTTGAACGAAAGTAATTTTACAGCTAATTACACAGGAGGGAAATGAACAAACCCTGAGTTAGCGAGAAATTTCTGTTAAAATGCAGATATTTTGGATGTATTTAGATGTAGAATTTTGCTTATTTGATGCAACAATGCATCATGCTGCATTTATAGACTGCACTATAAGAGTACAGCTGGCTGGATGATAATGAGTCTCCAAATAAATGATTTCCACTTTAATTACACTTTAGATTAATATTTGTTCCATGGAATATGGGGGCTTGGGGCAATTTGCTGGGAAAATCTTAAGGAAACAAGCCTTATCAGTAGAAAAAACATCCTTTATGCAGACACTTCAATAAAGACCCACCTAGAGAATCACTTTATTGTTTTATCGTTTCTTCTCTGATGAAGTTTCTTGCATCTGGGATACAAACATCCTCCATAGTTTATATCACAAATGATAATAAGCAACTGATCCATGTGCAATTAAGTTTAGTGAGTAAACGTGAGTAGATTTGGGATATAACATTTCCCTGGCTGGGGTCAATCAAAGCTTTGTCTGGAAAGAATGAATTGTTGTTAATGCCGAAGCTCTTTGGGGAACAAAATGTTTAACACATGGCCACTTTTAATAACTGTCTCAATATGGAGCCAAACTTTAGGTTTCTGGTTTAGAAAGTCACTTACAGTCACCTTGAAGTTTGCATGAGCTTTCATACCAAGCCCAGACCCATAAAAATCTTCCAGTGTTCACAGCACTTGTCCAGATAGATCAGAGCAGATACAGTGCCTTGAAGGTTTCCACTGATAAGGTCTCCTAATTTTTGCAAGCATATAATAAATACTTAGACTTTCAGAGGCCTTTGAGCTACACACCCATGTGGGAAAAGGGTCTAAGTACAAGAAAACAACCTTGAATGGGAAAAATGTCAAGGCTTACAAAGCTGACATCTGGCTATAAACTCTGGGCAGTAATCCGGCCCCTGACTGTGAGGCTAAAGACAGAGTTCAGGCCTGTTGTAGGGCTTATGTTTGTGAGAGCACTGGATGATTCAAGGCTGCATGCACTTCACTAAGGTTTCCAGAGCTGGTTCCCTGAGGAAGGGTGGTGGATGTGATGGCAGACCAAATGCTACCCCTCCCTCTCCCCTCTGAGCCCCTTGTCACCCTTTTCACCCCATCACTGTCAGAGGTACCAAGTCAGTTTTAACTCTTTGCATTTTCTCAGGTATTGGGTTGGGCCTGTTTGTTTCATGTTTTTAGTGGAATCCTGCAATGCCATCCAGAGCACTGTTTTTTTACACTGTCATCATCTAAGACCTATCCAGTCTGATGGAAAATCCTTTGATTGACTCATTGTCAAAGTAGTCTTTGGACCAAATCCTCTCTTGTACTGATTTTCATACTGGTGTGAAACTTGACTTCCTTCCAGTTACTCTGGAGTTGAAGCAGAGTAATTGAAAGCAGAGTCAAGCATCAGAGCCCCCTTTATTCCCCTGGCTGAGGACAACTGAGTTATCAGTGGGAACATTTGAATGTGAATGAAGCTGAAGAAGTGGAATTCTGTAGCCAAAGGCTCCAGTGAAATGCCTTCACCAGCGTTTAATGCAGGCTGGTGATCCTCTTTTATTCATAAATTCAATGCCGAGGAGTACACCCTGTCACTTAGTGTATAAAATCACAATTAACGTACTATAATGGACTTTAAGGCGAAGCCCTTTAGAACTGATTTATATTTCATAAAATATTACATTAAACCCTTCTCTTTCTCCTGACGCTTCTTTCGTGTTTTCCCTTCCTGCCTATGTTTTAAATGCAAAACTCTTTCTTGTTTTATACTCGTGCAAAGGTGCAGGACAATGAAGACAATGTAAGAAAAGTAAAATTTAGGCAGAACAGCCATTTTGCAATGACCAAGACCCTGTCAATGTTGTAGCACATCATTTTCTATTTGCTACTAGTTTTTAAAGAAAAATGATACAGTGAGGGAAGGAGGGCAAAAGATAAAGTTGATTTTCTCAGTCTTTTATTTGCTCTTTCCTTCTTTTTTTGGTAGATATAGTAGTAAAATTCCAGTGTCACAAACTCTTGCAATAGCCTGTGGCTGTTAGACCTGTGAAATCCTAGAACATGTGGCAGCAAAACAATGAGCAATGATGAGTCAGCAGGGACAAGTGGGTTGAAAGTGATGGCAATAGTAGCAGCTCGTAATCTACCTACTTCAGCATCATCTACATAGGTCCACAGTGGAGCTCTGACATTTGGTGCAATACAAATGTATATCTACCTGAAGTGCATTTGCCTCAGCTGTAAGGCAAATGTCTTCTAATGGTATATTCACTTGTAATCTATAATGCAAACTGGAATTTTTACCTGCATCTTTGATATGGATTAAATGGTTGAGGCTTTTGCATTCAGGAGCACAGGAAAATCAGTCAATCAGGGACTTCTGTCAAATATTATGATTGGATTAAACAAAGATATTGTTCAAAGTTGTGCTTGCACATTGTTCAGTTGTAAGATGGTAGGATTCTACAATTCTATGCTTGGAAAAAATGGGCACAGCTTCTCACTAAAGTAAACTGACACAATTCCACTGTCTTGAGATGAAGCTACCCAGTCTGAATCACATAAGGATTTAGTGCTGAAATTCTGTTCTTTTTCCCCCAACAAATACTCCACTTTTTTTCTAGTTTTTTATTTTCCTAGTTTTACAACAGCTACACAGTGTCTAGTGTCCTAAAGGAAACATTAAAAAGCAGAGGACTGCATCAGTGGATGAATGTGGCTCATACTACTCATAGAATCATAGAATCATAGAACAACCAGATTGGAAGAGACCCCTCGGATCATTGAGTCCAACCATTCTTTTCAAACACTAAACAAGGTCCCTCAGGACCTCGCCTACTCGTGCCTTAAACACCTCCAGGGAAGGTGACTCAGCCACCTCCCTGGACAGCCTATTCCAATGCCCAATAACCCTTTCCGTGAAAAACTTCCTCCTAATCTCTAGCCTAAATCTCCCCTGGAGGAGCTTGAGGCCATTCCCTCTTGCCCTGTCCCCTCTCACTTGGGAGAAGAGGTCAGCTCCCTCCTCTCTACAACTTCCTTTCAGGTAGTTGTATAGAGCAATGAGGTCTCCTCTCAGCCTCCTCTTCTACAAGCTAAACAACCCCAGCTCTCTCAGCTGTTCCTCATAAGGCCTGTTCTCAGCCCCTTCACCAGCTTTGTTGCTCTTCTCTGGACTCGCTCCAAAGCCTCAGCATCCTTCTTGTGGTGAGGGGCTCAGAACTGCACATGGTATTCAAGGAGTGGTTCTTCACTCCCAGCAGTGAAGATGTAAGCTCAGGCAAACACTTCTGAAATTCTGACACTTTCTTATGTGGTCATAATGGAAAAACATCTACTGTCATTTTTTTTGTGGATGTTCCAAAACCCAATTATTCCTGTTTGCTCTGTCTTTATTATATATGAATAATGATTATTTGTTGCTAACCCCTTATTGGATAGGAGCTGCATACACAGTGAATTAATATTCAAAACTCTTGTTCCATTTTAAAGAAGGATATCTGCATTTGGAAACAGGAACTCTGTGTCAAGGTGCAGGAGCTCTGATGACTCTGTTATCAAATAAATGTCATGTCTTTTTTTAACTCTACTGTTCATCTTTAAAGGACTGAACAAATCAAACTGAATTCTTATATAAATAAATGAGTTTCCCAGCTGAGAGAGTTAAACAAATTCCTCTCAGGCTTTTCTAGGCAGGATCAAGGCCATCTTCCACTATCCTGGTTCCTGAAACAGGAATATTCATAGCTCTTAGAGACCTTCTTGCTCTGTATGTGTGTGTCAGTATATAAGTTTTGACATTATAAACGGAAGGGGGGAAGAGAACAATATAACTTGATGTGATATTCAGGATTGAGAGGAGGAAGGCAGAACACTGATTCAGGAAGTTTTCTTTTTCTCCTCCAGCAGTCACTATATCGTAGTTGAAATCAAAACCCTATAGCAAACTCCCTGAAGGAAACAGCATAATAAATAGGTCTTTATGGTCCTTTCTGAATGACATGGAATGAATGCCCCACTCTTTCTCCCTCTCCCCTCCCAAGGTAGAATTAGAAAATGATTCTCCACATAGAGATATGTGATCCGTGCTAATGGCAGCAAATGAGAATGCCAGCTGCTGTTTCACCCTCTCTTCCACCCCTGCCCTACTCCCACCTCCCCACAGTCACTCTGGCAGTGGTTTCATGCTTTATTTCAGGCTTACTGTTTGAATAATGATAATAATGTCTTGCACTCCTGTAGCGTCTTTCATCTAAGGACTACAAAGCAGTTTTACAAACGTTAGCTCTATAGGGGTTCATTCTGCAATGCACTAAAGATGATCACAGAACGGACATATAGTCATATAATCACACAGTTGATTATTTACCCCTCACAAATCTATGTCATCTGCTGCTATATCCATCCCAGAGTAAAAACATCATGACTGTCTTTACAAGGTACATGCATATATGCATGTATAACACATGGAAAAATATTCAAAGGAAAATTTACTGCAGTGATTCCAAGAGGAGAAGACGTATTTATCTACTCACTACTATACTACAAAAAAATGGAAAATATTAGGATATTTATGCTTCATTATCTAAGACAGGTTTCTGTGGCCTTGCTGCAAATGCTAGGTCCAAATAACCCTGAAATGTGTGACACAGGAGAGGTCAAAAACGCACCCTTGAAGTGAGGTCCTCTGTATTCTTGGAAAGTTTTTGGGATTCCTGATCTGAGCTATGCAGCTTGCAGTTCCCATCTAATCTAAACTTTGTGTGAGGGGTTTTGTTGTGTTTTCCTGTTGTTTTTATGCAGGGTAAGGCCAAATTCTGCCCTTTTTGCAATGATAAGCAAATTACACTATTTGCAGTTCCAATAAACAAATATGTGTCTGTTCATAATCTTTATCTCCCAAAGCTTCAATTTTTTAATGGAAAATTCCAGAACTGGGCTTTTTCTAATCAATTTTACATTAGCATAACAGGTTCTATGTCAGAACTTTAATTTCTTCTGTCTCCATTTCAGTAGGGAGGAAGCTGAGTAGAAATAAGAAATAGGCTAGGCAGGGGTTCTGAATCCAAACTTTAAAAGTAATTTCAACTAGAAATAAAATTATATAACTCAGCAGCACATCTTTTTGACAGCTTTTCTATTGACTTGCTTGATTTTGACCAAGTCACGTAGGCCAAGCTTTTCTAAAGAGTCTACGAATTCTATCTCCTACCATGTTAGTGCCCAACTGAAAGCACACCAGACCTGATTTCCATCATCACTATCCCAGGTTGTGATGTGCTCTACATCTATAACTTGCACTCTGTTTTCACAAACTCTTATCCGCATTTAGTGACCTAAATAAAACCCAGATAAAGCATATGGGCCTTCAAATAAGTCTTGTGTATTTTGATTCTTCAGTGAAAAAAACAGATCTGTAAAGATTTCTGCCATCTTATCATAGAATCATAGAACAACTAGATTGGAAGAGACCCATCGGATCATCAAATCCAACCACTCCTATCAAACACTAAACCATGCCCTTCAACACCTCATCCACCCATGCCTTAAACACCTCCAGGGAAGGTGAATCAACCACCTCCCTGGGAAGCCTATTCCAATGCTCAATGACCCTTTCTGTGAAAAACTTCCTCCTAATCTCTAACCTAAATCTCCCCTGGAGGAGCTTGAGGCCATTCCCTCTTGTCCTGTCCCCTGTCACTTGGGAGAAGAGGCCAGCTCCCTCCTCTCTACAACTTCCTTTCAGGTAGTTGTAGAGAGCAATGAGGTCTCCTCTCAGCCTCCTCTTCTACAAGCTAAACAACCCCAGCTCTCTCAGCCGTTCCTCATAAGGCCTGTTCTCCAGCCCCTTCCCCAGCTTCATTGCTCTTCTCTGGACTCACTCCAGAGTCTCAACATCCTTCTTGTGGTGAGAGGCCCAGAACTGAACACAGGATTCAAGGAGTGGTCTCACCAGTGCCGAGTATAGAAGGAGAATAACCTCCCTGGACCTGCTTGTCACACCGTTTCTGATACAAGCCAGGATGCCATTGGCCTTCTTGGCCACCCATGCACACTGCTGGTTCATGTTCAGTCAGCTGTCAACCAACACCCCCAGGTCCCTCTCCTCCAGGCAGCTTTCTATGCCAAGCAAATCCACACTTCCACCCAGCTTAGTGTCATCTGCAAACTTGCTAAGGGTACACTCAATGCCTTCATCCAGGTCATTGATGAAGACATTGAACAGGGCTGGACCCAGCACTGAGCCCTGGGGAACCCTATCTGTGACTGGTCTCCAGCTGGATTTAACAACCATTTATCACCACTCTCTGGGCCCGGCCATCCAATCAGTTTTCCACCCAGGATAGTGTGCACCTGTCCAGCTGACAGTTTCCACAGCAGAATGCTGTGAGAAACTGTGTCAAAGGCTTTCCTGAAGTCCAGGAAGACCACATCCACATCTTAATGTACTTCGAGACAGACCGTGCCTTTTGCTTGGATTATTGAATTGCATTTTCTTAAGATCATTGGTAAAAGTTTTCTAGAAATAGCAGACATAAGGAGAACTTTGCTACAATAGCCACTCCTTCTGAAAAACTTGAGAGGACTCTTAGGAGGCAGAGTCACTGGCGTTGAATTCAGCCTCAGATTGCAGTTTGACCAGAGGAGTGAATCCCAGCTATGCAGGAGGAATAAGCACAGCTCAGGGTTGGTGCTTTCTCAAGAAATAGCTGACAGTTGCTAGGACAAAGCAAAATTGAGCCAAAGGAGCTGCAGGGACGCTTGAATTGTCACCACGTAGCCCCCTGGAGATGAGTATTTTCTGGACAGATGGACATGCATGTAGATCATTTGTTAGTTTAGAATAAAATTCTCTAAAAGTTCAGTTTTCAATACACTTTTACTCATAGGATGACAGCTAGGTCATGTTATGCCTGTGATAACATTTTCAACAGCAGTCACAGAGACTCAGATTTAATCTGCCCTTACAGAGGGCACTGCAATCAGGTACCAGCCTAGGAAAGAAAGCAGCCCTACCAAAGGGGAGGTGCAGAACAGGAGAGAAACTCTGGCAAAAAGAGAGAAGAAACAGAGCATCAGTTATCGTGTAACCAAGCAAATCCAGCACCAAGTATAGATCGGACACTGTTATGATGAAACATAAAGCTTTTTTAATTGAATGGTCAAAACAGGATTGGTGCCTGCAGCTGACATTACGAAATAAGGACATACTAGTAAGATGCTGTCTGCTTTTATCAAAAAGTTTTAATTCATGGTTCTGTCTGTTGAATTAATGCAATATGTTTTGTGTTCATCCCCAAAAACCTCCCAAAACAAGGCCCAGAAAAGCTCTCCAGAGATAGCACCAAATCTCTATTGATCCAGTCAGGAAAACAATTTCAGACTTCTCTCCATTGGATTTCAATCAGCCTAGCCTACCTTCTTGGGTTTATGTTATTGCAACAGCCCTCAGTGGTTACATCCAAAACACAGGTAATCCCTACAGCCATGTCTTAAACAGAAAACAACTGGGATTTCTTTCTCTGAAAATGTCTAGGATGTCCTCTTACCATTCTCCAAATGTTTGCTTGCAGTCATTTTTGATTTGTGGACCTGTAGGAGGTTCCTCATGTAGGTGTGGGTCTCTCTGTAGAGTCATTGAGCCTAATGACAGTGGCTTTCTGAAAATCATATTTTTCTTCATGCAGGTATTCCCTAGGGTATTAATTTTCAGGTTGTCCATGCTTCATACATATCTGCATCTGCATTGCTCCATTAGATTGGCTAAATGATTCCCTGGCCAGGGAGACCAAGCACAAAGTTTGAGGGTAGCATGCACTGGTAGCTCTTCCCTACACCTGTACAGGCATGAGATAGGCTGCATTACTTGAGCAGGCAGCTTCAAATGACTCAGCTGCATAGGTAAAAACTGAGTTACCTTCTGAAAACCCTTAAGATTTGTCCACAAGGGTAGAAGCCACCCTTCATGGGCCTGGCAAAACAGTTGTTAAAATTCACCAAATTGCTCTGAATTACACCAAACAGAAGAGTTAGACATATGGAAGTAAAGGTGTCTAATGACAGAAGGTAAAGGCAATTAGATGCACTGAATGATATACTGGTGTGACGCTGGAGGAGAATGTATTTTGTGCAGGAGCTGTAAAGTTTCGTTTTTGCATTACCTCCAGGAAGGCCCCACAGTCCTTGCTGGAAAGGCATGAGAAAGATGGAAAATGTTGAGAGTGGCTGAGCTACTCTTGATGTATCTGAAGAATTATTTTGCTCCAGGGTCACACTTCCATCCGCAGGACAGTCTTGAGGATGCTGGGGAAGACTAAATGTAGTTACATATCATCACAACGTTCTTGGACATCCTGGTTTCTCAGTATTTCAGAAGTGCCACTACAGGGAGGTTGGGTGACACCTGTGCGTAATAGTTGCACCTCAAGGTACCTGTTTCTTGCATAAGAAACAGCCTTTAACGTGGTCACGGAGAGGTGTGCACTTAAGCACATGTCACAAAGAAGTAGTTCTGAGGTGTGTGTCTTTATAGAAGAGCCACATCTAGTGCAAAATGTATTTCAAACTGTTCATTTCCATAGCTGCTGCTAGCCTGTAAAGAACATGATAGCACCACTATTTTCTAGTATATTCTTCCTATGAGGGAAACAAAATAGTTTGGACTGGGGCAAATAATTTCCTTCAAACATACATGCACAACTGAGTGGATTTCCATGGCATCTTGCCCTGAATGTATAATTACATTTGGTTTTGAACAGCTTTGTTTATTTGTGTATTTTGTTAATGTGTTTTGCACCTCAGGCATGTACTTTACAAATGCAAATTCCTTGGCTTACTGTGGTAATTTAAGGCTTCTAAAGGCTAATTTTGGACCATTTTGCAACGGTAAAAAGCACATGTTTCATGAAATCCTTTGCCGGGAGGGGGGGAGGGGGGTAGGTGGGGTGGGGGTAGAGGGGTGGTGGTGGTAAGGATGAGACCTTCTATGTCTTTTCAAACAGGTACAGGGCATTCCCACCTCCAGTGAAACCAGCAGGGCTCAGACAGCCAGAGGGAAGAACACGAAGCCTGTAGGAGGAGCCAACCACGCTCCTCCTTATAAGTCGTTATATTGCAAGAATATCTAGACATCCAGGGCACAGAACAAAGCACACTGCCCTGTCTGCTATCCAAACACAGGGAGACGGGAGGAAGAAGATGATCGTGTGCAAGGGAGATGAGAAGAGAGTGGGTTGCTTTAGGATGAGCTGAGGATATTCAGGGAGGGTTTTCAAGCAGGAGTTAGCTTTTTGTTTCCCATCATTAGTAAAATTCTGCTGTGGTATTGACATGAAAGGAAGCAGGGGCCACAGCTTTGGTATTAACAGATAACCCAGCGTCATTGGTGCACTGTCCTACAGTGGTGTGGGACTGGTGTGGGGAAGGAGAATTAAATCCCAAAATGTAGATGGGTAAATAAGACAAAGAAAGTTCTCCGTATTTCTGCAGAGATGTGGTATGAAGACTAAATCAGATCTCTGACTTTCTCTCACATTTCTTAAACATGCAGCATCTCTCCAGCTACTGTTCAATGGCAATTCTCAGTGGAGAAGGCACAGGCAGGTTTCTGGTCTGAAAACTTGTTAGAAATGCTTTATAACTCTACTGAATTGAGGGCATTTGCCCAAGTATTATACTATAACAAAACTGGGCTCCAGCTTGCTATGTTGCAAAATGTTTCTTTCTGTTTGCATAACTGCTTCTTCAAAAAAAAATTTTTTAAATTGTAAGTACTCAATAAATAGGGAAATTTTGTTTAATAGTTTAACAAATAAGAAATTGGAAGAGGAGGGCTGCTTAGTTTTTAAAAGAGCCACTGAGGTTTTAGAGCTATTGCAAGCCCTAGGGTTAAATTTTAAAATGAGGTTTTTCATAAAATAGCTACTTAATAAAAATTTAAAATTTGAACATTTCATTCTCTGGAGTTTTTAGGAAACCTGGGTTATTAAGGAACTTTACGACTAATATTTCTCAGCAATGACTGTGCTGACATGTGAAAAGGGCCTTGCAATGACAATAGGGTGTACTGGTCCCCTTTGCAGCTAAGGACAAGAAGGTCAGAGAAAGTGCTTTAGTTGCTTCATTCATCCATTCTATTCTGTGATAAGAAAGTTGTTTTAAGCCAGCTGTGTTCTGCCTAAAGCCCTGTTTAGACATGAGAGTCATATCTCACTGATCCAACTACTCCCAGCTTGCATCAGCTTTACCTTAACCTGGTGTCTTGTGCTTGTGAAATGAATTGCTGAGGCTCATGCCGTTTTGACAGAGAGCTTAAAGCAGCTCCACAAGTCAGAATTAGACTAAATGTATTAGGGCACATGGGGTCTGATCTCTTAAACTTTTGGCCATGCAGCTCAGAATAAGTGTGTTCTTTCCCTTTACAAGCTGCTAGATTCCTAGAATGTGTTGCTTACATATACTTTTTTCTCTCTATCTGACTAATAAGATTCTTCAGGGCTCAAAAGCCACACCGCCTTGAAAGAAACCCTTTCTTAGTTGCTTAACAGAGACATGTCTGGATATTTTTTGCAGGGAATATGAGTAGCTGTCACGTTAACCCCTGAAGCTGTTGTCAGTGTTCCTGGTATATTCTAGAGGAGGGCAGAGAAAAATAATGCTTTGCCCTTATAAGAACACTTCTTTGAAGATGGAGTGAAATGTTAAAATTACAACAGACGATGTTTGTAAGGCTTAGGGGCTTTTTCACCTCTGAGGGCCTCTCAGCTGATATTATCTCTGTATCACCTGGAGGAAAATGAAAGGCAGGAGATGCAATTCTGCAATTCACTGGTGAATGCACAGAACCATGGTACGAATCTGATGTCTCGAACCTAGCCCAGGTCATTTCCTCCCAGCGATCCTTGAGACATGGGGCTGTGTTTGCCCCCCCACCCCAATCCACAAAATGGTTACATTTCATTTCCTCCCATTTGGAGCTGAGGACACAAACAGAAATAATCTGTGGGATTGTACAGTAAGGCTTCAGTCCTCTCTGGAGACCTGCAGGGGTCCTGTAGAGGCAGTGCTTCTGAGAAAAGATAACAGCAACTCCATGCTTGCTACATTTTACCACCCCTCTGATCCATGGTGAAAAAGGTGAATAAAATATGAAATGTTAAATTTTAAAATTTGAGGTTGCATTGTTCCTGCAGGAGACACAACGCATGCTGCCAGTGGCATCCCATATCCAGTAGAAAGGTATTTTTAATAGTTAGAGGTTTATTCCTATGTGTTAAAATAAATACTGACCTTGATGATGTGAGAGATGAATGCCACTGAAGGAACTGTAATTGTGGTTAATACTTAAGAGGCAGATTTTTCTTTAAATGTCAATACAAAGCCATTCATTTTTCTATTTTTTTTCTTTTTTTTTTTTCTTCTGCATTGGAAAGTACTAGAAGAAACTAAATAGGTATGCGTCCTTAAATATGGATGAAATGCAAGTGAAAGCATTTTCAGAAGCTAGCATAGGGCCTGGCTGTCCACGTGCCTTATAAAGTTGAGTATATCCAGAATCATGTCTCTTGAAGCTTCAAGGGTTACTCTTGTCACAGTACTGTTTGTGAATCTGCAGAATAATAAACTCAGAGATAACAAGCCACCCTTATCCCAGCTTTGAACAGGAGCAGTAGATGCTAACAGTGTTCACAGTGCCCAACGTTGATCCAGACTTCTCAAATTTCTAATTTTACTCACATTCAGCTTTCCAAAGGGGATCATCGTAAAGCCACACTGCTGAGATTTAACTTGCAAACTCTGCTTAAGTCTGTGAATCAGACATACATACAGCCTAGTAAGATAACTCTAGTGGTCTGTAAAGACTAAAAGGTCTAAGAAATTCAGTGTTAACGTTCAGTGCCTTTAACCCTGTCTTTCAGACCCTGTGCTTTCTGCTTCTGGTAGGTGACATTTATAGAGATTTTGAGGATCTCTGACAATGTGAGAACCATTTGTTAACTCTTTTCACCTAGGCTGAGCTTGCTGATAAAGAGACAAGTGGTAGTCTCCATGGTGAAAAAGACAATGCAAAGATTCAGGGCAATAATCTTATATGCATTAGAGGTTTCTGTTCATTTTGAATTTCTGTGCATTGAAGGGTTAGGCTGTATAGACTAATTTGGCTTCTTCTAATATTTAATTTTAAAGTTTGGTGCTTGGATGATAGGGGTTTTTGATCAAAAATAATTCCATGAAATCTCTATTAAAAAGTATTTAATCAGAATACTGACGCCATTGTAATTTTTTTTCTTTTGTAACAAAATTGTATTTTAGCTGTTTGTTGCTAGTGAATTAACAGTGAAAAGATGATGTAGCAATTTATCGTGTAGAAAACTTTCGAAGCAATTTCCATTGAAGGACGTTGTACTGTTTTAAACGGTGTAGTATCTGCTTTACATATTCAAGCCAGGAAGTGTGACTTCCCCTCTCTCCTCCTCCACAGTGTGCTGAGGGTAGATGTTCAGTTGTAGTGAATATGGTCGTAAGTGGGGGTTAATTTCAACGTGCCAGGGTCATTTCACATGAACTAAGAATGTGTTACAGGCTCCCCTTGTGTGCTGTGCACCATTCTTATAGAATCATAGAATCATGAATCTCCAGGCTATGCAGCGCAGCACAGGGAAAGCCATAAGATTTCTGATCTATATTTCCACCAATGCAGAGTGTTCCTGCTGTGCTTTGACCTCCCTTTAACATTCCCAAAGATTTCAGTTATTGGCATCTTTACTCTGATGGTCATTCCACAGCCTGACATGTTCCCATGTCAGGAAACTCCTCTGCAGCTTTTATCTCCTGAGGGATTTTTTTGCAACATATCTTTGTCCTTCATGGTGCAGCACTGTCTGATGCCTCCTCTCAGCTTGCCTTTTGCATGCTGCATATAGCTGTGCTATCTCCCCTTATATAGTCTGTGCCTCTACACTCATTGCTGAGTCAGGATGAGCTATTAGCAATTG
This sequence comes from Coccyzus lansbergi, assembly GCA_033558105.1. NCBI lineage: Eukaryota > Metazoa > Chordata > Aves > Cuculiformes > Coccyzidae > Coccyzus > Coccyzus lansbergi. The sequence goes on from JAUMJK010001034.1 coordinate 182,921, forward strand.
GTCTCTCTTTCCACAGGACTCTTGCTGCCCTCCTCAGAATTCATTCCAGTTAGTTAGTCTTTCAGGTAACAACATGCCCTGAAATTAAGGCTACATTCCAGTGTCTGAGAGGAAGCTTCTGATGACTCAACCCAAAATGGCTTTGGTCTGTTTCACTACTGTATTACTCTTTACTGCTTGTCCAATTTGCTGCACACTATTGCTATTAAATCTCTGTTGACATTACTGCTTTCCAGGTTTCTCCCTCCCATTGTGTGACTATTTCCCATCTGGGCTTTTCTCATGTGGGAAATATTCACACAAATTCAAAACTTCGGCAGAGCTTCCCAGCTGCATTAGGCATTTCACCAATAAATCACTGTTTCCTGTGGCAGAAGAGAAAACTGACTGAAAGAGCCTTTCAAATCCCACATGCAGTGATAGCTCACCCTTCCCTATTCCCTTACTCCCAAATCCTGTGTAATATCACAAGCAAAATTTTAAACAGAAAATTGAATCAGGCAGAATTTCAGGGAGGATTCAAAGCTGCAGTGCTAACAGTTGGCGAGGATCCACATGCTACCTCTGGTAGGCATTAAAAATCTAACTGCAAAGACAACACTGAGTTTATTTTTGCTGTGTTAACCCAAGGTTATGACCTGCTGTGCAGTCACCAGGATCATTTCCCTGTTCCTTGAGTTTTGGCTAAGTTGGTGCTGCAATTTAGTGTTTTTTAGATGTGGTAGAGTTGATTCAGACACCTGTCCACCCCACAGTGTAACTGCAAGGGTTTTCTGAAGGGACAGCCTCTTCCCAGTGTGGTGCAAGACCAGGACCCTTCAGAAAAGAGAGCAATTCCCACAGGGACATTGTCAGTGTGATTTCAGCCCTCATGATGAAGAGAGAATATTTCAACCAAAACCCATCTCTGTCATCAGCAAGGATATAAAAATGTCCCAGCTGGTTCAGACCCTGTGATCACCTAGTCCAATGCTCTTTTCGCAGCAGTGCCCTTAAGAAGGCATGGCTGAATGCAAGGCAAGCACATGTGATAGTTTCTTTTTCCAGCCTTCAAATACTTTCAGCTCAGGGGATTTCCTGACCCTGGTGAAGTTTGTCTATTTTGTAACCCAGGGGATTTCTATTTCAAGCACTGATCCAGTCTCCCTTCAAGCCTATGTAAATGTTTTGCATCCAAGTAGCTCTTTGGTAAAAGAGCTCTCTTAACTGCTGGGTGAACAAAACACTTGTCTGTCTAACAAACCTAGTTCCATTTAAATTCATCTGGTGGCTCTAGTTTTTGCATTGGAAGAAGGAGTGAGCACTCATTCACAATCCAGCCACTCCTTACTACTTGGGATTTTGTAGTGCTTCATCATACTCCCACCTAGCCCAGGCAGAACAGTACATGACTACCGAGTGATTCCTTATATGAAGGCCATTTCTCACATTTGGTCAGTACTGTTTCCCTTCTTTGAGTGCCTATTCCAAGTCAAGTTAGGTACAGTGTTGAAGGTAGGGTGGAAATGAAGGAATTGCACAGTGGTACAGTTATGTTCCCTGCTTTGCTTTTTATTCATTTTCCAAACTTTCACTGACTTGAATTGCCTTTGGACTGGGCATGCAGAGCTTTTCGGCTCTACATGCCAATAACATGCAACAGCCTGTGTTGCAGGAGAAAAAAAGATTTGACTGCCTGGTCACTGCTAGAATTAAGTTTATTAGCAATAGATCAGTTCTAAGATAAAAGATTACTAATACTATTCAGACCAGTTCCTGGATTTCATAGCTCATGAATAGCTATAAATTAGGCAGTGCCAAGGCTTGAGTGCTGGAGCTCAGCCATTAGCACCACTGTTAGTGTGCTTCTGGGTATGGTTTTGGCCTGCACCAACCTGCCTTCTCCCAAGCAACTCCTGAGCATGCTACACAAACAACACGGACAATGAATGGTTCCCAGAGCAGTCTGGCTGCAACTTGGATGCTGCTAGTTCCTCTGACTGTGATTTAGAGGATGAAAGAAATTAATAGTATCAACATGGCCAAATGATGCCAGCTGGACTGAGAGCCCTGACTATATTGAACAGCTTCCTTGTGGGGATGGAAAGCTGGTGTTCACAGCAGCGAAGGCAGGGTCTTGACATCTTGATTCAATTGATTTGGTTGCTAAACCATTTGAAGGAAATCCATATACACCCTATGTGGAAAGCAGTCCTAAATGTTTGTTGCTTTTTTACTGCAAAGAAAGCCTATTTGCATACTTTACAAAGGGAAACACAGCTTAGATGTAGAAAGGTGCAAACCTCCTACACTTACCTCAGTGGTGTGCTGCTTCAAAGCATTTGAACTGCTTTAGCTGTTCTCACTGCCATACTCTATTTGCTAATCTAATCCTAATGTATCTCTTCTCTTTCACTTGCAGGAGCACTGACAGCATAAAAACGAATTTCCATTTACATTTTTTTTACCATCTGGGGTAACAAATAATATATAAGGTAACTGTAATGGAAAGTGATGATGGATAGGAAATTTCTCATTTATTGCAGTTAATTTACACTGAGCATCAAGATCATTTACATACAGTTAATGCACAGTTGGCAGTTGTTCCCCTGTTTGCCTGGATCTTTCACACAGCAACAAGCAGAAAAGAATGTTTGAACAGATAAAAGAAATTAGGCACAGGGAGCAGAAATTGGGATCTAGTAAGTAAAATTTCAGGTGCTGGCAGAGACTAAGATAAGTCTTCTGGAGGAGGATTGCATTGGCTGCTCTATGAAGATTTGCTTTTATGAAAACTGATGAAATAATGCCCGTATTTATTTATGGATACCAATTCAGTGAGGAGAGGCCGACATTCCCAGTCAGTGATTTGCATTAGTCATCAGTCATTTGTTTTATAGCTATGATGTTCAAAGAAGCTAAAAGAACGTTAAAGACCTAAAACCACGAACTCAGGAGCTGGGAAATGCCAAAATTAAAGTTATTGATTGGAAACATTGATAAAATAGAACATTCTGGAAGTGGTGGAGCTAATCTGCACTGTGAAGAGAGTAAGAAGTAGACATTTAATCCTTGTGAAAGGTGATCCTTGCCTTTCTACAGCTTCAAAATATCAGTCATATAATCTACTCTTTCTGTAAATCCAAGTCTAAAAAGTTAGTCCTTTTGTGTTAATATTTTAATGATAAAATCTGAAGCTTATTGAATGTGGATTGTACCTAAAACTCACATTTACTCTACCTGAAACAAGTGCTGCACAGTTTTCTGTTACCTTTAGACTCTAGTCCCCTACCAAAAGCTAAAAGCCCTCAGATCATGATGTCTTTTTGGTTCTCCATTTCTAAGGGAGTGGAGTTCTTGTCTTTATCTTTTCCGCTCATCCCCAGTTATTATTATGGATAGCTGAAAGCAGCCATCCCCAACTGTACTTTTCTGAAAGTCACCAGTGATTATACAGTGTCCTCAGCATCCCTGGCAGCATGCATGTAGAATGTCTCCTCTGATCCTTTCCCGGACCAGAAAGAAAACAAAGTCACAAAAATATGTTAAGGAGATTAGTTTCTGAGGGAAAAAAATGTAGTAGTTTTATCCAGTGATATGCTAAGCATTGTATTGCCAAAGCAAGGACTCATGTTTGTTAAGGATTTCACCTGCAGGAGACTGAATATGGATCATACAAGAATAGTGACACATTATGCTTGACTGTGTGGCAGGAGAGGAAACAACACACACCGAAAAGGCCATACCATAATCTTGTCTTCTAGCCTACAATGGGAAAAGTGGAAAGGGAAAATAAAAAATCTTGTTTGTTATATCTGGTAAAAAATGTGGTGCACAAAGAAACTCTTTTGGAGGGACACTTGTTGAGCTTATGAAGATGAAAATAGGCTCATCTTCTGCCAAAGCTTTGTGTCATTTTGACTTTCACATCTCCTGTTACTGTGAAAGTCAGTACACTAAGGCATAGGAGTATAGCTGGAGAAGAGGTACTTTCATATCCTTCATTGGAAAGCCAGGTCCAGTACATAGATCACTAGTGAATGGCAGTGTGAAGCAGGCAGATTACAACATATTCCCCAGTTAGAAATTGTGCAAGGTCCAAAGCCCTGCTCTGCTTACAGAGCCACTGCAACATCTAAGTCATATGGATGTGTCTGGTACGTTCTAATCCATTTTGTGCATAATTTCCCTGTGACCATACACAGCCCTGACAGCATGTATGGATGCCTGTTCCAGAGGACAGGCAGAGGAGGAAGAGGGATTTGAGATGTTTTAGAAAAGAGAAGTTCTGGTCTCTAGGAACTCATCCTGATACTTTCTGTAATCTGGTGCATATTTTCATCCATTTGAAAAAGAATATTCATATTGAGCCATCAGTTGCCTTAAAAATTATAGAAAAATTCACATGTCATTCTTCAGCATTTGTTGCTTTTTCTGATTTTTGTAGTGGAGATATATTTGTAAACTGTGGTCCAGATCCAAACACACCTTGGGATAAATACTGGGAAGGCATATGGCAAGTACTCACTCTGAGTATGTATCTATGGAAAAAAGTGGTTATCCTCTAGAGTAAAGACCAATGACCCATTTCCTTAGCTTTTAGAAAACCTTACTTGTACAGTCACGAAAGTCACAAGATTTCTTATCCAATTTTGCATTTCTGACCTTATCCAGATGGCTGTAATATATGAAGAAACTAGAAGTAAAAAAGATCTTGTTTAAATATCCAGTCTTATACAAATACAGTTTTCATTCAGCTCAGAATACTTCATGAATACATTTGCAAAATCAGTTCTAAAATTTTACTCATATTCAGAGGTACAACAGTTCAGTGGAGACCAGTCTTTTTAGAAACATGATTACTGATAAAAACCTACACCCTGCAATACAGCTGTTATTTTTGAGTGACACAATTAAATGTTTTTATCTTAAAAAATAAAGAGTGTAATAAATTTGTAAGATATTCAACATAGCCTCTGCAGATTTCTCTAGGGGGATATTCCACCCAAGGAAACAGCCCTTCATTGTGTGTTTTTTTGCAGGGTTTATGTCTGAGAAATTAATTGAGACACAGGTGGTAGCTATGATTATCAGTCAGTATCCTATTTATCTCCTGTAGTGGTACTGTTGTTTCTGCTAGTGTAAAATGGTTTTCTTTTAGTTTCAGAGGCAGCAAGTAAAGGACTGTGAGCATTAAAAATATGCATACATGTATACATACACACACATACACATACGTGTGTGTGTGTAAGCACCCATATAGTTAATCTATAAATACACATGTATCAAAAGTTTCTCAGAGTTTCTCTTATAAGGTTGAATAAATTGGCAAGCCTGGTTGGCTTTTCTGGAATGTTTCCAAGCCTAAAACTTGTGTGGAAATTACCAGAATTGCCAGTATAAAAATGTAAGTTAACCTTATGTTCCTGCATGCACCCATATGCGCAGATTCATCCCTCAATCCATGCATCCCACCTCCTTTAGCAGTTGCTGTCCCTGTCAGGGATGCTGTCCCTTCTCTGAAGTTGAGCCCTCGGCACACATTCTTCCAGAGTCACTGAGTTCCAAACCTTTTTTAGAAAGACCCGACTTGTAATTCTTCCAGCTGTAAATACATGATAGATGGATACCAGGCACCTGTTGCCTAATTCCTTGCCAAGTTTTTCAGTTTTAAATTGCATTAGATACTTACTGGGTGGAATCTTTGTAACTTATTAGCTGTTGAATCTGTGGGAAAGTACCGGCGTGTATGGGAATGGCAGAAAACTACTTTCTGAGGTATCAGAGAAAAGCAATAGCCACACACTTACAGTATAAATATGAAACACCATCTGGTCTTAATTACTGTTGGGAGCATACGTATATCATGCATGAAAATCACATCCATCAGAGGAAATTCCTCTCAGTTATATACCAATGTAATTCAACTGAATCCAAGGGATTTACTCCAGAGTCACCTTGCTGTAACTAAGCGTCGAGCTTGGTCCATTGACCAATTGCTATAATCATGTGTAAGGAAGAACATACAATGAGAATATGTGGCATATGCTTAAACTGGCCATTGCCAAGCTTATACCTCAGCAGAAAAATACATATGAGACAGGGACAAGCACATAAGTGGCCTACTTCAGTAATATTTAACTTTCTGAAATGTTCACTTTAATTCTTCCTAGGAGTTATTAATATTTATTATTTACATTTTAGTTGTTTCTGTGTGTCTCAGCTGAGAAAGATAACTATGAGATGTAATTCCCCGTGTTCCTGCAATATCCATTAGAAAATCCCCATAGCAGTGACTGACATTCTAAAAGCTCTGTTAGATGGCCAGTATTCAAAGGAAAAAGTCCCAGATGGCAATCAGAGGGAGCTACAGCTTGTCTTGCACAAGGCTTTTCAGAAACACTCCATAGGAATTCTTGATTTCAGACCCTGTAGTTTCTAAATGGTAATCCTTTTAAAAAAAACTATTTTGTCCTCTTCAGTTTATTTGTTATATTTCTATACACTGCCAAACCCAAGGCCACCTGAAGTATCCTGAAGCAAAGAAGAGAATTTATTTATATGCTATAGATTTGACATGTTATGTTGCAAATATATGATTTTTTAAAATTAACTAATTTGACAAACTCAGTTTGCAGTCTGAACCTCTGTAATATTCCTCACAGAAGCCCAAATTTTTCCACTGCTGCATTACTGCAATTCGTACACATAAAAAAATTTTGTGAGACAAATTCTTCTCCCAGTGTAGTTCACTGTGATACACAAGACAGCTTATCCTTTTCCTAGTGTTTCTTCCTTGTGACTTTTTCTATGGCAGAGCATACTTTACTATTGTTAAAATCCCTCTGCTATGCCTCAAAAGTGTTTTCTAACTATATGCCTAAATCAACTTCATTATTTTCAGCTCCCTAAGAGCAATCTGCATACTTCTAAGCTGTGCTAAGTTGGCATATAGGTAACCTGCAGGCAATGCCAGCTTTGATTAGCTACTATGGAATCCCAAACAAATTCTGCTTTTACTGATCGCTGAGTAAATTTACATTTCACAGTAACAACTTTACATATTATTAATAGATACCTTTTGTGAAAGGACAGTATTTCTAAAAACAAAGAGGTTTTTCTATACTACTTTAAATGCAACCAGTTAGCTAATGAAGTGATTTGACAAGTGAACACTGTATGGTCTTCACCAGTCAAAATGAAGTGATTAGAAGTGATGCTTGATGGTGAGTTCGTCTCTGCTTTTCAGTGAAGTGGCCCAACTTTTTTGAAGATTTTCAGATTAGAGAATGTAGTATTTTCTTTCAAATTGGTAGCATGAAGTTATGCAGGAAAAAGTCTGGAGATATTCTTGCTTTAACATTGTAGTTGGCATGGTGTAGAGTTCAGTTCATCAGTTTTAGAAGAAAATGGGTCTTCTTCTGACTCTTTGCCATTACTACCTGACTAATAGTGTGTCATTGGATGAGTGAGACTGCAGGCAGAAGACAGCACTGTAGGACTGCTGAGGTATAGATCTACTGATAAATATTTAATTACTTATTCCTCTTCACGTCAGAGAGCAGTCTCAATATATCCTCCCTATCTCTGTGCTAAGTAGTGACCAAAGCAGTTTTTGGTTTTCCTCTTCAAATAACCAACACTAAGAGTTTGATGCCTAGTTTGCTTTGTCTTTGCCCAAGGAGATTTGAGAAACTGGCATGATCTCTACCAAGTTTTCAACCAAATATGGGAGTTCTTGAATCTCACCAGGCTTCCATCCCCCATTCTTCATCATGATGTTGGAGGTTGTTATTTTTGTCCTTCTAATTAAATCCATGCATCTTAAAGAAGCCAAGAATACAAATTATATCCAAACAGTTATTCCAGTGAAGAAAGCCTTGTGTTTGATTTCCTTTCAGCAAAGTACTCTGCAACAACACTACTGGAAGAGTTCCCATGCATTTTTGAAAAAGGCCTGTGAAACTGCTTTGAGTTTTTTTCTCTTGTTGCTCCTGAGCAGACATTCCCATCCTCTCTAATACTGTTTAGCAGAATATGGCAGAATGAGATGTCCCAGTAAGCATAAATTCCTTTTGAATTTCGCATGGATTATTTTCCTCCCATAGGGATGGCTCACTGTGTTCTGTATCTCACTGTGAATCATTCTTTTTCTGCAGTGATGTCTGAGACCTACATCTTACTACAAAGAAGGGACTGTAGAAGGGAAATCTTGTAAATTAGGGGGATTTGGACCTCTCTCAGACAAGCTAAGCTTATGACAGAAGACTGCCTTGTTGTCACGATCATTTCTGCCTATAAGAAGATAATTTAGCTAAAAAAGGACCAGGTCCTTTCAGAAAAATCCATGTTTCACTTGCAGGTTCTGCTGCAAATAGTGAGACATTAATAACAATTTGAAACTTGCAGGTCACTAGAGTTGTTTATCTTCTGAAGTCTACATATTAAGTTCATCCCAAGGGTATAACCTATCTCCTGCGGCCACAGAGGTGGGGCAGGTTGATTGTGGAGGGTACTATGAAGAACTTACACATGGAAATTCCCCATCTCAGGCACCATGGTTGGATAACGGCTTCTAACTATGAACATCTTAAAAATGGAAACTGTTTCCACAGACTGGAACAATTGTCAGCAAAAGGGCTTTATGGCTCTGTTTGCCAGGTTTTACAATTAAGTCTACTCATAAACTGCAATTTTAGGAAAAATAACTTATACTATGTCCCCCAAATTCCTATTACTTTTGTCCATAAGCTGCATTGTATTCTAAAAATCAAACAGTTGGAAAAATACACTGAGGTAATAAAAAGTGTATGTTAATAAAGAGAAAATATATACAGTTGTTATATTTAGAGTAGAAAACGTTACACGGTGACTGATTCCTATAACTGCAAAAGAAATCTGTAGTGTTAACTATGCTTAGCATATGTTTAATTTCTTAATTCTGCTTTCACTTATGGCACATTTCAATTCCTAACCTGTCCTTCTGCTCTAAATATGGTCTGCTTTACGGAAAAAATAGTACATTTACTCTGGAAACTGTGAGTATTTTGTTCCAGTAATGAAGAGTCCCTTGTTTTCTGCCCCACACAACTCCTGGTATATAGCCTTCTGCACTCTTTGCCTCCTCTAGCAGGAATTAAAGAGGAACTCTACTTATTTATTTTTATAAATATGTTGTTTCTAATGATGTGGCAACTACTGGGCTTTTTAATCTTTCCAAGCAAATACAAAACTGACTTTGCTAAGAAAGAATGCAAGTTATCATTGGTTAAAATACCTACTGCTCAAATTCCAGGTTTCCTTTGATTTATCAATGTCACATTTCACTTTAAGGCACCTCACTGTCCATTTTCTTAATTTCCTTTCTAATTGCAGCTCCTCAGCTCAGTAATTTGCAGTTGCACCTTTTTTGAAGCCTTGTTTTTTGTTTATTCAGCAACAAGTGATAGCAACACGACGGCTAGCCTTTCTGATAGCAAAGTATTACAAAAAGCTTTCTTCCGCATCCAGTAGGTGTGGTTGGTGCTGAAAAGATGATTTAGTACTGCACATGGTAAAAACAATTAGCCTGTATTTGTATGTTATGTTGATTCTTATATTAATGTCTTGCAAACTAAAAGGCAACATGTGAACAGGCAAGTAATGATTTCAGGGAGTTTTAAGGAGGCTAAAAAATGTATCAGAACATGAATGCATTGTGCTGATAGCATCAGCTGGGTTGCGCTGCAATTTCATTACAACTTTTCAAACCATAATATTTCATGGGGTTTTATTAATCTGAGGTACAGTAATCAAGCTCAGTGTTTCAGCTATGTAAGGAAAACTTGAGCTGCCTCTCTAAACCCATTGAAAATGTCCTTTCTTGCACTATGAAAACATACTCTTTCATAAACAAAGTGCACATTTCTCTGAGGCCTAATCTTATTCCTGAGAAATGAAATAACAGTGCTATATACATTTCTTGAATTATATAGAAAACAAGCTGTTCAATAAGCAACACGAGTAATGAAGTCTGGTTTCCTTAAGATTTGAGTTCTTTGTCCTCAAATTCAGTTCCCTCGGAGTTTACTGTAACAATGACTCACCCATTGTGGATAATATTAGAAGTAAATGAGGGCTTAAAGAAAGCCTTGTTCCTACACTATGGCATAGCAAAGTTTGTGAAATCTCTGCTGTAAGCTTCTATTTAATTAATCTATGTGCAGAATTGGGTAGTATTGCTTAAAAACACAAAACTCCAGACTCCAGCTTCATACTTACACATAAATGATATCAAGTTTACAAAGCAGATACTCCAGACAAAGGCAAAGGTCACCCCTTACGTTATACCATGGGTGAACTACTTCTGTCTAATGACATCTCCAAAAGAGATTTCAGCACTTCCCTGGGAGAAATGTGCTAGAAATGGAAGATACATAAAGGAAGAAAATGGGGAAAGATGAGCTCATTTAGAAGCACCGTGTTACATGTCTATTTTGTGCTTAAGTAATTCCACGTTCCAGAATTTCCATATCATGTAATTACTGCTGATTTACACCCAGGTACTGAGATCACAGCTGGGTTTGGTCTTATAGCTGATAATAAGCCTGCCATCCTTAGATGCAGATCTGCCTAGTCATAGATGCAAACACAGATTTACTGTCTTTAAGATCATGTTAGAAGGCCTCTAACAAGGAAAGAGTTTCCAAGAGATTGTCTGTGAAGTTCTTAGCCATCAAAACAGCTGAAAGAAAAAAAAAGGTAGCTAAGCACAGCAACACTGGGGTTTGTCATGCTTAATTTTCAGGAGACCATCCTCTTCAGGGCTATTGTCCTTTCCTGAACAGGAAGAATAAAATTGTGCAACCCCAATTGTGAACAGGCAGCATGCTTGGAGCTAGCCATGAAGAAAATTGGAGGATGTGAGTGTCTGCCCATCTCTAAAGCTTATTCAAGATGCTGATGGCGCACAAGTTAGGGTGCAGAATCTGAAAACTTTCTCTTGTAGGAGATATTCAAACTCTTTCACTCAGAACTGAAGGAGAAATCCCTCCCCATACTCATTCAAGGAGACTTTTTTTCAGAACCTTATCTTACCCTCACAGACACAGCATTGACCTACTGAATGGAGTTCCTTAGTTGAAGTCTCTCCTTTTCCTTTTAGCACCACTCTCAGGCAAACTTAAAGAACTTGGACCACTAAATTAGAGGGTGTGTGGATGACGTACTCTTTATTCTTCACTCTTCCCAATATAGCTGTATACCTTTGCAAAAAGTGGTTAGGACTCCTAACCACTGGCTAAGAAGAAGAAGCAGGAAGCATTTGGGTGCTCTGCAACACTCTGGTGCTATGGCCCTGGCTTGAGAACTGTGAGAACTCAACTCTGAAGTCTGGTCCTAGAACTGATCCATGTGTTGTGGAAAGCAGTTCCCCATAAGACACTTTTATCCAGGGGGAGAAGGACAGGACGAAGGTGTGAGTTTGCACCTCATTGGGCAGGGGAGCAAATTGAATGTGGGAACCTGAGAACTGTTAGAAAATGAGGAAGAAGAGAAAGAGAATAGGAGCACAGATTTTGTCACCATACACTTCTCACAGGCTATGTCATCAATATGATGGCTGATACACCTGGAGAAGTGGGAAGGCCTGTTCTCTGACAGAAGTCTCTATTGCTACCCAGGTGAACCCTGTGAGGCAGTCATACATGGAAATGCACATCCTGGAGCTCAGCCAGGTTCAGACATGAGTTATAAACCCACCTGCTCTTCCCTGGCAATACATGTAGCCTGGAGGCTGTGCAAAACCACAATTTTAAGGAGCAAGCCTGAATTTAAAACTTCAGATTTAGGAATTTTTAGGCTCAGGCACCAGGGTTAGAGCGCAGCTGAACAGATCTCAGCTTCTATTAAGGCTGTGAACACAGCTTATATTAAGGCTAATCTAGTCCTTGGTGAAATAACTTCCATCTTGGCAGAACTCTATCTTCTCTGGCTGTGGAAACTCAGAAAATAACCTTTTAATCAAAACCGTGTTCAAACTTGATGTTGGCTTGATAATGGTATGTGCATGCACTAAGTTTACCTGCTGCAGCTGAAATAATGGAGTATCAGGACAGGCTGGAAATTGTAGCTCTTGGGAAGCAGGAAAAGCAAACCAGACACTCTTCGGACACAAGTTAGTCAGGTCTGCCTTGTAGTTTCTTCTCTTTCATTCCTCATTTATTCTTCCTCATCTGGATTTGCCATTCCTCCAGGGGAGAAGGAAACACTAATGGGTGTCCAATTGTGTGTCCCCATGTTACCCTCTCAATAATACTAATAATGAGTCTGGCCTTAACACCACATTTATTTCCAGCTGAAACTCCTGTCTCTGCTAGTTTTCCCTTGATGACTTTATGTGTGTGTTTCCAGAGCACCTAGCAAAATGGTCCACAGATTCTGATTACAGATCTTTGCACTAACTAATTAGTAACAGCAGTACTCAAAAATGAGTACAGTAATCAGATATTTTAAAAGCTGTCAATCCCCATTTCTCAGTTTCCTGGTGTATTTTGCCCTTCATGTGTCTGTCTTTGAGATTGTTGTCCTTCATGATAGAAACTATCTTTAGTTAGTGTGTCACCCACTGCCAAGAATGGCATTGATAAGAAACTAATAAGTAACAATTTATAGTCTCAATTAATGCTCACAATAATAAAAATAAATAATACATTTAGCAGTTTACAAATCCTGGATGCCAGAGGGTTGCTTCTGCCATTGCAGAACTCTTTGTGATCTTTGGCGTTGTATATATGTATACACCATGAAATTTACATGTATGTTATTACAACTTTGCTTTTTAACTGCTGTTAGTATAAGAATGAACTAAATGGAAGTCTCTGAATGATAGTTTAATAAAACTATATGAAGATGGATCATGAGAACAACTTGAATGCATAGGGGATTTCTCATATGACTATGAGAAAATATGTTGTACTATTTGTAACTAATATTTTTGTTTGATTTATGGATTTTGTCAACTTTTATAATCTTCAATTTAAGAAAAATCACAAGACATCTAGGCTGTGCTGAACAAAAAAGATTTTTTCCATTGGTAATCTCCAACTACATTAACTTCTCAAGCATTTTAAGAACCCAAAGTTCCTGAAATTTTTGAGTTAGGTTATGATTAATAAAGTACCCTATGCAAAACTGATTTTTTTCTTCCACTTAATTGGCCCTAACATACTTGCTTTTGTCTGGCTTTTTGTTTTTCAATTATGGGCCTGAAACAATAGAAATTATCGCTGCAAAAGGTAAAATAATTGTATTCATTTCAAAAATTATCAAAGAAAATGCTTTTTTTTGACAAGTATTTTGATTGAGTAACTGTAACATGATACAAATGCACAAGATAAGTTTCACAGGAATAACTTACTTATTTCCATTTAGAAATCATTTAAAAAAATGTAGAGTTAAGAAAAGTAGTCTGCTCACAGAGAACCCCTAGAATAACTAAAGAAGGAGATGAAGAAAGAGGAGGGAAACTAAAATCCATAACTGAAAGCAAACCTAACACCTAAACATATGAGTGCATATAAAAGCATATCTTATAAAGTGCTTAGTTTTTAGACCTATATAAAAATATTTTACATTTTTCAGCTGTAAGAATGTGCAAAAGATGCAAGACTGTGTACCCCAACTGGCTCCTTCCTGTCTGGGAGGTGAGTTGTGTGAATAATGTAGTTGCTGCACAGAGCTGAGATGGGCTCTGGTGTTGCACCACCAGTGAGCTCCTCAGTAGATAATTATGGTCTGGTTGAAGCCCAAGGGAATACTGGTCAGATCCATCTGTCTTCAATTCTTTCTCATGGTTTTCTCCAATAAGGATCTTTATATTTTGCTTTCTGCTGCCTACCACATTTCCTGGAATGACAGATCTCTTAGGATGCAATGCTCAGAAGTTAACATGCTGATTTTGCACAGATAAACCTATAGTAAAACACAACTCTAACTGCAATTTGTTAACTGCTACTTACTCTTCTTGGCCAATGCTTGGCTTAGGTCAAAGGGCTTGGAGGCTTCCAAATGAGCTAAAAAAGGAATTGGGTTGTTTTCAAGTGATTTAAAAAGTTTGCAGATGAGATGAAAATCCAGCATGTTTTCACATGGGAGTAAACAATACAGAAGAGATGTTCTTTCATGTCAGCATTTATTCAGTGTTAGGAAGATATTCATCCCACGAAGGCATTCTACCGCTATCTGTTGTTGGGGTTCTTCCATGTTCGTCTGGGAGTATTATTACAACAATCGAAGGAGGTTGAACTATTCTCCTGGAAGAATCTTGTAATTTCCAAATTCCTATCATATAACAAACTTAAGACAACCCTGCAATAAGTTGGTCCTGAAACTCAGCAAAATTTTGAAGTGCAAAAATAACACTCCTTGGAAGAACAGTTTTGTACAGCAGCTACTGTTGACTATTGAACTAATAACAAGTGACTGATTACCATAAAACTGCCCCTGGAAAAAGCTTACATCACATTAAAAAATAACATTTTGATTCACCTTGTCTTTATCCCTTTATTGTGTGCCATGAAGCACATCAGCAAGAGAAGAATTTTGAGTGTGTAAACATTCATAGATTTTTCAGTCAAGTGCAAGAATGAACCTCCTTTGGTACGGTACCTTTTTATGACTCAATCAGCATCCATTGAGTTAAGTGCCCAACATTGTATCTAATATGTGTTATTCAATTTATTGATTTTCCTTGGTTTGTCATTTGTTCCCATATTTGCATTGAAAAGTGGATTATAATTTTTCAGTAATTTTTAGATATCTTGCTGTCTTCATTTATGGAAGCATTATGTATTTTTCTGCTTGATCTAGCTACTTTCTTTTAGGGAAAAAAAAAAACCCAATAGCTTTAATGCCAGCACATCAGTAGTAACATCTGGTAGGTAAGAAAAGGTAGTTCAGAAAGAAAACAAAACCAATAACAGGGAATAATTTTGCTTTAGGAACAGAGGGAAAAATAGCATGGAAAGTATTAGTAGGCCATTATGTAATTAACTGTGTGATATGTGTTCAGTTAGCATGTGGGATACTGTGCCCATATCTGGTGACTGCAGATCAATTAGGACCCAGTGAAAGTAGGAAAATTCAAGGAAGGGAAATATTAATAGCATGTGGAGGAAGCAGCAGCTCCTATAGGGAGGGAATACAGAACCTGGTTGTGTGAGGTTGCTTCCAGTTGTCCAAAGGGGAAGGACATGGCTAAGGACCTTCACCTTTCCATAGTTCCATCATGAAGATATTCCTGGAAATTACTGGACTTTCTGAAGCGCAGTGCTCCAGGAAGGTCCACTGGCAAAGGCAGTCTCAAATTTGCCATCTACTGAGGTCTCGGTACTAAGCAAGAGGATAAACATAACTGAGCTAAAAAAGAGAATGTGGCCTCTGAGAGAAGTATATGAAATAGTGATGAGATGCATCTGTTTGTCTTTTTTTTTCAGCAATAAAAAGCAGAAGACTATGAAGAGAATAGGAAAGCTCTGTTGTTAGGCAATAGGCAGACCTCAGCTGAGTTCAGTGATTCTTTGGCTCAATCACTTCCACCAGTTAAGAATATAACTCAAGAGGAAAAAACCGAATCAGTGAATTATTATCCCCTGGAATTTTTTCTGCCTTTCAAAGTTGGATATGGTAGTTAGGTGCACATGGGGTTTGGTTCTTCTGTACTCTGAAGAGCTGAAATAGGATGGAAAATGATGTCAGAGCTGGGCAGTTTGCCTCATCCACTGTTGAGGGGAGGGGGATGTGATAACCAGAGGAAACCCTGATTCAGATCATATAATACAGAGAAGATCATAGACTCTAATTCTGCTATGCGCCAGGAACTCCTGCTGCAGCCTTCTGTTGTTCTGGTTTGAGAGCAGTCTACACTCACTCTTCAAGGGTAAAAATGACAAAATTATATATAGGTACTGGGAAACAAAACTTCAGAAGATCTTTCCAGTTTTTAGGGTGTTACTGGCTCCAGTAATATTTCCTGTAGTTAATATCCAAAACAGTTCTAGACAAGGTTATTCTTTCTGATGAATATATTTTTTAGTAAAGAACAAATCAAATCAAAACCACATAGTGTAGACAGAGACTTGAGAGAACTGAGGTTGTTTAGCCTGGAGTAGGTTCTTGCTCCAGCTTTCTTGTGAAGGAGCCATGATCTCCAAGAACGCTGCCCCTCTGCCTGCTTCAGTGCCAGCAGCAGCAGATCCTTCACAATAGGCTTTCTTTTCTTCAGTCCTTGCTGCGAGGGCTCAGCATGAGGAGGGCCTGATGTGTCACATTAAAGACTGAGGTCGAGGTGTCATTTTTGAGGTGCTGAAGGACTGTGATGGAGAAAACCAGAGCTGAGATGAAGCCCCTCCAAGCATCCCCTCCAGACCCCACCAGCCCCATCCAGATAATTGTTGGGCAGGAGTGCCCCAACTGACCCACACAGGCTTCCCTGGAACAGAACTGGGCATGGCAGAACCCCATCTCCTGTCCCACCAGCCCCAGCCAACCCAACCTTGCCCCTCTTCGCCCTTGCAGATCTCTGACATCTTCTCTGGGTTTTGATCCTTCAAGGGCTGAGCAGCAAGTGCTGAGGACAGAGCTGCATCAGATTCCCCTTGCTCCCCAGTGCCATGGTGGGTACAGGCACAAGGGTGGCCCCAAAGAGGCACCAAGGGGTGGTGACTCACCAAGGAATGTCACAGTTGCCTCTCACACTACATCCTGAGGATCATTCAGGTACTGCAGGCTCTGGTTTAAGTAGTCCACAGCCCTCTTCTTGTCCTGATTCAGCTGGAGAGACCACAAGAGTACGGGCATGTCCCAGTCCCTCCCCAGCTGGCCAACCCAGTCCCTCCTCCTCGTATCCCCTGTTGCTAGGATCCCTCACTCTTTCCCACGGAGTGTGGAGATGAAGCCTTGGGTGGCTCTGTTCTTGAGGCCAGGGAGCAAGGACACATTTCCAGGCTGTGGGCTCCAGGCTGGAGCAAGGTGGGTGAGACCCACACCCCAGACATGTGGGACAGCCCTCATCCAGCCTGGGCCCTGGGGTTTGGGGGTTCTTCTCACCAAGCACTCTCCAAGAAGCCATGGCAGCTTTGGCTGGACAATATCTTTGGGCAGTTTCCAGCCCAGGAACTTTGCTGTAGCCAGGAGACCTTCCTGGGAGGCCGGTGGAGCAGCAGAAGCTGGGAGATGGCACCACAGCCCGGACAAGGAGACTGGGCGTCCTCCTCCTCTTGGCTTTGTTGGTGGGGTGATGGTGGCCTTAGGAAGGTCAGACGTGCCCTGGCCCAAGTGCCTGGGAGTCTTCTCTCTGTGTCACAACTCAGCTTTGCAATCTGTACCTCACCCACATTTGGCGTTTCATCACATAGGTGAGTGAAGAGTGGGAACAGGGCCGTTCGCACTTTGCCTTCATCTATGTCTTGTGCATCCACACCACACTCTTCAGCTGCTCGGTGAAGAACATGATGGCTTGTTCTCTCACCTGGAAGACCTCCTGACAGGGGAAAGGACGGTAGGACTTCAGAACCAAGATCTCTTTGCCCACGTTGAGCAGGAGCATCACTGTGGCGGATGAATGGGGAGATGCACCAGGCTAGGATTTGGTCACTGGAGGCATGGGGTAACTCTTTAGGTGCAGCTGAATGGCCCCAAACTTTTCCAAAGCCCCTCAGTGGGCTCTCCTGACCACCAGTGCTCCCCACCAGCTCCACCAGCCACATTAGGAACATGTTCTCATCAAAACAGGCTGAGGAGGAGACAGGCTGGTCCTTGGCAATTCCTGTGGGCCACACACCCCTGGCCACATTGCCTGGGCAGGTGATCTGGTCCTGTTCCCCAGTGCAGATAGGGAAGGAGGAGTCCTCGGGGCTCTCAGAGCAGCTCTCAGGGAGAACTCGGGCTGCAAAACTCAGGGGAGAAAGGTGAGAAGGCAGCCCTGCTCCAGGTGCTACAGTTGAGGGGCTCGGGGTCTCCCATCAGCCTTACATGATGAAAGAAGGGCAGCAGCTTCTCCACTAGCTGCACAGTGATGGAGTTGGCCTCCTTCTTCTTTAGGTGACCCAGGATGTTTTGCAGGGTCGCCAGTGAGTTGGTAACCACATCTACATTGCTGTCCTCCAGGTCCTCAGTCACATCCAGCGGGAAGATCTTCATTCTTCTTGCCCACGTGAAGAAGAGAATTTCCTTGTTGGGAAAAGCTCCATGCCTGGAAAGCTCCCCAGGTGGCCACCGTGGCAGGCATGGCACTTGGGGCAATCACCCCACCACCTGACTCCAGCAACGACCAAGCCACCACCTTCCCCACTGCTCCAGTTCCCGGCTGCCCTTGACCACACCAGGCTCACTGTCTTGGCTCTCTGAGGGAGTGTGATGAGGCCTTGGAGAACCACTAGGCTCAAAGCTGGGCTTGGGCATCTCAGGTACCTCCAGAATTTGTACAGTTCCTTGAAGTTCTCATTTTCAAAGTCCTTGCAGGCCAGGACTTGGAAGAAAGGCAGCAGTGATTGAGGAGCAGAGCAGGTGGGGCTCCATGCAGCTCTGGGTTCCACCAGCAGCTGAAGCCAAGGCCACCAGGACTTTGGGTGGTAACTCACAAGCAACTGAAGGATCCCGGTGTCCTCAGAGAGAGTACAGAGGAGCTGATTGCGTTTCACCTGATGCCATTTGAACAGTTCCATCAAGATTCTTTCCATCGTTTGGGGCATGGAGAATATGAACTCCTACACAGGCATGGCAGAGCTGCAAGGCAGAGAGTTCCATCAGCAGGGCATCCTCCCCCACTGCGCGCTGGCCTGGGGCAGCCCTGCAGAACAGGGACCCTGGACTTCAGTTGGGCAGCAGGAGACAAACAAGGGGAGGTGAACTGTGGGGCTGGGAGGAATGTGGTGAATCATGGAATGTCCTGAGATGGGAGGGACCCAGAAAGATCATCCAGTCCAACTCCTGTCTCTTCACACAACAACCTCAAAGCTCATCAGACCATGGAAGGCCCTGAGTTGGAAGGGACCAACAAGGGTCACCAAGTCCAGCTCCTGTCCCTGCACACAACAACCCTAAAACCCACCTTGACTGTCTGAGGGCCTCGACCAAAGGCTTCTTGAACATTGTCAGGATTGGTGCTGTGACTTCTTCCTTGGGGAGCTGTTCCAGTGCTCCACTGCCCTCTGGGTGAAGGACGTTGTCCTAATTTCCAACTTAACCTTCCCCTGATGCACACCTGTTTATGAAGAAATGACTGCTCCTACTGCAGGTATCCTGTCTTAACACAGAACTAAAAAGAAAGTAATTTCCGTTTCCTATCCCAGAGCAGGTATGGTAATGAAAAAAGCTGAGTGATTCTAAGCTCTCCTTTAAAATAAGGTTCATCATGCCTCAGTTCAAAGGAATTTGGGGTGAACTTGTAAAGGCATGAACATGAAAGACATGCAAAAATGAGCTATGCTTACACATTGTGATACAGTGTGCCTTGCGAACTTATCCAATTCTTTGCATGCATCTATGAGAAGGTGCATGAGGTTGTTCTTCACATGCCTAGTGATACTACAGACTCAGGCATCCCATCCTGAAGCACTCGGCACTGATCATTGCCATGATGAAGACTAGGTCATAGTTAATCTCTGATGTCACCTCACATGCATCAGGCTTAATAGTTTTTTTGTTGCTTAACTGTAATTTACAAATCAGTTTCTGAACCCAGCTTAATTCCTCTAACTCCATCTCCATTGTCTTCTCTTAATTTGTATTTCTTCAGCATCTTATTTAGGCTATGAAAGATTTGCCTGGTGACTAGTTTGGAGAACGTATAAGAAAAAGTTGATTTGAGGGAGAGCGGTATATGCCACTCTCCAGGTTCCAGCCTGACCGTGACATGACCTCTTTGTGCTTTGCTGTGTTGTGTTTGGGTTTTCTTTTTTTATTATTTCAGAAAGTTTTGATGATGTTACTGTTCAGGAAACAGAGCAAAAGCCCATTGTTTTCCCAGATTATCTCCTCAGATGCACTCCTGAAGTATATTGCTTGGTCTGACTGCAGATCAACCGCAAATGCTAAAGCAAATAATACTGTGGGAGCCTGAAATTGCAAATGCCGTTCAGAGTAGTCACAGATACTTTGATGTGGGTATTCGCTGTATATTTCCTGCATTTTTTCCCTCTAAA
Source organism: Coccyzus lansbergi (assembly GCA_033558105.1). Lineage (NCBI taxonomy): Eukaryota > Metazoa > Chordata > Aves > Cuculiformes > Coccyzidae > Coccyzus > Coccyzus lansbergi. Next base: position 203,080 of record JAUMJK010001034.1, read on the forward strand.
AATAGTTTTGATTTGAACTGTTTTCACCCAGTGTCTCAGGTCAGATCTCTGTGCCGTTAAATGACACTGTGTAAATGCTATGCACCTAATGCTTTGCTGTGTATTGTACCAGAACTACACCACTAGTACCTGAAATAAAGGCAGGGATTTGGGAGGATTCAGATGTCAAGTGCATATGTAGGTCACTAGGGAGTTTGAAGTTCTGGGATTAATTTGTTGGCTATAAGGACAGGTACTACCCAGTAATCCAAAACTCCAAACTCAAAAAATTAAATACCCAACTCTGGATTTTGACTCTGGTACATATGCAATTTGAGCCAAGAGGAAAGTCTTATTGTGGCAGAGAAGCTGAGGATAAATGAATGGGTAATGACTTGTTTTAAGGATATTATTATGCCTTCATAGTGAAGGAATTGAAAATAATTTCTTTCCTTCACACTGTACCATTTTCTTCATCTGTCTACTGAGTTGGTTGAAAACATACTGTAAATCTACTGTATAGCAAAAAGGATGTTATCAAAAAAGTTATTAATAGCATATGTGCACCAATTCTTGACATGTTCTTGCCAGCACTATAGTATTTATCTCCCATACCTTAAGTATTTCTCTCTCTGAAGGAACATTTTTTTTTTATTTCATGCACCATGAATATTTATCATACACATACTTATTTATTCCTTTTGGCAACCATACTTCCAAGCTGCACCAGCCAGATGGATTGGGATGGTCTTTAAAAATATTGTGCAGGACATAAGAGAATTGGAAAATCCATAGCACAAAAAGCATGCCAAAGATCCCCAGAGCCTTTCCTTTTTTATTTCATTTCATTAATTCTGTCTTTCTTACCACCTATATGAAAGTGAGAATAAAGCTTATGTGGAAAATCAATGAGTACTGTTCTGGCTCTGTGTGCAATTCTACCAGAGCCTTATGTTTCTACTTGAGTGATCAGCAGTGCAAAGCTTGATATAACCACTCAAATTTTCTCTTCCTTGTCTTCTTTCACTCATTAAATCTCCGTCTTGCCTGGTGTGCTAACCCTGCTACAGGGCCAGTACCAAAGTACTCCAGTGCACATCCAAGAGTCCTGCGTTTTGTAGCTCTTCTCTCCAGATACAGAGGGAACAAAATCAAGGTTGCTTTGGGTAAAGAGTAGGATTCATGGAAGTGTAAAACTGAGCAGAAGGGAAGGACCATCAGAAGAGTATGAGAATGTCACAGCAGTGTTATTCTCACTAAAGCCCAGCTCTGTGGCAGACCTTTTTGGTTTCTCTAAAAATGCATAATAAATATCTAGAGCAAAATGCGTAAGAAATATCTAGAGCAAAATGCTGAAGACCTTGGGTTGGTCTGTCAAAAACTTCCACAACATTTTTGAGTAAAGAACAGCTGAAAGATGATGTAGTGGGAACACAGTGTGAAGCAGGATGATGAAGTACGGTAATAGCCTAGAAGACAGTTCAATTAGCAAGAGGGCATACAGGTAAAAGAGGAAAGAGGACCATAGTCCACGGTGGAGGGGAAAAAGTCAAAAGCAGACTTGATATGTGGAATAGGATATAAAGAAAAGAAATTCCTGAAGGGAGGGAAAGAAATAGGGGTACGGCAGGTGCCCCAGCATAAGGACCCTGGTGTAATTGATGAAGAAATAGAGAATACTTAATCTGCTTTGCTTTCAACCTATTTTTTCATTGGGTGCCCTCACTGGCCAGTTTCAGTGAGTGGCTTTTGTTATTTTTTTATAGCAATAACCAGAGAGTAGCAGTTAATAAACGTACTACACATTATTGGTTACCATCATAGCCTTTCACAGTCACCTCTCCTCTGAGATGAAGATTCCTAGTCTATCGGATACCCTCTTTGTCTGAAAGCCACTCCATATTTCTAATCCATCCTCATATTTTTTTGTTTGGTTCCTTGCTCCTTGGAGGAGGCTTTTGGAGGCCTTTCCTTCCTTTGGAGGGCCAAATAGAGAAAAGGACAGATAGACCAGAAGCAAGTTCTGTATTATGAATAATCATTGCCATATTGATTCCTTTTGTTGATTTCTTAATCCTTCTCGGTTATTAGAAGTCAGTTACAAATTTACCTTTTCCAGTAATGCCGAAGAAAATTTTCTTACTTAGTCAAAAATATCCCTGCCAAATTCTAACCCCTAAAAACCACAGCCCATAAAAAACTATTGCTTTGATTCTGGAGTAAAAATTACATGTTCAAAACCATCCAGCCACTTCCTACAAGAATGTTGACCTTCCATTTCTTTTCTTGGAAAAAAAGAAAAGAAAGAAAGAACAAAAACCATCAGACTCTCAACTTAATTAAATGGCATTATGTCAGCAGCACATAGGAAGGTTATATAGCAACAAGGAGAGGAGAATCTGATACAGAACTTCACTGTATTACTCATCTGCTTTGTCCATAGGAGACTTGGACATACACTAAAGCACCTGTACAGCAGCTAATAATGAAGGATAGATTTCATAGCAGTGGAAAAGGGGCTAAACTGTTTAGTCCCTAATATTTTTTGGCTTTGTTTGGATGTAGATTTTTGGCTGACTTTTGGTTTGAAACAGTTTCCAGTCTTGGCAGTTTTCTTGTGTTTCAAGGCATTTGGATTTTGTTTTACTGTAGACTTAGCAGACAGGCATATACTACAAAGACAAGCAAAATAGATATAAATATATAGAGAGAAAGATTGTATATAAGAAAAATTTGATGGTGACCTTAAATTCACAGTAAATATCTCCAAGTATATACTCCATTGTTTTTCCTGAGCTACAATAATCTTTTAAGAGTTTGTTCTCCCTCCAAGGAAGGACATGCAAAAAAAGCAATCCTAGTAAGTATATAGTACTTTATAAAACTTTCCTAAAGCCAGTTTGCTTTTTTTCCCTTTATAAAGCCACGTGCAGCTTTTATTAAATCAATACCAATGCAGAAAACTTCCTCTTATTATTATTTAAATTAAAATAGTGTTTGCCCATGTATTCGAATACCTAATTCCTCTATGTTCTTCCTCTAGTTCTTTGAACGTATGCAATTATTATGATCAGCCCTGCATTAGGCAGGTGTCTTCTCCTGTAATGTTCTTGAAAAACTGTGTGCTTGCTACTTACCCAAAACTGCTGCAGTTCTGTCTCCCAGGAGACATAACACAACCCAGATTCAACAGTTACATTGTGGGTGGTGTCCAGAACATATCCTCTGATTTGGGCATTCCCAGACATTCAGATTGGAACCTTGGGACACAAAAAGAAGGGCCTTTCTTGTGGACTGAAGAATTCCTCTATTAGTTAAGATGGAGCAGAGAGAGAGAGTCAAATAAATGTTCCCTTCATTACAATGGGAAATGGGATATGTTAGGGGAAAGACCAAGCTATAACCTCTGTGGCTTTTATCCCATTTGGGAAGCTGCTCAAGAATGAATACTTTGAAATGTATCAAGAGAAGCGAAGAACTTTTTACTTTCCCAAAATCTATCAGTAAAATAAAAGTCTGCTACTATGTTCCCAGTAGAAAAATAAGGAGTAGGTATCAGCCAGCCAGACATGCTTGTGTTTGTGTATGCTTGTTTGTGCAAAAGAAAAGATGGAAAGAAGCAGGTTTCTTTCCCTTCAGAAAAATGACTGATTAGAAATGGCCATGTGGACAGAGGTGAGATGATGGCCATGTTACTCCTCATTCTTTCATTATCCTCGCACCAAATAACCCAAAATCCTCCTTTCTTTTCACCAATCCCAACTGTCCCAAACCTTCAAATTCACTGCCATCCATGCTCCAGTCCTTCTTAAAATCCCCTCCTAGAAGTCCCAGCCCTCCTCATACAGAATACGTCTCAATATCCAGTCTTGTAGCTAGACACCTTCTTGGCAGCTGTTGTAGTCCTCTGGTCTGTTCCTATGCCTGCTTTTTCTCTTGTTCTTGGGGTGATTTCTGTAAGCTGAATACCAGTTACACATATCAAAACAAAACTCAGAGAAAAAGAAATTACTACAGGGACATGTGCAGAATAAAATATGTGTGCTGTAGCTCAGTGTTGTGAAAAATGGCTTCCTCCTTACGGGGCTCAACTTTGCATTCAACATCTGCTAGGCTGCTTATCTCTCTTGTGGACATTGCATATCATTGCTTCACCAAAAAGGATACCTCAGCATAACACCAGGGCTATCTTACAGTGATACTTACTCAATATTTCTGCCACCTTTCTGACAGTCTGCAGCTTAGGTGATTTTTGAACTAGAAGTTATGTCTGAATCTTCCTGTTTAATAGCCCCTTGTGGACTTCCATTAATTTGTTTAATCGTACTTTAAAGCCTTTTGCTACTCTAACCCCTACAGCATGCTGCAGGATGGAGTTCCACAGCTTTTCCTAAGCTCAAAAGCCCTTCAGTAAGGTGTGCAAACTTGGCCTGTGTCTTGACATTAGAACTGGGACTGCAATAAATGGATGAAGGAAATTCAGTACAGTTTGGAGGGGAATGAAGGGGCTCAGTTTCGACAATTTGTGGGCCAAGCTGTAGACTGTGAAAGCAAACTCACAGGATGCAGAGCTAGTAAGTGCCAGGACATCTGTCAAAGGAGAGACACAGGTCATGATCTTTTATTAAAAAATTACCCCGTGGCTTAACAATATTTATTGTGCTGTCTCCCAGCTACACTTGGCTGACTCCAAAAGCTAGTTGTTGAAGGAAAGCAAATATTTCTCTTCCAAAAAAAAGTGAGATTGGGAAAAGGAAATGTCAGCTCAAGGCATGGCTCAGAAAGCTCCTTGCTGGTGGGGTAACACAGTCGTGCAGCCACATAAGTTGCATCTTAAATAATGGTATAAAAGGGGCTTTTGTCAATCACCTGGAGAATATAGCCACCTCATCAAGCACTGGTAAAGATAATAAAGAGGCAGGGGTGGAGGGGGGTGGGGGTGGCAGAGAGTATGCTGGAATTCCTCAAAAATCTTTGCAAATATTTATTTTATTGAATTTCAGATGGATTCTTTTTAAAGTTCTCAGCTTTACTGCACAGAGCATTTCTGTCCTCTAGTTCCTCAAATAACAGTTTGGATAAGAAACTCGGACCTTAAAAGTCCCTTTCTTTTGTTCTGAGAGAAAATGTGAAGACAAACAACTGCCTAGGATAAGCTTCTCCTTATCTTCATATTGTAAAACTCCTCCAGGAAAGCTGATTAGAATATGTAAGACAGGGCAAAGAAGCGCCAGAAAAGGAAAGGAAAAAGAGGCCTTGAAACCCACAGGCAGTCAGAGGAAAGTCCTGGCCTTTATAGCTCCCGTCAACAGCAGGAGAAGCCTGGAAAAGTTTGCACAGTGAAATTCATGGCTCTGTGATTCATTACTGTGAGAGGAGGTTTAACATAGTGCAGGAAGTTGAGCAGCCACAGCATCTCTGTGCCCAGGAAAGAGACACTTGGTCTTGTGGCAGTTGCACTGTGCTCCAAGATCACTGTTTTTCCCAGGGGACAGATGTGGGCTTTAGGCATGCAGGCTTTTTTGAAAAAAAAAAAGCCCCTGCTGGTGGGGTCGCAGCCTCCTTCTTGCAACTACCCCCTAGCATGGTTCCCAGAGCTGGCACCCATGTTGTGGCAGCTGGAAATCATGACATTTGGTGACAGCAGAAGATAATAAATAAAACAAAAATTGGTTTTTATTATTAGCGTTGTCAGCAATATGGTGATAACAGCAATACATGTTTGTGGGCCTTCCTCCAAAACATTTTTGTGTGGTGTGAGCAGTTTTGAGTTTAGTTTCCTGACTGGCAATTAGGTGAGGTGCAACTTCACTGTGGCATTATTTCCATCCAAATCTCTGAAGCCCCAGGAGGATAGAATAAATCTGTACCAGGAGGTAAAGGGTGGTGATTTTTGAAAACCATCTTGCTGCAAGAGTGACTCTAGAAGAAGTCACCTCAAATCTTTGAGTGCCTGAGGGCTCCCAGCACTGGGGACCTTGCCAGACTTCACCAGCAAGGGTAGAGAGGTAGTCGTCAATGGTCAAATTCCCAGCAAGGATAATCAGTCAGCATAATTTCCTTGTCTCACAACATCTATCCCCGAATTTGAAGACACTTATTTAAAAAAAAGGTACTGAAAAAACATTTTCCTTTTAATTTACTTGCCAGGATCCTACTCCCAGGATTTGCCACTCTTCTGCAAGCACTACTGACATGCCAGACAGCTGAAGTAGGAGGTGTGAGCTTGGGCAAGCCATTAATAATGTAATGCTTCTGTTTTCCCTCTTGTGTAAAAAGGCCATAGCAATCCTTACCCAACTTACACTGCATTGAGAGCCTAATTATTTACTGAGGGCTTTGAAATACTTGGCAATGTGTTGCTATCCCATATCACTGCAGAGTATAATAAAGTGAGGCGCTGATCTTGGTCACCATCTGCTGAATCAATAACAAGCCTTCCTCTTCCATTTTGTTTTTGTTTTTTCTTTCTCTTTGTTTAATTTATTCAAGTCATCTCAAGTCCCTGCAGTGCTCTCATATCCCTCTTTCACTTTTCACCTATAAGATTTTTCATTTTACGTCATCTTGTGTAGTCTCTGCTTCAACCTAAACTCAGTCCAAATGTACCAAGTCTCCTCCAGATCTACTAACTCCATGCCTTGCCCATTAATTATTGTTGTGGAGCTTGTCAGATTCCTTTGATAAACACCCAGACCTTGCAGTGGTGCACTGTAGCCTCTTGCCTAGCCCAGCAGTAACATCCGCAAAGAATTTGCCTCTGCTAGTGAGCCATGGTGACCTCCCCTTCCTGAAGCCATGCTGGCTATTTTCATCTAATCTGTGCTTTTCCAAATGTTCTCCCTTTTGACTTTTAAAAGAGTTTCAAAGGCTTTTGCTCACAACTCATGTCAAACTGACTAGTGTGAGGTTTCCTACTATGTCTCTATAGGTTCACTTTTAAAGTTATGGCATTATGTATTAGTCATCCTTTTTCCCTAGAGACCTCTCCTGAACTTAGTAAACTTATGAAAACATCTACCAAAGTCTCTCCAGTTCCTACTGTTATTCTCTTCAGCATCCTCTGATGTCCTTGACCAGAGACCCCAAAAACTGGTCCTCTGTAAGATCTCTGAGTTCTTGTCTCATCTTTTAACACCCCTAGAGTCCAAAGAATAAGTCTAGAGGTGCTAGAGGAGTTGTTTTGGCTTTGTGCAACTGTTAGTGACAAAAAGTCCAGCCAGAAAAGATTTGAAATAAAATTTCTGATCCTATGAATAACAGCAGCCTCCAGAAAAGTGCTATAGTTTACTATACATGTCTTGTATCTTCAGCTACGTCATAAGGCAACAGCTAAATATCAGTTCCTTAACAAGCCTGCTACGTTACTTTTTCTGTCCAAGTAAATAATTTACTTTTAATTCTTCACATCCCTGCCGATTTGAATTCTGCCCTTCGGTAATGTCAATGGGAGTTAAAGAAAGAGGAAAAAACATCGTCCATTGAGATCATTTCCAGGTGGTTTGATTTCTCTACCTATGCAATTTGCTATAGTCTGTTCCCATCTTCACTAAATTTCATGAGTTCATTACACATGGTTTTGAAATAACCATCATTCCTAGAAAATGTTTTACCTTACCTACCAAGATGTTCTCCTTCCTTTCATTCAAAAGTACTTCTTCAGTGGCACCCAGCTGCAGGACGGTGAGTTCTGTGGTGGGGACGGGCTTTTGGAGGCTCTGTGATTTTCCCGTGAGCCAGGATCCTTGAAAATCCCAGGCGGGGGAAGGGCTCCCGGCACCCGGCTCGGACAGCTGATCCCACGCTGTGCCTGACCGGGAGGGGGCGGTCCCGGTGGTTCCCGCGGGAGATTTAAACGGCCCCCTGGGAGTGTGGTGACCTGGAGTGTGGAAAAGAGGTGTGTGGCAGTTTGAGCGGAAAGAGCTAGAAGGCAGGGCGCAGAAAGGACTCTAATTGCAGAGAGGAGACAGCAAAGACCATGGTGGCTACACGACAGAAGGTTAAAGCTGCTCCAAGTGCTGCAGCCTGCAGGATGGATGCTGCTACCCAGACGCAGCCACAGTGGGTACACGCAGCTGCCCAGACCATGAGCTGTAGGCAGTGCCCCCATCCCAAACCAGCTCGTGCCTCTGCTTCTGTTACAGGCCCCACTTGTGAAAGCTGTCTTTGAGTGGAGGAACTTCTTTGCATGATGGAGGAATTAAGGGAGGAGGTAAGGAGACTGAGGACTATCAGGGAACATGAGAGGGAGATAGACCCTCACTCTATCAGTGCCCTCTCACTCCCTCAGCAATCTGTTTCACCTGGTGTGCCCATTAACCAGTCACCTGCAAACTGCAAGTTTGGGGTTATAAGGGATGGGGAATGGCAGCAGGTTCCTTCCAGAAGAAGGAAGCCTGCTCCCCTCAAGCAGTCAACAATATCTGAGATTCCCTTGGCGAACATGTACCAGGTGCTCCAGAAGGAATCTAATCCTGAGGATGATGGCCACCATAGCCTAGAATATTTTCCTAGGCCACACCATCCTCAGAAAAAGATAAAACCATCCTCCATTAAGAAGAAGAGGAGGATGATTGTTCTAGGGGACTCCCTTCTCAAAGGAACGGAGGGACCCGTTTGCAGACCCGACCAACTCCACAGAGAGGTCTGCTGCTTACCAGGGGCATCAGGGAAGGAAGTAGCTAGGAAACTCCCTTCTCTGATCCATGAGACAGACTACTATCCTCTGGTAGTCGTCCAGACTGGTTATAGTCCAGACTGGTAATGATGGTCTAGTAAACAGTAAGGCTAAGGACATCAAAAAAGACTTCAGGGCCATTGGGAAGATGATGGAGGGCTCTGGAGCACAGGTTGTATTCTGCTCCATCCCTAGGCTAAATGGAGTGGACCCGCAAGTTACAAAAAAGAACTCGATTAATACCTGGCTCTGAGCCTGGTGCAAGGAAAGTGGCTTTGGATTCTTTGATCACAGGGTGGTTCTTGGAACCCCTGACATGGTTGCGAAGGTTGGGGCACATGGGTCTCCTACAAGGGCTAAGGCCCTTGCTAAAAACTTAGCTAAGCTCATAAATCGAGCTTTAAACTAGATGTGAAGGGGGAGGGGATTGAGTCCAGGCTAGGCAAGAGCGAGCCTGGATGTGGGGCACTAGAGATTAGGAGAGGGTGTGCTGGTAAGGACCACCAGCACATCATCGCACAGGAAGTGGGGGAGAATGCACCTCAGAGCGGTAAAGGAGATACAGGTACTCTGGTGCAAACTACTCCAGTTAACAGGCAATTGGGAACAAACACTGTTCCCTCTAAGAAGGCTGAAGGCTCGGCTACTCAGCTGAAGTGCATTTACATCAATGCACGCTGCATGGGTCATAAGAAGGAAGAGCTGGAAGTTGTCATAGGGCAAGGAGCCTATGATGTCATTGCCATCACAGAAATGTGGTGGGATGACTCATATAACTGGAGTACAGCTATGGTGGGGTATAAACTCTTCAGGAGGGATAGGAAGGGTAAGAGAGGAGGCAGGGTAGCCCTCTTTGTAAGGGAGGAATTGGACACTGTTGAGATGGATTGTGGAGATTGAGTGCCTGTGGGTTAAAATCAGAGGAGCATTCTGTTTAGGAAACTGTCAGCCTCTGGCCTGGACAGGCGCACACTCTCCTGGGTAGAAAACTGGTTGGATGGCAGGGCCCAGAGAGTGGTAGTAAATGGAGTTTACTCCAGCTGGAGGCCAGTGACAAGTGGGGTTCCCCAGGGCTCAGTGCTGGATTCAACCCTGTTCAATGTCTTCATCAATGACCTGGATGAGGGCATTGAGTGTACCCTTAGCAAGTTTGCCGATGACACTAAGCTGGGTGGAAGTGTTGATCTGCTGGAGGGTAGGGAGACTCTGCAAAGGGATCTGAACAGGCTTGACCTCTGGGCATAGTCCAATGGCATGAGGTTTAACACGGCCAAATGTCAGGTCTTGCACTTGGGGCACAACAACCCTATGCAGAACTACGGATTAGGAGATGTCTCTCTAGAGAGCTGCCAGGAGGAGAGGGACCTGGGGGTGTTGGTTGACAGTGAGTGAACATGAGCCAGCAGTGTGCATGGGTGGCCAAGAAGGCCAATGACATCCTGGCTTGTATCAGAAAGGATGTGACCAGCAGGTCCAGGGAGGTTATTCTCCCTCTGTACTCAGCGCTGGTGAGACTGCTCCTTGAATTCAGTTCTGGGCCCCTCACCACAAGAAGGATGTTGAGACTCTGGAGCAAGTCCAGAGAAGAGCAACAAAGCTGGTGAAGGGGCTGAAGAACAGGCCCTATGAGGAACAGCTGAAAGAGCTGGGGTTATTTAGCCTGGAGAAGAGGAGGCTAAGAGGAGACCTCATTGCTCTCTACAACTACCTGAAAAGAGGTTGTAGAGAGGAGGGAGCTGGCCTCTTCTCCCAAGTGACAGGGGACAGGTCAAGAGGGAGTGGCCTCAAGTTACACCAGGGGAGATTTAGGCTAGAGATTAGGAGGAAGTTTTTCACGGAAAGCGTCATCGGGCATTGGAATAGGCTGCCCCGGGAGGTGGTTGATTCACCTTCTCTAGAGGTGTTTAAAGTGAGGGTGGATGAGGTCCTGAGGGACATGGTTTAGTGTTTGATAGGAATGGTTGGACTCGATGATCCAATGGGTCTCTTCCAACGTGGTTATTCTATGATTTTACTTGCTGTGTGGGATTTATGTATCAACATCTTTGCTTATCTCAGCAATTACATTTCTGTTTTTACAAAGAAATATTTATAATCTACAAAATATATTCCCTGCACAGTATTTTCTAATCTAAATCTATTTAATAGATGAATTTATGAAATAACATTTGTAAAATTTATAGTCATATATGAGGTTTGGAAGAGCCACACATTAAATTTGTGATCAAAAGGAGAAATTAAGAGATGTGGAATATACTATGGTAGTGACTGATAGTGAAAAATTACTTTGAAGGTGATCTTTTTTTCTGAAAGATTAGGAAGGAGGAATACAGGATGTTTAAGGAATCTGATTTTACATCTATATTGCAATAAACTCTTTTCATTGCTTAACATGAATAAAAACATATCATGATGTAAGATACCTTTGAAAAAGGGCAAATATTTTCTGGACCAAGTACCAGCACAGTATTAGGTCTTCATGGGACCATTTGTGAATCATTGGACATTTATAAGACTTACCTGTAACCTATTCCAACACCATTTTTAGCAAAAAATACTTTGAAATGATTTCTACTTTGTCACTGTTTATCTTTTACTAAGACAACAACGATTGTATTATCTTTGAGGACTTTCTCTATTTTTGGATATGTTTCTGTACAGCTTGGTAGATGGGGAAGGCAGGATGTTTCTTTTTTTCCTTCTGTTTTTGGTAAAAGTCACTTTGAGTTCAAGGGCTGACTGAACATATTCTTGGAAGAGAAGCTCAGTGAGGACCATTTAATACACAGGCACCACATCTTAATCAAAAAGTCTCAAACCAAAAATAGCTGCTGAATGAGAGATTACTAACAGGAAGTTTCATATATGCCTGTCTTTTTCTTCCTCTTATTTAAGCATCCATTTCACTACCATTAACTTGGAGGAAGTCTAGTGCATTCAATAGAACTTTGCTCCAATGTTTTATGGCTTAATATCCTTCTTCTAAAGCAAAATGGTTTTGACAATACAAAATGGATTTTACCTGGTAATTGCTCCCCCACTAGAGGAGCAACTCAGGTGCTTGGCACCACTTGTAGACAAGACCAGGGGTATCCAGGACATTAGGGCAAGACTTGCAAATGTAATGAAAATCCTCCTTTAAAAGACAGAGCCTGACTAGATGATCTACAAGTGACTTGTACCCTTCTGGGAAGGCAGGTTGGACACCCTAGAGTGCCTATGATGATTTGATGTGTCTGTTCAGACCCTCAAATCTCATCTAAAGGCTAGGTGTTCAGGCACTCAATGTAGTCAAGAAAAACACGTAACCTAAAGTGTGGAATTTACCCAGGGTGTCTTAGATATGCATTTTAAGACAGAGTGACTCACTGTGTTCAAATGTCTGTCTCTGTGTTAGAGAGAATGCAGGTCTCATGCATAACTTGCTAGATATCTAAAGTTGTGGGACATGAATACCACACACTATTTCTTTTGTCTTCTACCACTATGGAATCCATGAACAGAAGAGAAACAAGGATCTGACTCTCAGGTCAGGCTCATGTTTCCTCCCTGACACAGCTGTCCCAGATGGTCACTCTAACTCCACTCTGACTGGCCAGATGTGTGACCACTCCTTCCCATTAAAATGTGTACATGTGAAATCCCACCATGTAGCATCAGCCTGTGTAAAATGTTTGGTTTGGCAGCATGTGTAATATACTTAGTGAGTCTTCCCTAAAAACACCAAATTTGAACTCTGTTCTAGGTTCCTGCTTGCAGTGGTATGTGCTCCTGTTTATTAAGCTGACTCCTGTGTAGTCAGTGTTGTATTCAAAATTCCCTATATATATGCATTCAAAAGAGATTTTTCCTTCTCCTTTTCAGAAGCTGAATGAAGACAAATAGTAGAACAGGGACTTTAAAGCACTTTTAATGCACTGCATTCTACCCGCAGCCACCCCTTCAATGAAAGGTGGATTCTACCCTTATGTGGAGTTCCAGTTGCCAAATCGTCCTTTCAGAAACTTCCTGAACCTGAGATGGTCACATTTTCTGCTGCTAATGGTTCCAAATTTGCCATCTGGCACTTCTCAGTGCTGGAGAGTGAAGATAGTTGTCAGCAGTCATGCAAATCATTGTTGTTTTGTTAAACTAACCTATAGTACATCCCCTCCTTTTCTCCCTCTTGGTTCCAGAGGGTATAAATAATAAAGTTTAAAAATGAATAAACACAGATGCAAAGGCGTATAATATCTCAACCACATTCCAAAGCCCTTGCTCAGGATTTTCATTTACTTCCAATGCCAATAAAGCTCCAGCTGAGTTGAATATGATTTTGGTAGACTAAAAATTGAGTAAAATTTGCAAAAGAAATTTGGCAGAAATTTACAACAGCAGCATTAATAACTCAACTAAGTGTTTATTAAGAGGAAAGCTGAGCTACCATTTGTGGCTTGCAAAAAATATCTGTTTACAGGACCTGGCTTTCCCCATACCATCACTATATTTTTTTTTTTTTTCAGTAACGGCATAATTATTAATGTTTATGGATGAAATTCTGCAAATATTCCCATATCTGCTAATTTTCACAGGAACAATAAGAATCCACCTCTTGCAGAGCAGTAGGTTACCTAGCATGAGACATACAGGGAGCCTAATAGTACCTTTACTTTTAGCCATTTTGATCAGTGAGCAAGCTGTTCTATTATTGCTTGGTTCAGTTAACCAGCAGTCATTCTGAATACTGTGTAAACTCCTTTCCTCAGCAACATTGCTCAGAAAAAAAAAATGTCAAGGACAGGCTTAGTCACAAAGCACCCAGAAGAGATTGTGTTTAGCACCTGTGGGTTCCTGCTGCCTGTGACACTGTGAATTAGATTGATGAGACACAGTGGAGCGGCGGAGCTGCCATACTTTGTCCCCTGAGACTGTCACTGTGCAAAGTTTTGATCTCCTCCTACCTAACAGGCAAATGAGATCATCTTCTCAGATACAAATCGTTGTTAATTATTAGCAAAGATATTTTTGAAGAATTAAATAACAAAGCATAATCTTGAAGAAGAGAGCACCATAACTGCCACAGAAGAAGTTAAGGATCTGTCTAGGGATCTTTGAAATTTCCTGTTAGTTGGATTTCCACGCTGATACAATCTAACACTTTTTGGAGACTGTGTTTTTGTTCTGCTAAGACATCCAAGTTATCAGTTTCTTGATTTTAATATTCATGATACTCAAACAGACCAGAAAGCGAACGAAAATAATTTAACCATTTTCACTTTCATACTTCCAAATTTTCTGATACATTATCCCAGTGTCATATATCTTCTCATTAGCTCTTTTTGTTGAGAAAGATTTCATTCTGCTGTCACATACTGCTCTATGCATATTTTTCCCTTTCTACTCTTTTCAGAATTGTGGGTCTCATCCTGACATAAGATCCGCCTCTACAAATTGAAAGCACTGTGATTTGTTTGCCATTACATGGCTCTAATTTGCACTGGTACAAATAAAAACTGCATCTGACCCTATCCATTCTGTATTCTTTCTGGTTAATGGGTATTGGCTAATCTAATTTAGCAGGGTTCATGAAAAGGAACTGGCCTTTGTTTTATCTACCCTAGAGCTGGTACTGAACAGGACCTGGGCAACTTCTCTATTATGGTCATACTCTGCCCCGTGCATGACTGATTACTGCATCTCCGTCCCACCAGTTCATCAGATTACTTCACCCAGACAGTTCTCTGATAACATTCCTTCTCAGGAAAGGTGGATGTGGCAGACTGCCTTCCTCCTGTCCCTCTGCACCATCCTGCCCTACACCCCAAATGGGAAACCTTGAGAAAGAATATAATAAAATGCAGGGGAGCCACAGAGAGGCGGAGAGTGCCTGAGGTTCAACAGCACCAAACTAATCTGTCAACAAAATCTCATTACAGTAACATACACTGCCTTTCATTGTGCTACCAAGGCAAGCCCATCCTTGCTCCACATTGTTTTGCTTCCAGAATTTTTTCCCTTGATCCCACTGCATCTTTCCTAGTGCTAGATGGTCACAGCCTCTCCCTGTCCACTTTGGGAGGGGTGGGGAGCAAGAACGGAGCCAGGTAACACCACACCTAACTAATGGGTTTATGGCTCCAGGCAGGAGAGAGAAGTGAAGCAAAGATTAATTACTGTGGCAATCCTTAAGAGCTGAGTGTGGTGCACACTGGCACTATCAACTTTTGTTCATGTATCTCACAGTGCTGAGTAATATCCAAAGTTTCATGTCACTGCAGCTACAGACTTAGCAGCTACCTTTGCAGCTTCACACCACGAGTTATGAACTGATCAACAGCTAGTGAAGGAAAGGATTCAGCTGCTTTTCAGTGGCATAATATCTGAGACACCAAATATATTTTCCATTTTACATTGTCATGCATCTTCTCTGAAATTATCACCAAACTTAGAAAAGCAAAGGTCCACACCAGAAAACTTGAAGCTAACAGGAAAATTTTCCCTGTCCATAGGGAGCCATGATCATTGTTCTGTGGGACAATAATTAGATAAACACTGCAAGGCAAACCTCCCAGGGGACAGCAAGTTTTTCTGAGGGGAAGCTACCTGCTTTATTGAGACCAAAAGTGCAAGGATAAACCTGATGATCTAAGGGATTTCTCCTTTTGCCTGCAGGTCATTTTGACTCTCTGATACCTGGTAGTGGATTTTTTCACTTGGCAAAGCTTATATGTATCAACAGGCAAGCAGATATATAGATCCGATATATTTTTCTCATTTAAAATTTAAAAAAAATTATGAGATTTTAAACACTAGTGAGCCCTAAAAAGGTGTGAGCTGAACAATTTTTAAAATGTTAACTTTTCTCACCATGCTCATGATCCAAAAGACCTTTGAGGAGGAGGGCAAGAAACGGCTGAAAATAGCTGTTGAATTTTGTGTTTGTTCTGAGCATTTAACTCCTAACCTCCTAAAGAGAAGACACATGTTCTGATCCAGCCATCAAATACAAGAATTTATAAAACTTTTATTTCTTGGCTTCTGAATCTGTGAATTATGAACATACTATTCAGTTGAAGGTTTATGAATTGGGTTTATGAAAGAGGTAATGGTTTTTGAATTTTGCATTACCTACTGGTGAAAGCTAATCTAGAATGTTGCTGAATATGTCTAAAAGCCACAAAGTTGATTTTATGTCTAGCCCTTTTGGGAAGGTAGACCGACTTGTTTTTTTAGACTAAATGATATAGAAAAAAACCCTGTTTTCACATGTGAGATTTGGCTGGACACTTCTCCTTTTTCTACTACTGCTGTTAGCTTAGGTTAGATACACATTTTATTTAAAACAAAACAAAACAACAAACCAGCTCTGGATCCTGCAAAACAAACAGAATAACCTAAAGGATGTTCAGAGTGTCTTATTGTGGTTTATCATTCCCTTTCATTTATAATTTTAGTGTTTTTACTGGCTCATGTATGAAGATATTGTGCTAATGTCTTTTAAGAAGATTACTCCGTAAACTATATGTATATGCACATATGTATTATTTGACTTTTAATGCAAGTGTATGGAAAAGCTAAGATAAGCATCTGAGATAAGACAACAGTGCTGTACCTGGAAGGAACTTGTGCAGACCAAACTTGGCCCAGTTTCCAGTTTTATAGAAACCAGATGCCTTTGCATCATTTAGCTCCCAAGTCTGTGGTGCTTCATCTGAGCTGTGAACCCCTGAGAGCTCCTGTCACCCACCATGGGAGGGTGTCCCAGTGGCTGCTACCACAGTGGTGCAGAAATGATGGGCTTTGTGCAAAGGTCTTGCTTTTGGTGTAATTTGTGTTTAACTTGACGGTGAGGATCTGAACAGGGCCAGATGGAAAGGAAAATATCTCCAGAGGAGACTGGGACTGTAGTCACTCTGAACGTTGGAGGATGTGCCTGGACAGATGTTTGGAGGCAGATTAGCAGCCAGTCCTTTGCAGTCGGCTTGAGATAACTTGCAGGACCTGAGGCTGAAGCTACGCAGGGCTCAGGAGGCATCCCCCTGGGGCCAGATCTTCCCTTCCACCACTGCAAAGGGCATCCCAGGGCAGGGGAAGGCAGTGGCATGATTTGGCTTCTCCCAGTTGCCTTATGGTGCCTGGATGATTGTGTCCAGCTGCCACAAATTAGGGCCGTCCCTCAGCCTTAGATTGCTGGAGGCTACAGTGGAACTGGGCAGGGAATCAAAGGAGTACATCCAACTGATGCCCCGACTGTACTCCGCCACAGCCACTTGGCCTAAAACTCTGTATTTAGCTTAAGATGTGCGCATTTGGATGCCATAGAGGTATCCATTGCCCAGCAGTACTTTTGAGGCTCACAAAAGTGTTGGTTAACAGTTTTTCCCCTTCCTAATGTGTTCCAATTTTACATCCTCACCTGTCTCTGGAGGCAGATACTTTCAATTTACCACAGAAAGCTGTCCTTGGAGTGTACTGGTTTGCTAATAGACAGCTTTATTTCATGGGATCGCTCTCAAGATTTGGTCCTTCTGGTTTTTGCAGGATTTGATTTTTTTCCCCTTGTTAGTAATAGTGTTACTTGTAGGCAGTTTCCACATGAGAAAGGGCTGTTGTGGGATGGCTCTCATTTTGCAGACACAAGGAAGGATGTAACTGGTATGTAAGTTTTACTGGTTGTCACATCTGTAAGCACGGACTGAATGGATCCTACACCCACACTAATACAAATATACAGAGGCAAAGGGGTGAAATTCCTTGTCAGAGCTGTGGAATAAGCACAGGAAAAATAGCATTTAGGGAAAGAATTCTTGTATAAAGCAAAAGTGCAATAGTGTATGGCCTGAAAGCAAACTGTAACACAAGATCAGAGCACAAGACTAAAATGTGGCTTCCTTTTGGTGGATACAGTCAAAATTTCTAGAAGGGAACATCATTGCAACCAACTCTGTAACTATCTAGATCCTTGCCCCACTGTGCCTTAAAACCAATTTAACCTCTGTATCACAGAATCATAGATTCATAAAATCACCAGGTTGGAAAAGACCCATCAGATCATTGAGTCAAACCATTCCTATCAAACAATAACCATGTCCCTCAGCATCTTGTCCACCCATTCCTTAAATACCTCCAGGGAAGGTGACTCAACCACCTCCCTGGGCAGCCTCTGCCAGTGCCCAATGACCCTCTCCATGAAATTATTTTTCCTAATGTCCAGCCTGAATCTTATCAAGGTGTAAAATAGTATAGAGGACCAACACATATCCCTATAGCTGTCTTCACACCTGAGACTATTGCCTCAGTTGTATAGATAAAGTACCTAGGGTTTTGTACACTGCATTTCAGTGAAGGGAAGCCTCTAAGAGAAAAATATGATGCATAGACTGACACATCAAGGACAACAAGGTGGATGTTTAAATATATTTATTTGCATTTAAGATATTGTCTGCAAGACAAGAGAACAAATAGTCCACAAAACTTGGAGGACTAAATATTTCAGCCACAAAGTCAGATGTATTATATTTTTCAGCATTCAGACTCTATATTCATGCATTCTTGAACCTCTAAAACATCTCTTCACTAACAAAAAAATATATGTTTTAGCCTTTCCCTATCTAATACTATAATACTAAGGTGAATTTCATCCCAATTGGTCAAAATTTATGTTCTGAAAGTGCTGCTTTATCTTCTTACTTGTTCTGCTTCCTCTTGCTGAATTTCTCTGAGGGAAGAAAAGAAGTAAGTTCTTTTTTATAGGTTACATTACTTACACAGCAGGCATGAAACTGCAAACACCTGGTAGAGTTTCCCTTATGTTAGCTGCAGCCTACCTCAGAGTTCTCTGCAAACATCTGAAAATCATTCTGTGCATCTCAAAGGCCCTTTCCATCACTGATTGAATATTTTTATGATATTCGTTATGGTACAGCCTTGATTGATGCTGGTGATCACACAATACAGGCTATTAATTTTTGAGATGTGGTCACTGTCATCCAGAAGACTAATCATGAAATTAAGGTAAATACAACATGTACCCTTATTCCAGACATATTAAACCTGCTCTTGGCCAGGGACATCTGAATCAGGTGATGCTTGCTGTAGGCATGGGGATGGCCTAGAGTATTGCTTCACAAGGATGTTAATTTTGGCTAAGGAACTAAGAAGTAAAGTATCTGAAAGAACAGCTAAGTTAATATCATATTCAAAATATCTAAATATGAACTGAATGGATCACAGAGCGTTCTGTGACTGTCCTACTGCCTTTCTGTGCATTTCCTGAAATATTTTCTGTTTGGCACCAAGAAAACCCCAAATTTTTCCGATGCCACATAGTCTGTTTTATCTGTGTTATCATCTCGTATTTGAAAATCTCACCCTACTATCACTATGGAGAATAATGAGATTTTTTTTTGTATACAGCACAAATGTGTCTTCCATAGATGAAAATCCTGCAAAAATTCAGATGTGGTATAAGTACTTGCAGAGTTGCATGTGTGTTTGCACACACGTGTGTATGTAGCATTGTGTGTCAGGGTGTGCATGTTCATGTATGCTTCAGAACCTATTTTAGTCCAATAAGACTCACATAAGAGCAGCATTTAAGAAGCCTATCTTCATCTTGGACGAAACATCAGCAAGTGAGTTACTTCTTAACTTAAAAATTATTTCTGGGACCTGGAGCCATTAGCAATTGAATGGGGCTAGACATAAGAACAGGTTCACACGAGGGGCATTCTTCAGCAGTAACACATTTTAAAGGACCCCAGCAAAATGTGTATTGAAAGGAAGAGAAAACAAGAACTTCATTTTTTCTCTTGCTGACTTGCACCTTCAATAGTTCTCAATATTTAGTCTGTTCTTAGTAAGTACTAGGGTTTGCATAGGGGTTATATACTGACCAAGAAAACCTCAGCCTAGTAACATGCTGCTTCAAACTACTTAATTGATCACAAACTGGCTGTATATTAGGGTTCTAGGAATCATGACCACAGTGAATTTTACTGCCTGTGTCATGCTTCACAGTATTGCCCATTTAAAAGTAACTTGTCCAGATTGTTTCATCTCAATGGAATTATGTTAGTTTATACCTGGTGGATCATATGACTCTAAGTACAAGAGAGGACAGAAATGTCTTTTTAATTTTGACTACTTTGATCCTTTGTTGATAGTTTTTCTCCAGCCTTTTTTTCTGTCTACTCAGGTAGGTGTCATTAAAAGGCTGAGATGCTATCCCAGAAATTATTAAAAAAGGAAAACAGCTACATTTATTCAGTTTTATAGGCAGGCTCTGCTCTTTTTCTTGTTTCCTACAATTTTTGTTCTTGAAAGTCAATGGAAATAAGATCTGTAGTTCTAAAAATATCCACTGTTTCTGTACATTGTATCTAAGAAATGATAAATCAAATAGAATCTTTCTAGGTTTATTGGTTCTACAAGTGGCCAAATTTTTCTTTCAGTTATACCTGTGTGACTGTATTGAATTCAGAGCTGCTTACTGGTAGATCCAAGAATTTAGCTCGTATTCTATAAATGAATGAAGTATTTTACCGCATTCTCCTTTTCTTCCTGTGTGAGACAGTTACACAATACATTCAGAGACTTGTTCCAGCTGAAACTTTACACAGTAATCCACAGTACTTATATGCCAGTCTCAAGTTTATACTGGAAAGAATCTTTAAACAGTTGTAAGTTCAACAAAACAGAAATTCAGGGCTCAATGTCAGAGAATTAATCTTTCTCCAGATGCAACAGAATCTGGTCATTCTAGATGAGCTCAGTTTATGTAGCTGAAAACTGCATTTCTTCAGAGTGTAATTATGCTTACATTTTACATTTGGTTACTTTATGGATCCAGTACTTCATATCTCTTTTCTGCAAGTCACACTACTAGAGGTGACTACAAATCAACATATGGGGTTTTTTTCTAATGTGGAGAAAGCCCAATTATGGCAAGTCTGAGTGGTTATTTGACATTTATATGAAATATGCACATCCTAATGTATGGAAAATTATCATTATTTTCAAGATAAGTACCTGACAGACTATTGAACAATGCCTGTGAGAACCTTGCTTACACAATACAACATTCAACTTTGCCTTTTACACTGCTTGCAAGCATGAGTGTTAGAAGACAAACCAGAGAGAAAAAGCCACCCCCTGCTACTTCTGGGCACTTCTTAAACATAACAAACACTTCTTTCTGTGCATTCTATGGTGCTCTTAATCTACAAAATCCTTCTTTATAGGTGATTGCACCAATCAGCATTTGGGTTTTGGTGGTAAGAGCCCAGTCACCTTGGCAAGTCCGCTCATGCAAAGTTATGATCTTAGTATCCAAAATATTTCTTCTTAGCTTCATTATCTCCAAGGCTTTTCTAGTATCCTAGAATAATATAGTCCTTAATGGAGGGTGGATAGGGTATTTTCTGTATCATGTTTCTGCTGGGACCATGGAGGAGATGAACAGCTGATGAAAGAAGCCCAGTGTTATTACGTTGTCTTTTACCACATATACACAGGCAGCTATTGCCAGCTAGCCAAGTAAAACTTCCAGCTTATAAAGGAGTCATCCAGCCCAATGGAAGTACTGCTATTAGCACCTTCTATGTTTTGAAGTATAAACAGACGGACCTTGCTTTTCAAGGTGTTCAGTCTTGAAAAACAGTTGCTCTTGTACCCTGATGTCCTAATGAAGGCAATGGAAGTTGGCTAGGCAAAACTAGGGGTCCACCTCGTGAGGTCTCTGGTGTTGTTGGGTATTAGCCCTTGAGTTGAGTGCTCTTAATATTACTGTGACTCTTGTTTGCAGTTGACACTTAGAAAGTTGTGAGTGAGAAATACGACCTGTGTGAACAGAAGGGATGTGAGAACAGTAGCCCAAAGGCTGTCTCTGAAGAACACATCCTGGTAGGTAGCAAGCAGGGTTGCACTCCCTCAGTGATTACAGCTATTTGGGTCCCATGTCTTAGGACCCCTCCACAACTCCAGACAAAGAATCTGATATTGGCTCTGCATTTTCCAATCATATTTCACTGAATATCCAAGCTGTGCTTCCAAACCCTCCAGATTTGAATGTGCATGTTTTTCTAATCTAATTACATTTCACAGATGATTCCTTAAGCCACCTGAGATGAGATCATATCCACAGCAAACAGGGAGAACTTGCTTTTTATCATAGCCACCAGATACTTGAAGAGGGTTCTCTTTCAGTCATTCTTTCAAAAATCCTACACGATCTCATACATTTGTGTCCCTTCAACTTAGCTGTGTGCTCTTTCAACATGTTTCATCCATTTTTTTCTTACAGTACATGATTCAAAAGGAAAAGTAGCACAAAGGAGTTGCAGATAACCTGGTGAGGCCTGATGGTATGTACTGCAGTATGCGTCAGAGGGTCATGTTGAGTTTGAAGTGAAATTTATGCTCCTCACAGCAGAGATGAAATTCAGTTGCAGCAAAATTTCTTTGTTCCAGTAGGCCTAAGATAAGGATGTCCAGAGTTAAGCATGCAAATCAGCTTCATCCAAAGATTGAATGTAAGAGAAGATGACTCAGGGAGAATGGAAGTAGAGTGCATATCAGCATGTATGAAAATTTTGATCATATCAGTCCAGATTTTTTTCTCTGGCTTTCTGTGTTTTTCTAGTTCTAAGGCAGAGAGATGTGCTACTTCCACAGGTGTTTTTACTGTGTCCTACAGCCCAGGAATGCACTGGCTACTGTACATAAACACCCCTCCCACAAACAACGGTACCTCCCATATGACTGCTGAAAACATGAAGCCTAATAATAAGACTTCTCTGATGACCTCTCTCCATCCCATATTTAGGGGGAAGACATTATTGGTATTTCATTCTTAGCAGCGATCAACTGGCTTTTTTAAAAATCAGGAGGAGGTGAGGCTCTGTAAGTAGAATATTTTTCCTGTATTTACTTGTACACTGGGATTCAGACAAGGACTACTTAATACTACAAAGGCTTGCAGTGATTGGAGGAGAGCAATGGGTATAAACTGGAGAGGGGCAGATTTAGACTAGACATAAGGAATAATTTCTTCACTATGAGAGTGGTGAAGCACTGGCACAGGTTGCCCAGGGAAGTTGTGGCTGCCCCATCCCTGGAGGTGTTCAAGGCTGGGTTGGTGCCTTGGACAGCTTAATCTGGTGGGAGGTGTCCCTGACAATTCCAGGGGGTTTTGAACTAGATGATCTTTAAGGCCCTTCCAACCCAAACTATTCTATGATTCTATGCTTTTATGATAATTCCTCTTAAGCTCTTCCTACTTTGTCTACATTCTAAAAGCCATGATATAGTGTAGAAGAAGAGAGAAAATATATGTAAATGGGTGTGTAAGTCAATGTATTCCGTTTTAATACTGGAATTTAAGAGATTACTTTGCCTGCCTGTTATTCTAGTCTGCTAGTGTCACTCCTCTGTGATGCCTTACAATTCAGAGAAGCACCCATTATTTTTATTCCCTGAGCAGACGTGGGGCCACAGGCATTATTTAATACATATCACCAGACTATGCAGTGAGTAGAGAACTGTTAATTTCATTGTAGGCTAACTTGTGAGCTGTTATGAGTACAAACCCTTTGACACTGTTTCTCACAGCATTCTGCTACAGAATCTGTCAGTCTCTGGCCTGGACAGGCGCACACTCTCCTGGGTGGAAAACTGGTTGGATGACTGGGCCCAGAGAGTGGTGGTAAAAGGTGTTAACTCCAGCTGGAGGCCAGTGACAAATGGAGTTCCCCAGGGCTCAGTGCTGGCTCCAGCCGTGTTCAATGTCTTCATCAATGACCTGGATGAAGGCATCGAGTGCACCCTTAGCAAGTTTGCAGGCAATGCTGCAATTTGAATATTTAATGCCCAACTCTGTTTTTTTGTTTTGTTTTGCTTTCTTCCATGGGATGTGAAACCTTCACTAACATGACCCCAATACAGGCTTTGTCACATTCTACTGAGTTTCTCACCATGACTACTTGAGCTGGTAGAGCTTCTGGCATCCTTGTCTGGACTCTTCAGATAACTTAGAGAAAGGCAAACTTTTCCAAAGAGGGATTCATTAGGTCTGTGCAAGATGTCCATTTTAAGAAGAGATGAAGGATGTACTACAGGTATGTATTTCTCTCCGTGAACTATGAAAGAAATAAGGACCAATAGTTCAAAGCTGAGGCCCTAGGTCAATGGAGGTGAACTCCTCTCAGGGGTCTAATGTAAGTGATGTCCAAATGAAGTCACAGAGTTTATAATAATAAATATGTATCAGTTTATTATCATATATGTACTAGAGACATGCACACATACACACAGATTTTGCAGCCATCCACATATTTTTTTCTGTATGGACATTGAAACATAAAGGCATTTCTGAGAAAATGAAGGGCGGCTAATGCAGAGCAGGATTGTGCTGCTCTTAAATTGAACTTTAGATATTCTTCAAAAGGATTTTATAAGGAACAGGTGGAGTTTCATGTTAACCATTTGGGAAAACATGGCAAAGTTCTTTATTACTGGCTGGTTGCAGAGACTTACTGGATATAAATCTCAGAATGTCTGCACAGCAATAGGATGACTACATTTATGCATTGCTTTGTACAAATATTTTTAGTGCCTTTCCACTCATTACTAGTGCTGTTGCCTTTTGTATGTCAGATGTGAAATTTATTTCTGCTCCTTCTTCCTTGATTTACTTTCCAATAACAAAAGTTTTACTCAAATAATGGTCAACATGGACTAGCTGAGAAGCTTGCCAGAAGATTATATGTTTTCTTGATTGATACCTATTGATATTCTCTCCTTAGTCAGAGTTCTAAGATGTTGTCTTTTTTCCCAGCAATAAGAGCAGAGGAAGTGCTAATCATTTATGTTCTGTTATGTCGTTTACTTTCTGCAATAGATTGGATTGCGTTCCTTGACTTCTTGAAATTTAAATTTTGTCAACTTTCAGACAATAGAATTGCAGATCTTGCTGCTTTACCCATGACATCGGTGCTTGTTTTCTTTTCCTCCTCACCTCCTTCCTTTTTTTCTAACTAGCATATTGTCTCGCTGAGTGGTCTGTACGTAGTCTGCCTTATCAACCTGCTGGTTGAGTGAATTCATTTAACTAATTGATTAATCTGTTGTTCTGATTCAGTTTCAATGGGAGAAGGGAACAAATGGAATAGTGGAGAGATGATGCTTCCTCTTATACTGCAAGTGAGGTGGCAAGGCTGAAGCAACTTATCTTAGCAAAGAACCTGAAAGTGAAGAAGCGAGTGTTTTCTTCCCCTTCCTGCTCCTCTCTGCTTTCCTATTTAGTCTGTGAACTGGGAGTGGAAATTATAGTACTGGCATGCCTCAAGAACAATCTTGGTGACTGTACCTTACAGCAGCTTGGTAAAATTTAAAGAGAAGTAAACATGCAATTATATCTTCAGCAATTACCTTCACCATGCTAATCCAAGTGCTATGTTCAAGTCTATTATGCTTCAGTTTCTGACTTTTATTCATTCCCAAATTATCTCCTTCAGGTTTAGACATAAGATTTGTTCTAGCTTTGGTTAAGCCTTTTAAAACAAATTAAGGACATTTCATATGACTTTCAAAATGATATTTCATACCATCTTGTTATAGGTGTTACAAGTGTTGTGTTTATAATCTGGTTTGTTTGATTCAGAATAACTTGAGGGAATATCGTGAAGCCTCTTCAGTCAATATTGACCTGTCAAAAAGTGGAGACCAAAAATTTTTTAGAGCTAGTATACTAGTATACAGATTCATTTAATGTTTTCTGGGACAGCTGAGAAGACACAGATGTTTCTGAGGTTGCCTGCAGAATAATCTAAGTATTACGGGTGTTTACTTACATCTAAGAATTAGCTGTTTGTTTATGACCAAATCAACTGTTGGTACATATTTTCCAAATTCATGGTTTAAATATCTTTAAATATCCCTAATCAGGAATAGAAAAGCTCTTGCCATTCATAACAGTGACTAATTCCCCACCACCACCACCACCAAAACTGCTCATTGCTTTGCTTTCTTACAATTCTGAGGCTATGAGTTCCAAAATTAAATGTGCTTCCTACAGAAAAGTTGTTTCTATGTTGGTTTTCCTTCTGACAATTTTCTAAATCATTGCATGTTCCTTGTTTCAGTGAGTATTCTAAAAAAGTTGAATACAAATTCCTGTACTATCTACTCTCATGGTTTTTATTTAATCTGTTTTTTAAATCATAGCACCTCTGGATAATTTCTTATTGAGGCAAAGGAATGGTCTGTTAAAAATACCTTTTTAAAGCACTTCTCTGAAAGCATTATAACACTCTATAGGATCAAACCACATTCAGGAAAGCACTGAGTAGTTTGAACACCAAAATGAGTCTTCCTACCTGAAGCGTGTAACATCTCTGGTTCATTGTTGTTTGTAGTAAAAAGAAATACCTCTTAGTAAAGAGCTTTTTTAATTTTCCTTGTCCAAAGAGAAGACAAAGCACACATTCTTAAATTATTTATAAATATACATGGATTTTTAGAATTATTAATTAATTTAATAATAACTACCTGCTACAGTGATTAAGAAAGCAAAAGCGAAGTGCTTCCCTTGGATCCAAACAGGAGCAGAACTACTGCATGTGCTTAGTGCTGCTCCTTCCCGTGGTGCCTGCACATTGCATTCAGTGGGACAAATCAAATGAGCTAATCATATAGCACTTTTCACTGTCACAATGAGCATGGTTTAGTATTTGATAGGAATGGTTGAACTCGATGATCCGGTGGGTCTTTTTCAACCTGGTGATTCTATGAATATCGATTACAGGTAACAATTGGAAAAATACTCATGCAGGTAAGGGAAGATGTCAGAACTGATATCTAGGATAGGCAAAACCAATTTTGCTCTCACATCTCTAAGACTTTCTACAAAGTTTACATAACATACATTATATGTGTGGCCAATGGATCCATTCCAAAAGGCATGGAATTTAAAACAAACAAACAAAAAGCAGAGACTTCCAGGGGATTATGGAGCCAGTTCTGTATTACTGAAGTACTAGTAGTAGTTAAAACATCATCCATGGGAAACAGAAAGTGCTCATTTAGAAATAATTTTCCTTTACAGAATTCTCAGGCTGTAGCCTTAAATGCAAATTTCATTACATAGATGATAAAATAATATCATAAAATACCTTTTTTTTCTCCAGAATTCTCAGAATAATAAGAAGAACAGTGGGTAAAAGTGCTTTAAATACATTACATTTTTTTAACTCTGCAAGCCTTTTTTCTCAAGAAAGAAAACTGCTGTTTCACTTCCCCGAAGCCACTGGTAATATGATGCAAAAACATCAGAGAAAATCTAATCCAAGATAGGTGCAGTCCCCAAGGGAACATGCTCTTCTTTGTTTTATATTTCCATTGGAAATCTGGAAGATTTTGCATGCAAACATCTTATTTCATGGGGCTGCTTCTCAAATTGAGAGATTAAATCTAGCACAGTATAAAGGGCTTTTCAATAAAGTGGGTTGCACAGTCTTCTGTTTACAGAAAATTGATGCATCATCTGATACCTCTGAAATTGCTAACTTCTGTTTCAGTAAAGCTGAAGGAATTTCAACCAGCCCATTATCTAATAAAAAAAAAATATTCTCTCAGCATCTTGTCTTAAGGTAGCTGGCTGGCAAGCATTGTTTGGACTACCATATATCATGATTCATTACAGCTGCAAAATGGACTGATTTTGTTGGGAAAGTCATATATACAGAACTATCCATCATCAACAAAGTGTTCATAAATGCTTCAAAAGCTGCAAAACAGCTATTAAATCTTAACTTAATTTTGGATTTACTCCCCTTGCCATTCCATACCTAATTAGGATTTAAATGTTTTAAGTAAGCAACCACTCTTGTTGAGCAAATGCTGACCAAGCTTACTGCAGTAGGAGCACTCAGTTTGAGTCACAGCCAGTTTCTCAGTCCTCAGAGCTTTATACCTTTATACTGACACTTCCCATTATTAACATACCTTCCATCAAGGCAGAACCAGGTGAGTTTGCTCAGTCTTCAGGGCACTGGTATGACCAAACATATCACTTGCTTTCAAGACAAATTTTGCCTCAGCACTTGCAGTTCTCTGTATTGGCTTGTGCGGCAGCAAGTGCATGCATCTGCAGAGCTGTGCTGGGGATGCAGGGAGAGGAAAAGGGAGCAGGTGAGAAACATGCCTGCTGGTGAGAACCTGTGAGTATGGACGCAGCAGTGCAGGGCTTCTTGGTGATGTCCTATAAGACACGTGGAATTCAAGTCCTGATGGTGGATTGTGTCCAGCAGCTGGACCAGGAGGCCACCAACAGCTGTGCTTGGCAAATGAGGCAGGATGTGAGCAACCAGAGGGGCCAATACCATGTAATGCCTAGATATGTCTCACAAGGTCTGCACAACTTGGGCAATCCTTTTTTGTCCCTTGGCTATTCTCATGCAAGTGATGCTATTTAAAACAAGCACCAAAGAAACTTTTCATCTGAGAATAAGGAAATGAAAGCTGACATGACCATGGCTGAGAAACAGGAGAGGTAGTAATGAGTACAGGACCAGAGTCATGGCCCAATGTTTTCACAGCTATTAGGACAGAAAACATTGCTAGCTGCGCTTCACCTCCTAAAAAGTAAGAAAGATATGAAAGCTTTAATTAACAATGCCAACTTTCCTTGGGACTTCCCATCAGTAGACCTCTAAGGGCTGCACTAATGAGTTAAGGAAAAAAAAGTTGCACATCTCCTGAGTTCCCGCTCCCACCTCTCAGTGCTACTACTTCTTTCCTCATCATTTTTCCTCTCTCTGGTTTTGTGGAGAAGAGCAGGTCTTGTGCACTTGCGTGGCAGAACTGTTGACACTTTCCCATGCCTGGAAGGGGTTTCACCATCCACCAAAGAAAGATGAACAAAGGATATTTTTCTGGAGTTAGCTTTAAGAAATGAAAAGCTGATTCCTATTCCCAGAAGGTGCAGAGAGATATGTATCTGAAGCAGAATATGATTTCCCACACCTTCTATAATACTATTTTCCTCTCACTGTTTCTTATGTAAGAAGTACATTGCTTGGCAGATGAGCCAATTAATACATGGATTTCAAATTTAGATATTTGTTTTAATCAACAAACCAAACAGAATCCCAAATCCTCTGATTTTGAACAACTATTATTTTGCATCTTACAGCAATCCTTCTAGGTACCAAACTTGCATTCAATCCTTAAAGTACTACACACAGCACAATTATGCAAAAGGAGATAAGATCTTCCCTGATGAGTTTCTGAGTTAAATAGATATATTGAGGTAAAGGGAGCATAAGATTATACATCATGTGCAAGGCAGGGCCAGGTCACTAGCTGACAGTCTGCATACCAACTTACATAGCTTTGTCTCTGGGAAGGACATTTGCTTTCAGCTAACAAGCTGTTACTTCTGCTAACTGTACCATATGAAAACTATTTAATCCAACAGAAATAAGTTAGTCAAGTATCTGTAATAAAAACAAGTAGAGCTAACAACAGTGATGAGAGTGGGCTACCTTGGATATGGCAAGGGCAGGATGAGAACAGCCTATGTCCTGCTTTTTCTGCACAAGGCCCTCCAAGGAGCAAATGTGCAAGCGGTAGCAAGACTCATCACACTGGAAACCCTGCCGGTCCAGAACAAAGCTCTTCTGTCAGCCTTGCACCAGTGCACACAAACAGACTGACTGTAATACATGGGGAGGCACTGGAATGGTAGGTCTGCAGCATCCAGGATGTCTGATCTCCATTCTGTGTTTTAGTGTTACTGGAAATCCACTCCAGGCTTTCCCTGGCTCTTCCTCTTCTCTCTATACCCTCAGCTTTCCCACCTAATAAGTTTTATTCATGGTGGCTGAAGAGTGTAAGGAAGAATGTAGGTAGGATGCTGGTAGGAAGATGCGTTTCAGGTGTCAGTTCAGGTAAACGGTGAAACAACTGAGAAGCCAGCTTCATACACTGACCACATCTGAATAAGGCTCTGGAAGTCATCCCTGCCAACCCCTCTCTGGGGCTGGCAGTGGACTCTGGGCTGCCTTGTCCTCCTTTCAGTAGCAGGGGCAGTCCCTTTCCCACCCCATTGAAGGTTAAGGATGCTTCATTCACTGAAGGAGAAAGGCAAAGGCATAAGAGTTTTTTCGTGCAACACCGCTTTTGAAAATTTTCATCAGTGAAGGGATTTTGTGATAAATAAATGGGGACAGGAAATATTTTTGGCAGATTTTCTATTTGTATTAAGTTGGGGGAGAAGCAACTAGGAATTAACTACCTTGATCATTGTTCTAGTCAGTTCCTTGGGGAGCATCATCCAGGCCTTGGAGCCAGTGCCGTAGGCTACCCAGCAAAGGAGAACCTCACACCAGGTTATACAGTCACTTGAGCTCAGTTTTATTCCATTGGAAATCCTTGCTGAGGCAGAACAGAAGCAGAGGCTTAACCCACTGTCACTGAGCATCACAGCAAACCTCTGTAGGGTGAGAAGAGAAAATCCCAGGCGTGCCCCTCTTTCAGTGGCTGTTAACTCATTGCATTTATTAATATTTTCCTTTGTCGCTCGAAGTGTCAATGATGTCAGAAAGGGCTGTGGCCACCTCTGCCTTGTGTGCTGTGAGATTTGATGCTTGAAGGAGAAGGAAGCGATGCATGAAGAGGTGCCACAGAGGCTTTTGCTGCCACGAGGGGGAGGCTTCCTCATCAACTGGGAGGTAGTGCTGGGAGAGTTCACAGGCTGGAAATGGGGGATAAGATAGGAATGGGAGCCTGCAGCTGGGGAGCAGAGGGTAGAGGTTACTTTCTTATTATTTTATTTTAAACATATGTATTAATCATAGCTCAAATCAGGGATGGCGATGGGAAACTGCAGCTGGAATGGGTAAGGCAGAAGGAAGGGATGATTTTTATTTCAGACATAAATTATGTATTAATTGTGGCTTGAATCTGTAGCACAGGGAGGACCAGAAGGAAAGATGATTTCAATTGCAAGTGTATTTATTAAAGTGTAACTCAAAACAGGGACCATGTGGGATTCTGCAGCTGGAAATGATAGGGCAAAGGGAAATATTGCTTGGGGGAGGGAAGGGGGCTGTTATTTAGCACATGAATAAATCCTTAGCTCAAAGCAGACATGAGAGTGGGAATCTGCAGTTTGAGAACATCAATTAACACTTGTGGAAGAGAGGTTTTTTATGCCTTTTCAGGTGCATTCAGAACAAGGGAAGGTTGCTGAACTGACTTTCCTAGAGCTGGGTAATTCAGGATTCCCTAGCAGCCTTCCACCACCCTGCTGGCTCTCAAGATGCAGCTCTGTGTGACAGTCGTGGACGTGCCTACGTGACTGCCGTGGCAGAGCTCATAACTGGTGAGCTAGGCAGCTGGCTCTAAATGCAGTTTGCAGCTCCACTCATCTTGGAGCGTTTTGCTTGGAGATGGTTGCAGCCATCATTATAAAGCAGTTCAGCATAGTCTTCCCATGAGGCAGCAGCAGCAGCAGCAGCATGGGCTGTCATGGCCCACCTGCCCTACCCTGGCCCACAGGCAGTGGGCCATCCCCCATCACCTTGGTAGGTCACCATTACTCCAGCTGGTGATAAGTGATCTCCAGGCCATGAACTTTCTCTGCAGGCATTGCCAATGCATAGGCAGTCAGATGGGGCGAGGTGGGAGTGGAGCTGTGTGCTGCTTGTGCCTGCTCTTGTCTGGGCAACAGGCACAGTCATTCCCCAGGAATTAGCCTAAAGGAGCTGGCTGCTGTGTTCTGGAAAGCCATTTTGTGGGAGAAGGCAGATCTCTATTTCAAACAGTGCATGGTGGTAGCTAGAGACAGAATGCAGATCTCATGAAGACATCACCTAGATGTACCCTAGATACAACAGCCCTTTCCTGAGTTCTGGTCAGAAATCTTGGGTCTGACTAATATGTTTTGAATTACAGCCTTGAGCAGGAACACTACAGCTTCCACAGGCTGATGTATATGAGAGCCACTAAACATCATGTTGGTTTTTTTAGTGCATCATTGTAAAACCACCTGTGCTGAGTAATGTTTCATTAACAAACTGTGAAGACCATCAGAATACTCAGTGAGCATCATAACACTTTTTTTTCTTCATAGTTAGCTTTATTAATTGCTTCTGTGACCTAAAGAATGAAAAATACAGAAATACTTGATTCCAGGCTTTGCATCACATGCTGTTCATGAGGCACACTAGTGCCTGCTTCTCTCCAGACTCTACAAAACATGCCACTGTAGCTGCAGTACTACTTCCTTTTGAAATTCCCAGAAGTGCAAACCCTCTTTACGCATCCCATGTCAGCATGTGCATATTTGTGTACATCTGTCTATTACATAATTAAGCTTCTGTTCCATAAAAGTGCACTGCTTCCCAGGGTCTATTGCACTCAAGAAAAGTTTTATTCCTGAAGGAGATTCAAAGTGCCTGATCCATCATGAGGTAAACCTTCCCAGTAGGCTCCAGAACTTCTTCCTTATCTTGTCTGGCTTGTGCATGGCATGATGCTAAATGGTAAAGGAGAAAAGAGCCCTTGCCATTTTGAGGATGATCAAGCACTGTGCTCGTCAGTTGTACCTAAAGTTACACTGCACGTAATTGACCGGCATTGACTGATGAGCTGCAAATGAGAAATCACACATAAGGTTTAGCATTAGCCTGGTTTTGCTGCTGACCAGTTATTACTCTTGATGCATGCAAGTTTTGAGGTAAATGTTACATTTTCTTTAGTTCATACCACTTGTGAATACTCTGAAGAGAGACTTTAAGAGGTCTACTTTCCTCTGAGTGAGATAGTAGATCTTTGCTACTTTTCTTGGGCTAAGTGAAGGTGATATCCGTCTTAGAATCATAGAATCACCAGGTTGGAAAAGACCCACCGGACCATCGATTCCAACCATTCCTACCAATCTCTAAATCATGCCCCTCAGCACCTCATCCACACGTGCCTTAAACACCTCCAGGGAAGGCGAGTCAACCACCTCCCTGGGCAGACCGTTCCATTGTCTGATGACCCTTTCAGTGAAGAATTTTTTCCTTATGTCTAGCCTGAACCTCCCCCAGCGGAGCTTGAGGCCATTCCCTCTTGTCCTGAGGCCATTCCCTCTTGCTCCTTGTCCTCTTGATCTCAGATGTTCTTACATCCCAGTGCTTGGGTTTCTTCTTTGCCTGAATTTGTCTGTGAGCTCAAAGTGGGATGAACTAACCAGAGTTTTTGGACAAAACATTGTGTGAAACTCACAGCCCAGACTTTGACCCAGTGTCAGTCATCTTCAAAAGTCATCCTGCCTTTCTTTGCCTCACCAAGCAGTGAGACCCAGACAACCTCATAAACTCAGGATGTGGCAAAGGCCTTGATGTATCTCATAGTATCTGAGTCTATTTCAAGACTCAAAATCATCCCAGAATTGCCATGAACTCATAACAGTTTAAGCCAAAATTTTTGAAGCTATTCTAAGTCTAATGAATTAATAGGAATTTCCAAAAGTAAGAACTGAACAGGCTTTCTCTTGCCCTGTTCTTTCATGGTTCTTAAAAAAAAAAAAAAAAAGGAGGTATAGTAGGGTTTTTTTTCTTACTACAGGTTTCAACTATAAACTTGCTTTTTTGCCTATCTGCAAAGTGAAAAAAACCCAGGAAAACAAAAAATTTTTTAGTTTAGTTGAAAATGTGTTAGCTGTGAAAATTAAGAAAATTAAGAAAATTAAGTAAGTATTTATTGAATTTTAGAACTGGGTAATATCTACTTTCTATTGATATCCGATACTTCTGGTTTTACTCGTTCTACCATCAGACAAATTTCCTACCTTTATGTTATTCACTTTTTGTATCATGGACTAACAGCAATCAGATAAACCACAAAATATATTTAAATTTCTACCTCCTCCAAAATGACATGTCTATTCTCTTCCATATTCACATCTGGAAGTCAATACACAAAGTAAGAGAATATAAATGAAAAAACATTCAGACCAACTGTCACAGTTGATTGCAGAAATTTTTAAAAGTTTGAGGAGTCTATGGATTACTTTGAAAAGCTTAAGAGCTTACTTGATTAAAAATGGTCAAGAAACTCATCCCTATATTATTGCTCAATGAAAAAGCAAAGTTGAGCACTTCTGACTGAGACGTATCTGAGTATTGTTTGGATATTTTCTGGGGGTGGTTCCTTTTTCATTCATGTCTGCTATGTGGCTCTGAGTCAGGATGCTTCCGCTTCGAACATTTTATAACTGATGATATTTAAGAAAGAAATTGAAAGGGGATGTATTTTCACTTCTGAGTGCATGGTATCCAATGGTTAGAAGACAGTTCAAACAGCTGGAATTGGCTCAAATCAGCAAATGCCCATGTGGTATGGATAACTAAGTCGACTCCTGCTGAAATAAATACCAGCCTCTGTGGCTGGGTTTGAAATAATATTCTCATCTTCTGAAAAATTCTGAGATTTTGGAAAATATCTCAAATCAAACTCAGATGAAAAATCTGAAATATTCTCTCAAAATGTTCAAATTGGCAAAATTTTACACTGAAAAAGGCAGTTTTCTTTAAAACTGTAAAAATACAATATTTTGATATATTAAAAACTGTGTCAAAACAAGAAATGTTCAGAACTGATCTTTTTCCATAAATCACTGGTTTTTTGTGCTAATGAATGTGCATTTGCTAACAAAAAGTTTCCTAAATTCCTATTAGCCAGTACTTTCTTAAGTTCACATTTTGAAGGCAGCTCATTTAGATTTAAGATTTTTCTTGGTATGCTCATAGATTTTCTCAGTAAAAGCAAGGGTTTGCAGTGAATACTACATCTTTCTCTTGAATTCTATCTATACCTTCTGTTCTTTTCCCATTTTCAAATGGAACTCTAAGCATAGATTTTTTATTATTATTTTGTAAGACAGCAAACATTGTGCAAATATACAACTTTTACTCTGCTAACCCCTACATTTCAAGAAATAATGGACCTTTAACTCTTGAAAGCTAAATCAAGGCACAACATAGCTCATATTGGTGCAATTTACAACTTCTCCAATCTTCCCTTGGTTCTCTTTATCATCCTTTTTCAGTTCAGCCGTGTGTCAAATCTCCCCATTACCTGGCTTCCCAGGCTTTGAAGTCTTACTGTCCTCCAGTTCCTGGTTCTGCAGTACTCATCCTCAAACCTTTGCTTATCATACTTTCTGTATGATACTTCCCTGGGGCTTCAGACTGTCTATTGATAGTTTCTCTTTCAGATCCTCTTCTCAGCTTCTACTATATTTCTCTCAAGCTTGAATTCATTCATGTCTAAGTTGCTCCAAATCAAAGATTGTAGAGATATGAGAAACTAGAATCTAACCATTTTAGACTAGGATAGTCGTGCAAAACCATAATACTCAAAGCATAAGGAAAGCAAATACCAGCAAAAATTACATCCCACCCTACCCACCCCCTCCCCCCCTCACCCCCCACTTTCCTTCTATATGGTGTCATTATAGCTTTGCAGCGTTGTCTAGCCACGGAGTATTTGAAAGAACTAGGCTTCCAAATAATAGTAGAATTCAGACCAGCAAATGAAATTAAACATGGAAATAATGGGGAAGATGAAGCATAAACTTCTGAAGCGTTAGAAAACATTTCTTTCATGGTGATGCTAACAGCCAAATAACCCTAGAGAGAGCACACTGTGAGTGTAATGCAAAGCTCATGTAGGACTAATGCACTAAAACATTAGCTTCCTATCCCCAGAATTGCACAAGGCAAGCACTGTGCTTATCAACTCTGTATCTCATAGAAGTTTGCCAGACTGCCAGTACAAACAGCAACACAGGAAAAGCTAGGCATACACAAGAAACTCTTGGTGTACATCCAAACAAAAGAAGGAATCCAGGGCGAAGAAGCATGAATGTTAATAATCCTGCCAGAGATCCTTTCTTCAAGGCTAATAGTTCAGTAACCTCCTTTGATGTATGACTTGAATATATCACAGCATCTGTATGCCTCCAGCACCTCCCCTAATGCATGGCTGCAGCCAGAATTAATTAGTAAACAGAAGTAGGAAGGAGCAAATGGCCCTGTATGATGCAGATCAGTTTGTTCCTACTGGTAATGCAGTGCTACCAATAATTCTAGTGGAATTTTAATAAAGCACATGTAGTGGCTGGTTTCCAGTAGCTAAGAATCTGTGGTAGACTTCACACCCTATAGCCTTTAATTATTCATCTCCATGAACAACAGGAAAACAGAGATGCCTAAGGTACTAGACAAATCCCTTGACCTGCTCAGACAAGAGATGAATGTCCACTGGATTCATTCTTCTATTTACCAGTCAGTTTTATTACTCCAAATCTAATTAATTTTGTTTGCAATGAGGGATAACGCTATCCAGCTAGTGATCATATCAACAATGCAGGGAATTCAGCTAGGTTTAAACTAAATGGTTTTGAGGGAGAAGTTTGCTTCCTCTTGCACTGCTAGAATTAGTGAAGGCTGAAGTGTAACAACCTTTGCCCATCCTTGGCTGCAAACTTGCTAACTATGAGCTGGGATCTGAAATCAAGCCAAGTTCTTGGTGCGTGTTGTGTTTTCTGGCTGTGAATGGGACATAACCGGCACTTTGGTTGACTACGTGAGAGAAAAAAATGTCCTCTTTGTGGTTTTAAAATTTTCCTACTCTGAGGATCACAGACATACCCAACATAAAGAGAAGACAGCAGGGAAAGGCAATCTTTCCCCACTCACAGTCTTTCTATATATCCTTTCCAATAGCCTCAGTGGTCTTCTATGGGATAATCAAGTATTCTTTTGACCACAGTTCTTTTTCAATTAAAAACTTTTGTTCCATTCTCCATGCTACCCTGTTTTCTTGAGAAAAAGTATGAAACTTTTCTTTCTTCACTTCCTTTCTTAAGGCTTAGGTTTGTGCTGGTCCTGCTAGCCATAGAAAGGCCAGTGGTGACTTCCCCCCCACCTTTTTTTCCCCTTTTCTGCACATGCTCTTCCTAATTGTAACCTTAATTAAAACCAAAGAATGCTTCAGCTCTGTGAAGCACGTAGCTAGCACAACCCATACTTATTTGTCACACTATATTGCTAATTCCTGTTTCCCTATATCTGTCTGAGCAAAATTCCCTATTCTGACATTATGATAAACACCACGAAGCCTAAGTCCAACTACAGCCATTGAATTGTATTATAAACAAAAACAGCAATTATTTCTAACAGTTATATAAAAAGTCATTCTTGTACCTAAGAAAGAAATCCTAATCTTACATTCTGCCTATTTAATCCTTAGGTGATCAGCAACATTGCTGTGGACCAAGTATATATTTATAGACGTGGAATCAACACCATGTAGAGATAGAAAGGAGAACAATTAAATACCCTTAAGTTCAGTTTTCCTAGTCTAAAGCAGACTAAGGAAAAACTATTTGATGTCAAAACTATCATTGAAGCAATAAAACTAATTCCCCAGGCTAAGCTCAGTGACTTAATTCAGTGGGGTTATACTGGGGTGAGCTTGGCCCATTATTTTTTAATTGTTTCCAAATGTGTCTCTGCCTAGTTAACTATCCTGAAAAAAAATAAAGGAGTCTCATGAACTTCTCGGGCAGCAGCAATGTCCTAGGTACTGCTAAAATATGTCTACTGGTGAAACTTCATCTCTCTGTCTCTAGGAACACAAAAATGTATAGGCAAATGGCTGACCCAGAGGGAATATCTGAAGTCAAGACATGGGCCAGAAAGTGGTGTTGCAATCACAAGGCTGATGCCATGATTGCTGTGGAACAGCCACAATGCACAGCCTTGTTAGCCCTCTCACCACCTGGACTTTTTCTCCCGCCTTGCTTGGCCCAACACTCTTCAGAGCTGAAGTCATAAAATGGATTTTTGTAGGATTATAGTTTTAAGAGGCATACTCACCTCTATGGACTTCTGGAGCTTAAATCACCATTGCTAAACTTCCTTTCTTTCCTCCATTTAATTATTTGTTATTGTTAAGTTCTGTGATGTGGTAGCTACTATCATAACAATATAGAAAAAGCTGTTGCTTAAGCAAAGCTGACTACAGCTGAAAACTGTTCC
This sequence comes from Coccyzus lansbergi, assembly GCA_033558105.1. Classification (NCBI taxonomy): domain Eukaryota; kingdom Metazoa; phylum Chordata; class Aves; order Cuculiformes; family Coccyzidae; genus Coccyzus; species Coccyzus lansbergi. The sequence continues at coordinate 240,811 of JAUMJK010001034.1, forward strand.
TTAATTATAATATAATGAAACTGATTATGTAATTATCGGTCTCTGTGTTGCACCTGCCTCACTGCTAGCTAGCTGGATGCAAAGTAGAAAAAGGCTTGTAAGTGAATCCTAATAATACCTCCAGTTGAAGGCCTCACACAGATTAATTTTCTCAAAATTTCTTTGTGGTATAGGGCAAAGGAGGTTTGAACCTCCAATCAGCAAGGCTTAGGGCGATGTTAATCCCAGGCAGAACTTGTACACAATCATGACTGACATCTCTGGGTTGTGGTTTGGTTTCTCCTAAGTTGGAGATCTCTTGACTCTGTCTGAACTAAGGCATGGCTGACCTTTCCACTTAGTATTTTGTTGCATTTGCCATGGAATCTTCTCTAGGCCCTACTGAAAACAAAGCAGGCTCCCTTCTTTGTATCCTGCAAATCAGAGGAGAAAAAACAAGGTGTTGTTTTCATTTGGAATTGCACTGAAAAGGATACATAAGGATACCACTGTCCTCATCAGTCCCAGAGTGTAACAACCTCAGACGATGCTTACTTGAAATTCTGTCAGGCAAGGTAAGAGGAAGTGCCTGGCTGCATACATGCCATTCGTGTTAGAAATATGGAACAGAAACAGGAATGGTTGTTCTGCTTCAACTAAATATAATTCCTAGTTCTGCAGGCCTCTGGAATGCTCTTCTGGTGGTGCAACCTCTCCCTTGTTTGGAGTCCTGTAGGCCCAACCAAGAATGGACATTTTTCTCCCAGTTTGTAATGTTTCATCCTGGTAAAAAGGAGATAGGTAGATATGACAACAATTTCAGACCTTTAAGAATACTAAAGGGATTTAAGATATGGGGCTTTTTAATGACATTGTTTAAATTTTATAAAAGAATTATGTCTTTTGAAAGCAAACAGTCCAAAAACCTGTCTTTTGGGTTTTGTGTCACAAACTCCAATTATGTGGAACACTTCCTTGATGTTAGCTTTGCTCCCTAAATGCTTGACAGCATCTACAAGACAAATTTGGCTGAATCTCAACTCAAATAAAAATGAGGAAGTGCATGTGAGTCCAGGGAAACTGTGCCAAACATCACTGATGGAGTTTAAGAGACAGGTCTGTGATATACATATTATTACTGCCACTGCCCTGAAAATGCTAGCCTTCTCTCAAAAAACTGTGGCAATAGACATTCACACCCTCATCACCTTTATGTGGGGTCACTAGGACTTCAAGACACAGTGCTACTGCAACAGTGAAACATGTATAGCCATTTATCTTTGGAATCAGAGCAATGGAATCAACAATGTCTTTCCTCTAATATCAGTCTAGATGTTCAATAAGTCAAGATTAACATAGTGAAATCTCTGTAGTTGCTTGGCTCTGCATAGCATGAGCAATCGTGCAGCCCCTCAAGGTAGGTGTCAAGGGGGTGACTGGGATCAGCAGCCTCCACAGTCTGTTCAAGTTTCCATTTGAATTCAGCACTGATCTGAGATGTGGTGCTGTGAAATGAGGAAGCTGAGCCAGCCAGCCAGTCAGCTGGGGTGGATACAGGGTGATTGCTCTGAGATGGTATGGGGGACTGCAGGCACAGGGAACACTGGACTTGTGTCAGAACCAGGCTGGGACTGGTTCCAGCCTTTCCTGTATTACTCTAGTATTACTGTGTGGCTAATGTGAGTGCACTGCATGTGTATACACTCAAATGCTTATGGTCATCACCTCTGAGTTAGTTGGGCTGCAGAGCCATCTCTGATGGCAAAGCCTATTTTAGCAAGTCCCTTTTGAAAGCATCCTTTGGAGATGCTTGTCTCCATTATTTAAATTCCTGGTTGACCATCTTCTATTTCTTCTTGCTTGCTCTTCCATTTCTACTCCCTGTTTCTGCTGCTGATAGGAAGATTCAGTCTTTTCATGTTGACTATTTTGGCTCCATCCAGGTTCATGAGTTTTGTACATATATAGTGTAGTTAGAGCTGTGGGAGCCAGAGAGTGCTATCTATGTTTATAATACACAGAGTTACCAGCATCTAACTGAATGGTTTTTAAAGTATCAGGATAAAATTTTGGAGCCAAGAGAGACAGATTTACTGTCAACTTCTCTTCCTTTTGTCAATGTTATGGAATGAATGTAAAGACTGAACAAGGGAAAGTGTAGTAGCATCAATACCAATTCCAGATGTTCTGCTAAAAGGTGCTATTTATGAGAGGATATTATTTGGAACAGTCCTGACCTAATACCTAAAGGATTACACTAACTGTATGTTACACACACTCACGTATAGGCCTACGTATTCCCACCAGCAATGTGAGAATTCTACAAGCCTAGTGGGGGAAAAGTGAAAAATACTGGATCAGTGAAAATGGAATTGTAAAAATATCTCTCCTCAAGTTTAAAGCAGAAATGTAAAGGCTTTGGTTCCCTAGCAAAATGCCTCAAATTTCCAAAAGAACACTTGACATTCTTAATTCTTACCAAAATTAGTGGAGAGCAGATCTGAACCTCAGCTTCAGTTCTGTTTAGTCTACAGATTACAGAAGCTGAGAGCTTTATCTGAAAATTTCTATCCAATCTGCAAAACCATGCTGGGTATTGCAAAACTTCTGAGGTTGCTTCTAGGGCTTGAAAGAGAGTAATCTTGAGAACAGATGTTATGCTGGTGCTATTCTAATATTCAATTCTAATTTCAAGTAAAACAAAGACCAAAATTAGAGAGAAAAAAAACCAGAAGTGAAGATAAACATTTCCAAACCCTGGATATGTTCAACTCCTAGGTGAGTTCAGGACTGAATGGAATCTTCAGAATTCAAATATAAATAAAACTGCATCATCCATTTTTAACAGATAAGGAGTAAATTAAAACTACTTAAAGATTATAGGTGAGAAATTTAAAGAAAACCCTGACAAAATAGTTGGAGGCAGGCGACCTCTTCACTTTCATATTCCACACATCCTTCTCCTTACTATATATGAGAATAAAAGTGTGCCTGATGCTTCACAGTCACATAGGAAGATGCTGTCGTTAACTGAAATTCCACTTAGACTCCTGAGGGTAATGGGACTCTGCGTGTGTCTGGAATGCCTGCACCGGGCTCATTAAAGATTACATTTTTTCCCCTGAACAGCTTGTATCTACTCAGGTGTCATAGGATAATCTTCCAATCACCCTGGAATGAAAGAAAGAAACAATGTTGGGAGATGCACAGTTTCAAACTAAATTGCATGGTTTGGGTGTTAGAGAAACTGAGAGATTTGTGTTCCAGATAATTACTCGTGTTTGTTTTAATGGCAACTTGAATACTGCATCACCTTCACTAATAGGAAAGCAATTAAACCTTCAGATATGTCAATTAGCCACTGATGGCCTGGTTTCCTGTTTGTTAGTGTACCGTTAGAGAGTCATATGGCTCTGGAAAGTTTCAAGACTGCTGTCTGAGGCTTTTTGTACTTCAGGGACATTTCTTGTTGACATTAAAACCCTGCTTGATTCCTGATCATTAAATACCAGCTAAAGTCCGGGAGCAGAGAACTTCAGGCTTGAAACCAGCAAAACTGCAGAAAGTGAACTGCTACCTCATTATGATCATAGAGTCAATAAAGTCACCTGATGGCAGATTTAGAGGAACTCATTAGGAGATGGAATTTGGTTGTGCAGGCAAGCTGCTGTGATTCTGGAACCAGGCCCTTTCATTAAGGTCTTCAAATAGGATACAAGGCAGAGGGAGGGGGAGCCTGCAGGGCATTCCAGCTTAAAAGCACAGCAATAAGGATTCTATATGCATGCAGCATTCTGAGTTGCAAGTCAAAGGAGGCAAGCTCTTAGGCAAGATTTAAAAGAAAATAAATGAAAAGGGAATTTAAGACACCTATATCCCCTTAAAAGTGACATTTTGTAATTCTGACTTGGAGTGAAGCTATGACAGCCAATGAGAATACAGTGCAACAGACCTTTTATTACCTAATCTCTATGTAAATTTACTTATTTCTCCTTCTTGGAACTTAACTTTTTTTAAACATAATTGAATTAATCCAAATCAAAACAGAACTAAATCTTTTCATGTCGCCAATCCATTTTTCCTTTGTTTTTCCAGTCTGATTGCCTCTAAAGGCAAACACCTAGCACCCAGCTTCTAATCAGTGGGCTCTGTTGCTGCAGCACTCAACCTGGCCTCGGAAAGGGGAGAAGATGAAGCTCCTGTAAAACACGTGTCTGAGGTACGCAAGTCATAGAGATATCCTGTAAGGCCAGTCCAGAGCAGGAGAAATGCTGTTTTCCAAGCAGCATGTACCATATGAGCTGGTGAGCTGTGTGTACAGAAGTAGAAATAGGTGCTACGGTTTTGAGCCAAAATGAAAACCATCACTAACAGTTGTCCTTTTGGGAATCACCAATGTAGCTATAATGAAAGAGAATAAAGGTTCTGAATTGTTTCACTGTGGACACTGCAATTTTGGTTACAGTGAACTTAGAAAGAAATTGAATGGAGGAGAGAGGCTTAATTATAAGAGGGCTTGCTGTGGTTACTTTAAAATCTTGGATATGGTGAAGGGTATTTTTTCTCCCGGCCAACTCTTTAAAGTTAAGGAAGGCAGGAGTCTTCTGGATAGTCCCCCAGAAAGCACACAGTCAGTGCAGTGTGCACTTACGTTGCTATTTTATTGCTATCCTACGTCTGCCTTCAAAAAATTTAGCATAGAACTCTGCTCAACAGCAGTGCAATGGAAAGAAACGCTGCACAATTTAGCTCTGCTACTGAGATGGGTTCTTGAAAACAGCAGGCAAATGACAGGTTATTATTGCACCACTGACTAGTTTAAAATAATTATCAATCCCAACCCTGTTTGGAGGGGGAAAAAAAGAAAAGAGAAACCTGGAGAAGGAAAGTACGCATCTTTTCATGTGCTGGAAGCTCAAATCATCTAAAACTGTCTGATACTCTGTTTGCAGTAACTGACCTGGCTCTGTGAGCATTTCCAAAGCCATGTTTCAAGAAAATACAGTCTGTGTTTAGCTTTTGGCCATGAATATGTAAAGGTCTTTACTTGTGTGTTACTTGTTTGCCATGCTTCTGTGCCTGACTGTCCAAACCAGAACAGGCAGGCTAGTCTTCCTTTCTGCACCAAGTGAAGCCAGCAAGAAGTTTCTGGCAAATGTTCATACAAACTGTTAAAAGAAATCGCACTGTGCTGCTTGCTCGATTGCTTCTCAGAAGTAGCCTCGTGAACAAGACTGCTGCTTTTCTTTATACTGACTTTTTTCCTCATTTGTGTTACCACAGCACCTTGCAGTCCAAACTGTGGTCTAGAACAACTGTGCAATAAGTGCTGCAGAAACATAAACCAGTCAGCCTCTCTCCCAAAGGGCTTATAATAATGTAATCGAAGTATAAGACTAGTGACCACAGATGGATAAGAATAAGGGAATAATGAGATCATACTAGGGGGTGCTTTCCATGCGCCTGCAAGCTAACCATTTTCAAGTTTTTGGCAAAGGAGAATTTTAATAAGGGATTCAAAGGAGGATAACAGTTGGTTTTATGAATGCACATGCAAGCTCTTCTCAAGCCTTAGGGGCAGCAAGGGAGAAAGCACAAAAGATGCTTGTTGGAAAATTTAACAAATTGATCAATTGAAGCTGGCATCTGGGGCTGACTGATGCTGGGCATTTATATTTTGATAGTGAATAAAAAGTGACAAGTTGGGAGTAAGCCATGAAGGGCTTTGAAAGTTAAGAGAGTCACAATAAGCTTGATGTCCCAGAGGAAAAAGGAATCATTGAGAGGATTCAAAGATAACGCGTATAGTCAGAACAACAGGCCAGGAAAATGATTTATATAGCTGGGGTCTGAAATGAGCAGAGCAAGAGTGCTTTTGTGAAGGCCAGAGAACAGGGCATTGCCCTAATCAAGATGAGTGGCAGGACAAGAACTTTAGCAGTAAGTAGAAACAATGAAGACTATTGTTTAGAGATAGCATGTGGAAATATGATGCAGACTGAACCAGAGCACAGTTGCAAGACTCAGCAAGAAGACAAGATCTCGTGTTTCTGCATGTGAACAACCATGGCTGGAACATTTAGGGCTTAGTCACTCTAAGTGTAATATCCAGAGACTGGCCAAGATTCCCACTTAGATAGAAGGAAATATGGCTGGAATAAATTGATATGGAACAGAGCTCTAAATATTTGCATGACTGCATGAGGTTACCCATGGAAGATATACAGAAGAGGAAGAGAAGATAATCTTGTGAGATGCCTACAGAGAGCAGAAGAAGGGAAGGTACTTTGAGGAAAAGGGGAAGGGAAATACTGGGAATCAAGAAAGTAGAGGTGGTCAAGAGGAGTCTGATAGTGTTAGTGACAGGTCCAGGAAGGTGAGGATGGAGAAAGAGTTCTGAGATTGAGCCAGGGAACTGTTGTGATGGTTTGTCCAAGATGGAAGGGGAAGAGATGACATTGGGGAATATAAGATAGAACAAGAAGGGTGGAATTCAAGGAGTTATTGTAAAGAGCACTTTCAGTCTGCTTACGGGGAAAGAGAAATGGGGTGGAAGTTATAGATATGAGGGTTGAAAGGTAGAAGATTTTAGACTGGAGAAGAAACAAGGATTTTTGTAGTGTGAGGACAGAAAAGAACCAAACGAGAGGTGAAGGAAAGAGGAAGAGACCTGATAAGAAGAAACACTGACACTGGAAGGATAGGATGAGGTGACTGTGACAAATGAAAGGTCAGCTAGAAAGAATGTTAAAGAAAATATCTGTTCTTTAAATATATCTTAAAGGTTATTTGTGGGAAATACATTTGGGAATCGGATATCTACAAGAATTTGCCTTGAAGATCTGCTTTGAAGACCTCAGCACATGCAGTCAGGAAAGAGAACATAGACAAATAAGACGTGCTAATTGAAGCAGCTCAGTTTTCAGTGCTGATTTCCAAAGCAGGACATTTGTAAAGAAAACCACAACATTTTTTGGCAGTGGAAGACTAGAGAGAAAAAAAAATAAAAAAAGAAGTTCTGAAGGCAAATGGGTTTCTGAGTTGGCTTCAACCTATTTCAAAGATAGAAGACCATTGGAGAGTACAGAACCACCAATAAGTGCGTTCATTATTCATCAGAATAGTACTGAAGCCACAATATGTTCACAGCAATATTCTTTAGCAATACATGTTTTCATGGTTTGGGATTTAGAATCTCAAACACATCAAACACATCGTGGTCTGACAATAGGGTGACACCCTACTGAATCACTTCTACAACTTGGTTCAGCAGAAAATGCCTCAAAATCTGTAAGAAAAACCTAATGTTTTTAAAATAGAATATTTTCCAGAAACCTACACCTTTCAAATATCTTCTGACAAAGTGCTAATGACATCCTGATGAAATCTTGCCTGTTTGCCAAACATCTTGCTTGAGTGGTTCCTCAGGGAACCAGGTCTCCAGAATCCCTTACTCTGTGAGAGAAATTCTTTGCTGAAAGAGGAAGACAGGAGACATGAGGTTTAACCTTCCAAGTTTCATCTAGATTTGAAAGTGATGGTTTAGAATACCTTCAAATAGTTCTCTTTTCCCTCTTTAGGAAACTTCTGATGTTTATTCAAAAGTGAAATTAATTATTTTTCCTTGGCATTTCTGAATATGCTCTGGAACACAAATACCAGCTTTTGAACAGCATAAATGCTAAACACTTAAGTGAAAAATCAACACATGCCTTTCAGTCACTAAGAAACAGTATGAAATGTGACAAGACTTTCTTGCATATTGTCAAATCTGTGCATTTTGGGGGAAAATTTCAGTAAATTAATGAATGTATTGGAATACCATTAAAACTCCCATTGAATAGTTCAAGTATTGCAATACTTAACAAATGCTGCCTGTGTTATATAGAGCAGAAGAAAATTATCTGCAGTTTAGGGTGAGGGGATTGTATGATTTGGTATTGTTAGAGCTTTTCAGGGAACAGCACAGACGTCTGACATCTTGATTTTATAGCTGGGGGTTTGGATGAATCAATCCATCAGGAAAAGTAGCTCTATTAAAACTGCAACTTAATATTTTATCATTGCACATCACATTTTGTTGCATAGTCTTACAAACACATAATATCTGAAGGATAATGTTTTCTAAGCTGTGAGAGCTAGGGTATAGAATGATATTAAAAAAGTCTTATCAACAACAAAGTAAATCACACTGAAATAGGTGAATTAGGGGAATTTTGAGAACAGAGGTTGAAACCTATACTATAAACACAGATAGGTCACAGTAGTGTTGGATCTCTACTGCAGAGTAACACTCTGCATGTGGCAGTCATTTTTAGTAAGTTGATCTGTATTTTAAGGGATAAAAGTGCACTGTCAAGTAGGAGCTATTGGGATATTTTACTGTTACTACAGTAAAGGTATTCTGTACTTCACAAAATCAAAATATTATATGATTACTTATGATTTAAGTGCATAAGGGACAGAAAGGTTGAGCAATCACAGTAACTTCTGGTTTAGAAACTGGAGAGTAACAAACAGATGGTTATCACTGCATAAACTTATATGAATTTTAGTTATTTATTTTAAAGCAAGCTGATCCTAATTTAAACTCATTTCAAAGTAGCCTGGAAAGACTATTTCAGTTTTCAAAATAAATTCTGAAGAGAGGAGGTCACTGGGAGGGCAACATCACATAGATAGAAACAGCTTGAGAAACACCGAGAGCATGCAGCATCTTTTCCCAGCATCCCCATTTGCTGCATAGAAATCACAGTGTACTACCTATTATCCATCTGCAACCAAGTTTGAATGAATCAGCACTCAATGTAATAGGACCTTGCCCCAAATACTCTGATTCCTTCATGACAGTCTCTGCCATGGCTGAATATCTTTTTAAAGTTGCCTCATAAAGTCTGTATGTGTATTTGTGAAAGGATATACTCCTAAATGTTAGAATAGATTGGAAAGGGATTTAGGAAATGCTTCTAGCTGTTGGATGACTATAATGCTGTGATGTTTAGAATGGCGTGTGTGTTGTGACTTTGTTCAGTTCTTAATAAAGGGTGTGATAATTATTTTTTATTTAAATAAAATAGCAGAACTGCACAAATACAGTATTTACTGCAGATTGACAGCACAAAGCCTTTTCTCCTTTCTTGTACAAAGTCAGAACTTCCAAAGTTTCAGGAAAGACAATTTTCTTTATATACTTAGCTTTCTTTTACAAAGATCACAGAATCTAATCCTTTAGGAAATGTAAAGATAGAATATTTTCTCAGATATACATTTGCTTATCAGTCTCTTTAAGGTCTTTTTTTTCTGTATTTTTGACATAATTGGCTAATTAATTTATTTCTCCAAATAAGGTGGGAGTTTGTAAATAGATTCGGAAAGTCACAAAAGAAGTCAAAAACGAAGTGAGAAAAAAATCAGGGTGGAAATACAGACATAGAATGGAAAAAAAATTAATCCTTCTTCTGGAGTCAAAATCCCATTGGCTGATATACTTTTCATGGGAAGATGGTAGGAGTAATGTACCTTTATACAATGTTACAGGAAAAGTAAATTACATCCAAGTGAAATGAAAACAAAATTTACTGTGCAAAATTGTGTTTCGGATTGTGCTATTTCTACTCTTCCCAGGGATCTCAAAGAAATATTGGCTCTTTTTTACGCATGAAACTTATTTTCTTTTCTAAGAAGTTGCTGTTAACCATTAAAACTGTTAACTTCAAACACTGTATGAGCAATGATAAAATGAGATATTTCCATTTTACAGCTGCTGCAAGATGTAGTGGAACCTATAGCAAAGACCAAGAACCAGTCTGTTGCAGTGTGATGCAGGCTTTACAGAGACCTTGGTGAGATTTCATGACACTTGCAATAAAATCTGAATAGCATAGTCATAACGATTTATTACATTGTATGTGCACATTTTTGGCTTTACACAAAAACTTCCATAACATCAACAGTATTAAGTTGCTTTTCATATGCAACAAAATGTGAGCTATTTAGAATAGACAGTTCTGACACTATAGAAAGTAAGATACCTTGGTAAGAAAATGTATTTATCTTTTACAGTTTATGCAAACTTAAAGATTCCTTGGGCACAGGAAGAAACCAAGAGCTCCTTTAACATCAGTGTAACCATCTTTTCTGTTTCTTAATCTTCACCTTTTGCTTCCAAGACTGACTGTGATGAAAGTTGTCTATCTTCAACAGCAATAACAGTATTTTATTCTATGTAAAATCTTCTAATGATTTCAAGTTGTAGCTAGTAGAGTTCATCAGCAGTTAGTGTGGGACCTTATTTAATATTTTTTGTAATGAATGCCATAATTAGACTTGTAACAACAAAGTTTTTCAGACCTTCCAAAGTGGAAGGCGTTGCTGTTATGTGGGCAGGACCAGAATACCATACAGGAAGAAGCACATGAATGATTTTGATAAGTGAAGTAGTAGTGATGGGATGGTACTTAACAGCAGAAAATGCTCACATGGGGGTCTAATAACTAACACTTCTGCCCTAGGCCAGGAGCTCTTGACTTGCTGACAACTGTGAAAAAAGTCTGATGCATACAAAGCCATGGCAGTAACATGAATTGCCAATTGCACTGGAGAGGCAATTCCAGTAGAGACAGGGAACTTGAAATAGCATTTCATTAGGTATGAGTAAGAACCAGCCAGAACTACTGTGTGTGTAGTTGTGTCCTTGCTTATTAGGAAACATTAAAAATCTTGAACAGGTACAAAAAAGAACAGGTAGGATGATCTAGGAGTGGCAAGTTTGATGGATGAGATGAAAGCAGGATGGTTTGGCAAAGCAGAGTCTGGGAGGAGAAGTATGTAATTCTGTAGAGGCAGGGAGGGTAAGGAGTAGGTAAGGAGAGCAGTATTTCAACACTATTCAGGTCAATTTTGATACAAAACCAGAAGAATACCACTGGTCACAAATATATCTGTATTTAAAACTAGAAGCTTTGGAACCATTAGAGTAGTTCAGATCTTGAGTAGATCTCCTGTAAGAGTTTTTGACAGCAACCAACGAAGCTAGTTTTGCAGTAAATTCAGGGTAAACTCTAAGAAGTTTGGAAAGAGGGCCTAGGGAAAGCATTCCATTGGTTTTATTTTTACACAAATTAAAATGTTCTTAATGTATCACTGGTTGGTTGAGACAATAAGTATTTGGACTTGCATCACCAGGAGATCTCTGTTAATCTATACTTCTATATAGAATGATACAAATTTTACATTTATAGAATTTGCCAACAAAATCGTGAATTATTCACTCCTTGTGGTAAAAGATATGGCCCTAGAAACCTAGTCAGAATGGCACAGGAGAAGGATGCTAGGAAAAATAAGGAACACTCTGGAGAGTTACTCTTATGTTAGTTTTAAGAATTAATTTACTGTTCAAATTTGGTAGGATAAAATTTGGCAAATATGTAACTGGGTGCTTATTTTTGCTTCTTTATGATCCTACATGGAAGACAACCTGAATATCTCCCAACAATTGCAGCAGCAGAACAGCAAACACTAAATTTAGGTAGCAGCATTTTATCCCTTGTTTCCTAAAGTATTGCTGGCAAGACAAATTCTCAACTTATCGTAAAAAGCATGAGGCATCCTTTCCAAGGTGCTTCTCCATATTGTTTCTTGGTGCATCCATCTTGGACTGCCACAAGCCTGTTCCACTAGTACAATTCATAGCGAAAGCATAGAGTTGTCTGTAAATTATAGTTTCTGGTGTGGGAATTGTAACAACATGGGAGAAGTTGTTCAATCCCTCTTTTTCTCCCCCCACTTAATGGTCACTGAAATGTGCTTAAATTTTTAAATCTGTTGCTGTCATGATAATGTTTTATGAAACCCTTTTTCTTCTGCTTTTCTCTAAACCTAAATTTTGGGCCAGTTCTAAATTAACAGTGTCCCTTTGACATTCATGGGATTTATAGGCATGCATGGAGGGAAAATACATCCCTTTGCTGGATTTGAGTCAGGATGATCCCAGAGGCATATACTGTACTTCTGAATTTCCTTCTGCTTTTCATGACTGTAATTCTTGTGTCCTCTTTTGCATACATAATTGATTAATCTGTATTTTAAAGGTTTAATACATTTCCTCTTTCTAATCTGGAGGCACATGATTTCATTTTCATTAGGCTTCCAAGGTCTCTGACTTCTGTTTTTGATTTCCCTGCCCTACCATCTGTGGGAACAAATTAGAGAGAAGATAACACTGAGATTATTAGGATAAAGGAGGGAATAATACAAGCAGCAAAGGAAAAGAAGGAGAATTAAATGAAAATTTAAAGATAGACATAGATTCCCTGAAAAGTGGGCAGGGAAATTAAAATTACACTTTGTTGTGTCAAAATCTCTCTTGAACTGCAAGGGAAGAAACCCCATATTTTCTTTAGTGCCCTACTGCCACAGTTCCCACTGAGTACAGCATTCTGCAAAATTGTCAGTCAACAAAGCCTCAGATTCCCTGGACCTTCCTCTCTACCCTTTTAAGGCTTAATAGAAGATCCATTAAAGAGACTTAAGAGCTTTTCAGGTGCCTAAGTGTTGCTGGACCTGTGCTAATCTGTATGGTGTCCTCAGCATCCTCTGCTTTCATCCCCAGGACACATTTTTTGCAGGGAAGCATGACAACTTTGCCCTAGATCATGACCCATAAAGCCTCACTCATCAGGCTGCTTGGCTTGCACATTGCATGGCTGAGCACCAAATCCCCAAGTCTCTTCATGGAATATGCCTCTGGCATCTTCCAATACACTTGTTATGGAGAAAGACCTATCCTTGTTCCCTGACATGGCAGCACTGTCTTCTGGTGTATTCACAGCATGGGGGCTTCTGCTCTTGCAAATCACCATGAACCCAGAATGAGTCTAGCCTGTCCAAGAGATCTGACCTAGTACTCTTCCAGCTTTCAGCCTCCACTATTCAAAAGAAAATAAATGCAATATCGTGTGAGGGTGGCAGAGACAGGAGAGGTTTCAGCACCTCCCCATGAGTCAGATTCCTAAGAATCAACTTTATCACTAGCCAAGATGCCTTTTTACTTATAACTTATAGTAAGAATTAAAAAATGTCAGTTTATAGTAATGTAAAATTACAGAAATTTAAAAGAACAAAAATCCATTTAGCAGGACTGTGTATTCTCAATAAATGTCTAACAAGAATATTAAGTCATCACAATGTTTCAGCTGACTATATATATGAACTCCATATTCAAGGTCTAGTCTGCCTTGGACAGTCAATTAACATACATCTCTCTTAACCTCTAAAAAATAAGTGCAGTAGCTGCTCTGAACAACTGCTCAGAGAAGCTTCTCTAGCCAAAAGTGTAATGACCTCCTCTTTCCTCTCTTTTCCTGTTTACCTGCCCTCAGTCTCCATGACTGGGCATCGAGTATTTGGAAATTAGCTCATTTCCTTCCCCCACTACTTAAGGTTTCTTGATTATTACTGCTATTGTGCTTGCACCTTCCCTCTACCATCTGACAATATGCTGCTACAACTTTATGTGGGAGATCATGAGACATATTGAATGCATGATCCTCTTACCAGCACTGTTACTGTACTCACTCCACAAATGTCATATAAAAGCTAGATGTGGTATGGGAATGGTTATGGTGGAAAGACGAGCCTTGGATGTCTGTTCCCAGTGTGAATTTGGGGCAAAAGTTTGTCTGTACTTGCTTATTTGTTAAGGTGTTTATAGAGTATTTTTTTTTCTTTTTTAATATCAAGTTGTAAACTGTTCTCATGGTTGATATCCTTGAGTGTCATTAACAGTTTGCAGTACTAAGATAGCAAAGGGCCTTGTTGGAATGGACTTGCCTCAACACAGGAGGAGTGCATCCTGCCTTCTGCCCCAAGGATGAATTAAACATTTCCCATTTGGATCATTGAATGATGTGTCTAGACAGGGCTGGGAGCAGAAAGTTCCTGACTCATGGAGGAAAACTTTTTGGTTTGCTTTCTTCCTCTCCCTGTCCAACTCATATTCCTTCACCACCATGGCCCAACCTCACCAGGAGAAAAAGTGATCCACCTTTTCACTGTTTCATAGTCTGAGCAATGTTACTGCGTGTAAGGAGTGATCATCCTCCCTTGTCTGTTTCTGGTACCTTCAACCATTGACTTCTATGTACAAATGTGTTGGTGGTCCTCAGCAGATAAGCAGAGACTAGGACATGATGCCATCAGGGATACCAAGATGTCACACCAGCGTAAACATCTGTAGCTGTCTGGCTTTATCTTATCTCCTTATCAAGGTGTGTCAAGGGAATTAGTCAGTAATTTGTATTGTCAACTGTGCTGTCTAGCCTGTTAGCCAAATTACTGAGCATAAAGAAGAGAGATGGGCTTTGTATTATTCACCAAGCTCCACTAATGAAGACTGGTCTTTTTCTAACATGGATTTATTTTAACGGTTCAGCTGCAAATACGCATAAAGGCTTCAAGGCAGTTTAAATTAGTTCCGGGAACAACTTCATCACATTTCTCAAGTAGTTTATCAAGTTATAAATATTACATCATCAACAAAAGGTCATTCTAACTGGCCACTGAGCAAACCCCAGTCCTATGTAGGCATTTCTGAGTGTCGTGCGCTCTTCTAGCTCATGTTCTCAGAGACTTCGTAATCCTTCATTGCTCACATGAGAGGGTTGAAATCTGAAAAAGTCCTTGTCAGTAATTTTCCCAAGTCTACCTAAGTGAGCCTTCTTCAGTGCTAGTATTCATCTGAACAACGTGGTCTACTACAGGATGGCTAGTGGATTTTGCTGGATATGTTCCATTTTTCTTATCTAAATACAAAAGGAAAATGATTCCTGTATTACAAGAAAGACAAATAATTACCTAGTCACTTCAGAAGTGAAAGGAGTTTGTTTCCCCATCTCCTTTTAGCTGACTTGAATTATCTTGCTATAACCTCCATTCATTAGAACAGGAAACAGACCCTACATTTCCTACATGTCCCTCCTCAGTGGCATCAGTGGGAGGTTTGGGCATGAATCATGGAACAGGCAAAACCTTCATTTTAAGCCATTCACAGCTTCAGGCTGAAATATGTCCACTGGAGAAATATAGCATGAAACACATGCAGGTTTTGTGCATGACAGCCCCACAAGCCAGTATCAGTAAGGTCCCATGTATGCAGGTGAATGACATGTGACCCAAATCTTTAATGAAGAAGAGATTTTCATGGGTTTGGAGGCTCCAGTAGGGCCTGTGTAAACCTGTACTTAAAAACTAATTGCTTTTGAACATGGCAAGTAGAATTACTGTTTCTCATTTGTTTGAGGGTAATATTGTTATCTCACCTCCAATGAAAAAAAGAGGATGATCTTTGGGTCCCATAAAATGGTGTTGCTGCTCTTTTAACCCTTTAAAGTGGACAGGGGCTTGGAAGCTGGTAGGTGTTAATCCTGGGCTCTTTCAGACCTTGGAGTCCTTCAGCTTGTACTGCCTGAGCTGGCTGGTTCTCCTCTTTCCTATGTGAAATCACCATCCATCCTCACACAGACTGAGGAAGAGCAGTCCTTTTCCTGCTGCATCTGCAGTGCAGGAGGGTGAAGAGGGTTGTGGAAGGAGAGTTGGCTCTACTGACCAGTTACTGGCTGCAAAAAGTCGCCTCATATAGGTGCTATCTTGAATGTTAACTGAGCAAGTCAGCATTGTGTCACTGTCGGCCTGCAGCAAGGGAGCCTCTGAAGAGCAAAACTTCCTAGGACAGTGGTGTAACATTATTTTCTGTTCAAGACAATGCTGCCTTCAACATTTAAACTTCAGTCTCATCAGTTCTTTACTGTAAGAATTCCTCTTGATTTTGCACCCCTGTAGAGTTTATATATTTTTTTTTTAGAAAAATGTTTTGTTTGCTGCTTTTGACAAAATGGTGCTTGTTGGGAGCCACTAAGTATCTTTATATGTTAAAAGGTTGGGTTTTTTAAAAATTGCCACAGGAAATAAAATATTTTTGCAAGCAACTCAGTTTCAGAGTGAATCCAATAAGCTCTGTTCTCCTTTTATTGATGAAACTCCACTGATTTAAAGTGGGCTGCTTTCCTCTCATAGGGAATTCACCTAAGATTCTTCAACTAACTTTGAAAAATGCTGTGTTCTGTATCTCAGTGTTTCCATTGAAAAGTTATCCTAATTGAATCAGTTTACTTTTTGAAACATTAATTAAATTAAAAAGATCTGTTGTGGCCAACAAAACAGAAAAACACTTTTTAAATGTAGAGCGGAAACCAAATATCCAGTATCTGTTGATAAAACCAAAAGAATATTATTGTAGTTTCATTTTGGGTTTTTTGGGGGGGAGAAAGACTAATTGTTTTTTAAACAAAATGTTAAGTAGTATAGTTTACTGAGAAGTATAACCACAGACTGGTTTGATGTGTGTTACACAGCTGGATTAGAAACACACATAAACAGAAAAAAAAAATAGAAACCACAGAGCTATTAGGTTGAGACAGTAAAGAAGCAGTGAAATGGCGTGGCTTTTCTTTTTCCACTTAAAGACACTAGTCACTTCAATAAACAGTATCATCTTTGTAAATAAATAAAATTATTTTTTAAAAAATAAATAGCAAAACAAAACAAAACAGAAGGAAACACGAAAAACCTTAGTCAAACAAAGAGTGAGAACATAGGGATCATTAAGTATGTGATTTCAAACAAAAATCTTGTTAATTAAGGGCAACGCCCAGCAGCAGGAATCTGGGAAAGAGGTTGAAACAAGAAACAAATATCATATCCTTCAAGATTAATTAATTTCTTTGGACAATGTTCAAACATGTAAAGAAAAAAAGTAACATAAAATAGCCAAAGGAAAAAAAATATTTAAAGCAAGAGTTTCTGACATTTTGAATTGTAGCGTTTACAGAAATACAAAAGTCAGTATGTTTTCTTCCCCAAAAGGTGTAACTAGGACCTGGGAGGTTAGGAAAATGAAGTTTAAACCCTGACAAGTCTAAACAAACCGGCTCTTTTGAAGTGTTTGTAGCAACTGGATGCCATGGCAGCCTCTTCATGTGGCATAAAGTAATTTTGTGGCAGAACACTTAGAAAAGTGGTTCCTGCTTGTAGAAAATACACACTTCTTCCTTGCATTTTAATTGCCTGGGTTATCCCTGACAGTATTCCTGACCATACCTCCAGCATACCTCTTCCCGTTGATTCAGCCATGACCTCAAGTCAGTTTGAGTCTGGAAATGGGACCACTGCAACCAAAAAGGAGTTGCACAGTGAAGTGCCCCGGGCAGAGCAAATTCCTGACAGGTCTTACTGAAAAAAAAAAAAAAAAAAAACCAAAACAAAAGCAAAAGCAAAAGCAAAAGAAATTATTCAAAGCAAAATAGTATTTTATTCCTTTCACATTGCATATGCTTTTATATATACATATATATATATATATGTCTTCCTGTTCCTAACATATTAGCCAGCTCCTTCATGCCAAATTCCTCCTGCTGCTGTAAATCTTTAACATTTCCTGAGTTTTTCAGTCAGATATCTGACCTCCTTATACTTGTATGCCTACACTCCTCCTTCCACCCCTAAGACTTCACTGCCTAAAGAATCTCTCCAATTGCCAGTCACTTCCCTATCTCTGCACTTGGAGATAAATTTCCTTGCCTGGCCCCAGCAGGCCAGATTCCCCACAGGGTTTGAAGAGCTTTTCCCACTGCAAGTGATGGGGCAAGGCCTGCCAGGGCAATAAGTAGCCATAGGCTAGAAAATAAATGGATTCAGAAGCTCCAGGTATATCATAGGTGCTGCAGATTACAGGAAGAATGAAAGAAATGGCAGTGTGACACATACAGTGAACTTGTCTATGGTGAGTGCTCATAGTACTGACAAAGATCAGTTGCTTAATGGAAGTGGCTTTCCTATTAACACTGAACAGATTCCTACTGAGTGTCCTGGGTGGATTTTTGGCCTATTAAAATATTCATAAAAAGAAGGAAAAATCTTTCCAAAAGACATCTTTTAAGGGTGTAAAAAGAGTGTCTGGAACAATTTAGATCACTGTATTCTGTCTAATTCTATACAACCCATCCCTGCGATAGATGAACAGCATAAATGTTGACTGAATCAGCATACAGCTGAGGATGCTACATGAGTAGCAAGCATCAGACCTCCAAGGTAGGCTGTGGAACTTGGATTCTCTGCTTTGAGGATCACTTGACCAAAATCTAAGCGTGTGCTAAAGTAGAAGCAGGAATGCAAACAGAATTTCCTTGCCTTAAAAAAAATGGTTTGATAAGTTGCTCTGAAGAATGTTAACCAGATTTTTCTAAGGTGTTTATTTGTATTTATTACTGTGCAGTCTAAGAGGAAAATTGAACATCTGGATAATGATGTGTTTACAGTTTAAATAACATCCTAATAGTCATATTCCTTCCTCTGCAGAAATGCTTGCACACATCTTTAGAAGATACTTGTTTATGTGTGTTGTTTATTGATCTACTGTCTGGCTAATATACCACTTGAAAATATTCTGAGCCAAATGTCCCACTAATGTAAGCAAATGCAATGACATCAAAATTGGTTGTGAGTCTGGCCCTCTGAGTTTGCTAATGAAAAACATTAACTTGACAATTACTGGTCAAAATTATCTATTCGTTTTAGTTCAAGTCTATCTCACTGAAACCAGATTTACACAGGGATAATTTCAATGAGTTCAGCAGAGTTGGTCGGACTGTGCTCTAGCACAATGAAAACCAAGTGTACTCATTTTTAAGGAATCCCTTCCCAAAACCAACACTTTAGAAAATTAAAACTGTTCTTTTCTGTGCCACTCAAGTTGTAAAGTCAACTGAAAGCAGCCAATTTATACTGAGATTCTCTTGTTTATCTGCAGTAACACAGTTGTAGTAAGGAAAAGTTCTGTGCACTTAAAAGGAAAGTTTAGGCTTTTTCAATCAGATGAGAAAGGAAATCTAGAAACTTATCCACAAAAAGATGAAGGACGACATTCTCAAACCTAGCTTGGGTATTTAAACATTCACCTTGCACTAAAATTGACAAGATTTGTTTGTCTTAATACTCTTATCTTTGAAAATATTGACTTTTTAAGTATTCCCTCCAGCCCCAGAGTTTGAGTCTGGCTACAAATATATACAGAGTATTTGCAATATTGGACTAGAAATACTGCATATCTGTGCATGCACAAATGTGAGACTGCATACTGTTGTATGTTTGACTTTTCAGTAACAGATGTAACATTTCTTTATGATAAGAAAAAAACCTTAGCAAATGATGTGAGAAGGTGAGTGTCAGTCAGGTGGCTTACTCTACCTGCATTTCAAAGGCAATCCATTTGAAACATGATGAAAGGTGGACCATGTCCAGCCTGACACTGTTTGAAAAGCTTTTCCCTACCCCCATCTTTAAATAGCATGAAGCAGATGATACTTTCAAAGCAATCCTTGTCTCAGAGGTCAGTATTGTGGGGAAGCATAGTGTTGTTTCCGAGAAATACATATTTATTTTCTTTTTCCAGGCAGCCCAGTGGTTTTCATCAGGGTTGCCGTGGTGGAATTTTTTTTTTTTTTTATTTACTTAAGAGAAACAAATTGTGAAATCTACTGCTTTTTTAAAGGTGAGGCAAATTAACATTGGCATTGAAAAAGCCTAAATGATATAAGTTTCAACCTCTTGAGTGTTGTTAGCAGAGTGGTACTCTGGTCTCAGTTGTACACTAAAGAAATAACTCCAGACGTAACAAAGACTGAGATTTTGCTGCATGAATCCCACAATTCTACATCCTTTATCAGGCATATATATTGTTGTTTAATATATTTTATCGAGGATGATGAAAATCATGGGTCTGTTGTACAAACTAAAACATGTTCAGGCATTATCCTCTGAAGGAATGAGGGGTTTATGAGCCCACAGAATGGAGTCTGAATAGAAGCAGCTTCACAACCAACCTGGGAATAAGTGTAAGGGAACCCACTGAAGGTGGAACAGTCCACATGTGTGTGCTTCAGCTCACGAAAGCTTTTCTGTGGGCAGGAACTTCAGGTCCTTTATCTGTCTGACCTTAAACACAAGAGGGATTCTCCTTCACTTTTGGGAGTGTCAGATCCACTTTAGGGAGAGGATTGTTTTATGTGTACATCAGGCAGGTAGTGAGGACTCATAGGCTGCTGTGTGCCTAGTTTTGCAGATGAAACACAGCTCTGTTTTTGTCTTCACTGATTTGATTAGAAGGGTTGGTTTGTCTCTCCTGGCATACAAGGTTGGGGCATGGAGGAGGGCCAGTTGGCTGTGGTGCTATCCAGATAAGAGTGTGTTGCTGTTAATAATGTGGGGAAAACAATCAGAAGTTATGGTACAGATAATATCTGCCCCTATGGATGGGTGTGTGCCTGTCACTTATTACTCATGTTCCCAGTTCTGGTTAGCTTTCCATTTCTTGCTGGATAACTGGAATCCAAGAGTAATTGAGAAAGGCATTTTTCTTCACATTTCTATCTGGTTGCCTTTTTTTTCAAAGCAGACCTTATTCCTGTGATTCATGTCTTTATCACCTACAGTCTCATCCCATCCTCACTCACCCCTATCAAGGCCTCAGGCATATCACAGGGTGCTGGCATTGGCTTTGATTTGTAAAGCCCCACAGTGTCCTGTGACTGGTCCACCTGCAAGCACCAGCCTTGTCCTCTACAAAAGGCAGCTCAGGAGTAGCAATCCTGCTGAAACCCCCTCTCACCGAGTCCTGGGAAAGCACTTCAGTAAGTCCCTGAGCATCTTCCAGCCCCAAGGTGCTCATGTTTGGTGTTTGCAAGCCACATTGCAAAGTTCACCTCTTTATATGCTTCAGAAAAGCCAATGCGTCATTACTCTTCTCTGTAGAATAGTTTCCTGGTCTCTGTAGAATAGTTTCCTGGGGTTTTTTTTTTGTTTTGTTTTGGTTTTTTGTTTGTTGTTTTTTTCTTTTTCTTTCTGTGGCT
Organism: Coccyzus lansbergi; assembly: GCA_033558105.1. Lineage (NCBI taxonomy): Eukaryota > Metazoa > Chordata > Aves > Cuculiformes > Coccyzidae > Coccyzus > Coccyzus lansbergi. Next base: position 261,750 of record JAUMJK010001034.1, read on the forward strand.
CAGAAGGAGTTTCTAGTCATTTGCCTCTGTGTTTTGATCTGTGCTGTTAAAAACCCAGGGTCTGGAGAAGCTACAGCCTCATTGTGTTACCACGAGTCTCAACAGATGTTTCAAAAGACAGTAGACCAAATACAGGACCAGTTTTTGAAGTTTTTATTCAGCTTTTCTTATAGAGGGCACTTTTCTCACTGATGTCTCCCAGACTCAGGCAATAAAAAACTCTGAGAGGCAACTGGACAAGAATTGCAGAATAAAGCCCACTGACCTTAGCCCAGATAGAAGGAGCAAAGCACACCAATCAATCACAGTTTGATACCAGGACTTATAAAAAGCTTACTGGAATGTTATGTATGAACGTATAATGCATCTGTGGCTCTGAAGCCAACACATTTTCTCCCTGTTCCATCGCCTAGGTTAGACCATAAAGATATGCGGCTCTTTTGTGGTATATAAAGACTATAAATACCAAAAGAATATATGTATGATCCAAGATGTTTTTAAATAAAGTGAGTGTTCTCTTGCCATTGATTCTGTTCTTTATGAATAGATATTAGGAGTGATATAATTTCATCTAGGATTGAACACCAAAGGTAGATTGCAAGCTGTCTGTAACCTCCTTGAGTAGACTGGGCTCTGCAAGAAGGAGCTTTTAATGCTTTGATATAGTGAGTGATATTAGACTGCTCTTATCTTAGGACTCAGCACATCCTCTTACAAAACCTAACTTAGTAGAACAAATTAATCATGCTTTAGCCTTCTAAACGGGATTTAGGGGGCATAACTATAAATGAAGCTTTCCTCTACTGTACCTCAGAACGGTTTCTCCTCCACATTGCTTGTAAGTCATACCTTTTTCAACCTCCACAGAGCTGAGTAAACCCTGTTTGTTGTCTTATTGCATATAAACTTTGGAGGTCTATCTTGACAGTAGGAGGTTTTCTGGTTTTAATTGCTTGTGCTTCTCCTCCCTCTATGGAGATGGCAGGTAGAAGCTCATGGCTTTGTGGTTGGAACAGAAGACAAAAAAAGATTGTTTCTCAGTGTTGCCTTACCCCAGTTTCCTATACAAACAAGGTTCACTCTGGTAGGCTCCAGAGTGTCGGTGGAATGATGTTATTATTGTGGTTATCACCTCAAAGCATTAGGCAATTCTTTGAGAAACCAGTATAGAGGACAAAGGACAGTCTTGATTTGCTTGCAGTAGTCTATGCTGTTGAGGAGGCTTCATGAGCAGAGTTCTTTTTATGTTATTATAGTAGGAGTATTGTATGGGGCACTTTTATCAGGCAAAGGTGAAGAGGGCAAATGCAGAAGTCAGAGACGAGGTCACTGGCTGCCAAGAAGGAACCACAGATGTAAGAAAGCATTGCTCAGGGAGCTGGAAGGTCAGAGCCCAGGTGGGATTTGTCTCACCAGGCAGAACTGGGGCATCCAGATGCCTGTGCCTAACCTCCTCCTGTGACTTCCTTGCAGTCAGCAAGATTATTCAGCTCTGGATTTCAAAAGACTGATTCATCTACCCTGTCTTAATCACCTGTTTTAGGAGGGGTGAATCGTAATGTAATGACTGTCAGAAGTGTCCAGATGAGAAATTCAAAGTGGAGGATGAGCTTTTGGCCCATTAAAATGGAGTTGACATGACGATGTCTGCTCAAAAGTGTGAATGAAGAAGATCTTATGAAGTGCACTGACCAAATGCTGTTATTTAAGTTTAGGTGAAGGAGATAGTATTATGGCTGCATGTCATCCATAAAGCGCTCATCTGCTCACCACCATGTTTCTATCTTATTTCTTTACTTTTCTGTTTTCCATCTGTTAGCTGATCTTATCTAAATTTGGGCCAGGGTATGACTGTATATGGTGGAAGATGAGTAGAGTTCTATGTCATCTTTTGATCATGTTACTGTCTTCTGCTTATGAATTTCCACTGTTTTATCTACTTAGGAAAATAAAAAATACCTCCCCTTGACTCCCATCAGCCTTGTTAAATTCCCTTGTGCAGTGTTCTCAGATTTCCAGTTCTTAGCTCAGGTATCCTGCTATCATGTAGGGGTTTCTGAGTACTTATTTCTCTCTCTTCAAACTCTAGAACCCATAATCACGCCAGCATCAACTACTGTTCTGCTTTAACTGCGTCTTCCCTGCCTTGACAGTTGCAAAGCAAAACTTTCTAGTCTAGTGTGGTTTCAGTTCCTACAGCATACTCGTCAGTAACTGAATAACCAGAAGGAACTGAGAAGATTTCAGTAGTATTTCATTTATATTTTAATCTCATTCTAAGCACATCTCATGACATATGAGAGACAAATTCATAGCTTTCGAAGACTTTGGTGTCTCTATTGTGGTTCTGTTGTGTAGTAGCATGCACATCATTCACATGACATATTCCAAACATTATACAAAACCGAAAGTGATTTAGATCTTGTTTGCGCTCCTGTTAAGTAATGTTTTGCAAGGTAGGAAGGGTCTGATTTCCAAATCTAGTTTAATAGCTCAACAAACTAAACAAACAAACAAACAAAAGATAGGGGCAGAAGAAAAGTGAGAACATAAAAGAATAAATCAAGGAAAAAGAGAAAGGACTTATCCATCTGCTCCTTGGCCTATGCTTTTGGAAAGGGACAAGTTGATAGCTTAAAATGAACATAGGATATATGCACATTTATGGTACTTGGCATATATCCTATGGATTGTGCTTCACCCTACAGTCAAAAGAAATGAATGTAAAATGAATACCTGGAATGATTCTCTGTGGCCTGGGATATTTTCTAGTTTGTCTTATTTTTAATAGCTTATTTTTTCACTTTGAGGTATGTTGGAAGCCTGTTTTTTCTCTGTAGCTGTTCGTGGTGGTTACTTGAACTGATGACGATAATCATAAAACCATGGTTGGTCTCCATTGTAAAATGTTCTAGTGCCTTTGATGAAGCATTCATCTTACTGGGCTGGTTAAATATATGGATCATGACGTGATACTTCCTGCTAAAAACTCTTGTGATTTCTTTCAAGACTAGTGTTTGGCTTTGTCTCACTGACTCAAAAGGCGGGACTATATTTTATTGCACCTTTCACTTTGTTTTCCTTGTCTGGTGTGTTCTGGGTCGGCCAATTGCTGGGCTGTGTCAGTACCAAAAACAAGTTAGCACGAGCCTGCAGTGTTTATTTAAGTGAAATTTCACAGACTTTTGTTTTCTTGAGCATTGCAGGACTTAAACCTTTTGGGGTCAAGCAAAATAATATGCAGCTTTTCCAGTTTGTATTTTTTAAATATTCCTGCCAGCTGTTCATAGAATCATAGAATCACCAGGTTGGAAGAGACTCACCGGATCATCAAGTCCAACAATTCTCACCAATCTCTAAATCATGCCCCTCAGTACCTCATCCACCCACACCTTAAACACCTCCAGGGAAAGCGAGTCAATCATCTCCCCGGGCAGACAGTTCCATTGCCTAATGACCCTTTCAGTGAAGAACTTTCTCCTCATGTCGAGCCTGAACCTCATCTGGTGGAGCTGGAGGCCATTCCCTCTTGTCTTGTCCCCTGTCACTTGGGAGAAGAGGTTAGCTTCCTCCTCTTCACAACCTCCCTTCAAGCAGTTATAGAGAGCAACGAGGTCCCCCCTTAGCCTCCTCTTCTCCAGGTTAAACAATCCCAGCTCTCTCAATCGCTCCTTGTAAGGATTGTTTTCCAGTCCCTTTACCAGTTTTGTCGCTCTTCTCTGGACACACTCCAGAGCCTCAACATCCTGCTTGTGGTGAGGGACCCAGAACTGTTGACAAATTTAAGACATGTTGAGAAAGTATCATAATTTCATAGGGAAAATGTTCTTCTATTCCTTATTTTCCAAATATCTTCAGTAGTTCCTGCATATTTAAAAGAGGTAACCATTTACTTTAAGTGTGGGGATAACTCCAGTAAATTCAGCAGAATCTACTGAAATCTTGTCCCTTATGCCCATGCCTATGGAAAAAAATCCACTGACTTCAGTGAAACCCAGGAGCCTTGACAGTGAACTAGGAGGCAAGATTTACATTTTACATGAATGGTAAAAATAATTGCAGAGTCAAAATGTAACATCTGCTTTTACTTAAGACTTGCAGGTCCCTGGATGCCCCAGCTTGCTGGAGGACATTGAAAACAGCCAGAAAGTTTGGTTACTGTTAGCTACCACCTGGCACTGAGTTTGAGTTCAGACTGCTAGCGGTGGGGATTATATTCAGATCAGTCCTGGGATGGTTGATTTTGCACCATGAGGCTCCTCTCCAAACTTCCTCTTCATATAACTAAGTAGGTACAATTCTGAGGACTATCTGCTTAGTATTTTTCTACGGGACCTCAAATATGGATGAAGTGATCACAATTTTACTGTATTTTATCTTTCTCAGTTTTGCAACTGAGAAATGTAAAAACTAGTACCAAAGAAATAAATACGAAGATTTAAAAAAAAAAAAAAAAGGAATTGCAGGATGAGTTGTGACCCTGGGATCCCATGTTTGTCTAGCTTGTTTTGCTAAAGGTACTTAGGTAAGGGTGTAGCATTAAGCTCTGGTAAAAGGAACAGAGCACTTCAGTGTGTGTATTTCTGTTTCTGAAGTATCCATCTTTGCTTCCCTTTGAACAACACTGCATAAACTTAAGCTGCAGATTTCTTCTTGTCTCCCAATAAGGTGTTAGCCAAACCTCTAGTCCAGAGAACAGAGAGGTGTAATTCAGTTTACTCCCTTGTGAACTAGCACAAATCTCCTGCTAATCAGTTCCTCCCAGGCTCATGTGAATGTTCTTCATTACAGAAGAGGAAAAGGGAGGACGCAAGTAGTCTGACATAAATGACAGACAAGTAAAAAATAACTACAGGGAAAATTAAAGGCTATGAAAGAATGTTTGCATACGTGCACATATGCATATGTGTACATGGGACCATTGTTCTCTGTTGTTAATGAGTGTTGTGCATAGTGCTGGGTCACACGCAAGCAATAATATGATCTGCCATGAGTATCTGCCCACTGTTCTGTTGAATTACCAGATACGGAGCTTGTGCAGCTCTAGGGAAATAAAAATATCTCTCATCTGGTATAAGTCCTAACTGACCAAGACCATTAGTATTTTTTGATGTCCTGACTTTCTACCAACAGAATAGTTTTATATTGAAGTGGTCCAGCATTAGAAGCTATAAAACCACACTCAGTGTTTTTCTGAACCGTAGTCTGATATGGAACATGATGCCAAGGGTAAAGGTGGCAATGAAGTCACTAACAGTTCCTTTGAAGTATCATCTTGTGCAGTATATGCATTTTATTTGACCCATTTTGTGGGTGCAGAGCTCAGTGTTCCATTCACTGCAGGACTAAGCCAGCAACTGACATAGACAGATTGATGTGCAACTGAAAGATTAAGAGATATATCACATGAAGTCTCAGTGGATGAGAAATCCATGCTTTAGATTCACTAATCCCAGATGTCTCCTGTCTAGATATCATCAAATAATGTTGCACTCTGTCTTTCTGTAAGGATGGATGTCCACCAAGCACAGATTAAGGCCAGTAAACTGGCTGGATTCCTGACTAGATTGGAGGTTGCACCCAGGTGGCCAGGGAGGATAAGCTAGTAGTTCTTAGGGGCTCCTTAAATACCCATGAAACGCTACCTGGTTTAAAACCCTTATTGTCCCACTTTACTTGAGACAGTTTGACTAGGGAAACTTTGTTGATATTGTAGTAGTAGAGCATTAAATCTTAACAAAAAAGGTAATTGCAAATGCTTACTAAGTAGTCTCATTGTAGATACGTAAGGCCAAGATGAAATTACTCAGGTGCTGTTTATTCATTTTTTTCTCTTGACGTTAAAAAAACAAACAAATCCCTCCTATGTGCATTTGAACTATGACAATGGGCATCTACTAGATACTGAAATAATTATTTAAGAGGCTGACAAAAAGCCTGAAGACTGCAAGCTTTCCATAGTATTTGAGAATGCCTTAACTTTAAAATGTTAGCCAATAGATTTAAGGCTTAGGGAAAAACCTAGTAATTTCCTAGGAAACTGTCTGAATGCCATATTTCACCTCCAAATGCGTATTTCCATTCACTGCATCAACAACTGGGGGAAAAAAACCCCATTTTGATGGATCCTTAATGTACGTGATAATTCCCACCCATGACTGACACAACTGTGCTCAGTAAAGTTAAAGTAGGATTGGATATGTTAGGGAAAAACTGTCTTTTTTCTGATAAAGATTATTTCATTCAAGGAACTGGTTTAAATTCAACCAGAAGAGTCTATGTAAAGTCCATCTCCTGTAGTAGCGCTTGTAACTACACCCTGCGAAATACTGCTAAATCCTTTCACATGTAGTCCAGTGGCTCAGCCAGGAGAGAAGCTGAGACAATTCCCTAGAGAGAGGTTGAAAGTATCCCAGATCATTTAAAGGGGATGTTAATGATGATCTGTCTAATTATAGCAACCTAAATATCAGCACCGTTAGCAATTTAATTTCTTATTATAGCATGGCAAAAAGGAGATAAACAGATTATTTATGCTTGTTCTGCATGGAATGTTATGATTTTTTGGTGTCTTTATTGGATACAGTCTGTTAGAGAGACCTTGTTTTTCTCTGTATGCTCCCTGACTGATAATTAACATGTATGGGGTGCATTTAAATAGCAAACAAAGGAAATCCACTCTGCTTGTTTGTTTTATATGTTTATGATCATATACCAAAATATCGCACACCAAAAAAAAGAAAACATTTTTCTTATGAAAATGATATGCACAATAAGTGTTTTAATGGAACCATACATCTGAAGTCAGAGAGGGCAAAAATATCCTGAACGAAAGTTTATATTTAAGAGCATATATTTAAGATGTAATGGGGAAAAAAAAAAAAAAAAAAAGAAAATCACCAGACTTCGACCCATTTGAATTTTGATGAATATGGTATAAATAGCTAGCTAGATTAGTTAGATTTGACATTGAGAGAAAGAAGACACAGGATAAGAGATGCTCTGGTAGAGTAGAAAGATAAACCTGATCGCTAAGGATCACTCATTCTTCTAGCATGATCTGCAGTGTTATTGGAAAAAGTGGAAACAGGGATTCCTTGATAAGGGCCACCAGAAGGAACGCTGTCTGTCAAAGTCTGTGAAGGACTATGGTCAGCATCCATAGAAATTTCAGATGCCTGAATGGAGGTTGTTATGTTGAAAAATCTGGATATTTGCAGATAGTGTTCCATTTTTTTAAATGGTATTAATGACAATCAAAAATCCAAATGATTAAAGAATCTAAAGCAAAACAAAAATTCTCTGTGAGGTTGGAAACTAAAACGTGTCTGCAAAAGGAATTCTGAAGGGGAAATTGATAGAAATTAATATTTCTTTCAAAACTTGCAGATTCCAACCAATTAATTCTTTTCTTGTTCAAACCCAGTCTACCTATTTGCCTTCCCTACACCAATTGCATGTTAGTAATGCAGTGAAGGTGTTTTGCCTGATCATTATAACCCTCCCAAATCTGGTCACCTCCACAGCCCAGTTGTGCATCCCACAGTGGGCCATGCACCTCTGCCTGTACCCCGAGCTGCACCTTCAGCAGCCTCTGAGTATTTTGACACGGTACCACCTTGTCCCCTTCTTCTTCTGCCATCAGCTATTTATTGACCTTTCTGCTGTACTAGACAGCAACAAGAGGGTTGCGTGGGTGGGAGCAAGATGCACTGACCAAGTTCTCTTCTGAGGGATATTGGATAAATGAACAAAAATCAGAACCAGATTCCATATTCTAATGGTGCACACGTGCCCCTTGAGGTTGCCCCTGGGAAAGCACAGCAGATGTGACCATTTAATAACATTTACTTCAATAACATATTTTCCTATTGGCAAAACCACTATTATCTTTACAGCTTTATCTGCTAGGGTGTAACACTTCCCTGGATAACCAGTAGCAGCCACATGAGTGTCTGGCTGTCGAGGGGGAAGTGGGGACTGATGATGTTCATGCTCCAAACCGGGTGTGCAAGGTGGGGTGGGAAGCCCAAAGTCTCTAGAGGCCAAGTAATCACTGGGATTGGAGAGAAAGTGGAGGGTGGTGGAGCTGGGAGTGTCAAGAAGACTGGCTTTTGGTGTGACTGAATAGCAGGTCTTTTGCATTGTGCAACAAAGAGCGAATATAAGCAAACAACCTGGAGGCTTGTAGATTTCAAGACATAGGCTGAGAAGAACTGGGGACATAAGATAGGCTGAAGAAATGCAGGAATATTGGCCATGATATAACTTTTAGCAGAAAAGTCCTCTGGTTGTGGAATCTTCTGTCAGAAGGATGGGTTTTGGCACTGACCAGTAGGTCTTCTGCAAGAGCTAATTCCTTTTTGCAGGGAAACATCATAGACAAATCTCAGAGGTCAGTTTCTCTTGGAGGGGCAATCCATATGTGAGGAAAAATCATTACATTTTCTTAATATGTAGATTTATCTTGCTGTTCTGCTTCTCAAGTATGATTCCTCTGAAGCAGGCATGAAAGATATTAAAAAGGCATCTCGCTAAACAGAGCTGCCCGTTTCCCTTTTATTTAGCTGAAGGGTCTTGGATGTTCTACGCTTCTTTTATATGTTTCATTGTCAAGATGTTGAAACATTTACAATACACTTCCAATGGCAAATGTCACCCACTCTCTACTTTTTCTTTTTATTTTCTGCTTGGCCTGACCATTCAGACAGGCACAGGCAGAAACCTTGGTTGCTGTTTCCGTGTTTCCCTTCCTTCAAATCTTTCACTGCTCAAAAATGTGTCAGGAATCTTTTTTTCCTCCATAAACAGGGCTCAAATGATTCTATCTGTTCTTCAGTTTTTAAAATTTCTTGACTGTCTTAATTTTGGTGGGAGTTGAGAGTAGTGAAATGTTTAAATCAGAAATGTATGCCTTGAACAGAGCCGGTAAGAATCAGAATAAAATATATGAAAAATAGAATACATTTTATGACATGACAAGATGTCTGAACTCTAAAGAAATAGGATTTTCATTTTTCAGAAGTCCAAGAAGAATCCTGATTTGAAGGATTTTACCCTCAACTTAAAATCATGCCCCTGTTTGAATATCTTTTCTACCTATCATTGAAATTATTATCTTAAGATCATAAACACAGAATTATAAATGGTCAGAAGAACAGGATTTTTTCCATATTAATTTGTTTCTTTTATAAAGTCACACTTTGTATGCTGGTTAATTTCCCCTGTTACTTTTAAGGGTTTTCAATATGTAAAGAGATAAAAAAAAGGTTTAAAAAAATTGATTGCAAAAATACAAAAGAGTAGAATATAAGCAGAAAAAGAGAGAAAGGAACTGGTGGCTGAAGGAATCATTTAGCTTTAAATAGGTTTCTAAAGGGACCAGAGTTTTGGATGAACCTTCTGTATACCACCACCACATAAACACACACATAAACAAAAACATTTGCAGTATCATATCACCATTATAATACCATGAAACAGCCAACATTTTCCCAGAAAAATGGGACTGGAAAGTGAACTCCTGTGAGATGAAAAAAGGTGGAAGAATATCAACTCCTGGCATCTGCATTCAGATCCTGCTGTTGTGGATGCCTCCTCCCATGTAGCACTATGCCTGTCAGCAGTATCAGCTGGACAACTAAGGACGACTCACTCTGAACAGGAGCGTGTTTGCCCAGTGGTATGCACTGAATCTGCTCTGTGGCATGAGGCTCCCAGACCGCCCTCCTTTCCACTGGGTCCCAGTGGCTGCCTTTACCTCCCTGCAGCACATGGGAGTCAGGTACCGAGGATCTCCTGGCTCTGGCGTGCACAGCAAGCTGGATGATGTTTCACTCACCATGAAAGTATCTCACTACTGTGTCTGTCCTGCGAGTCAGTTGTACCGAGCTGGTTCTGTAAAATGTGCACACAAATGGGCATCCCTGCTTCACCAGACAATTTGTCTGACTGTGCCTGGGACGTCCATAAATTATAGGCATCTGTCCAAAGCTACCTCTTTGCACCCAGGGAAGGCTTCCAGGTGAAAAAACACCCAATCAATGAGCTAAGGAAATTTGGTTTGAAGTGACCTTTGGGTCAGTAAAGATTGCCTTTGTTTTGTTTCTAAAAAACCTCATGCATCGGGGTACCCCACATCCTTGTTTTGTAATAAAACGAACATTTTCAAGGTCAAGACTAAGGGAAGCATTGAAAATACACTGAATGAAAGGTTAGTCTTTAATTTCTGTCAGCAAACATGCCGTTAATTTTTGTGGGACTGACTCCTCAAATGTTTAGGGTAGCCTGAGCTGAAGGTACCTTGCTAAAACATCCGTGTCAGCAACAAATCTTGACTTGACTCTGCTGCAAGACATATTATAAACAAAGTTGCATATGACCTATTTGATACTGTGATGGCAACAATTTAAATATATACATTTTTCCCAAGAGCCAGTCCCACCTTTGGCTTGAAGGAAAATGCTTGTGATAACCTTTAGTTATGGTTTCTCAGACTTCTTTATTATCAGGGAAGCAATCCACAGGAGTAGTAAAAGGCCAGGTGTCTTGTCAGGATTATCATTTCCCAAAAGATGGACATACCGGAACAAATAACTTTTAGCATCCTAGTTCTTGCAGTTTCTGAACCCCAGGGTGTATTACCATGGGAGTTCTGCTCACACAGGACTCAGAGGGAGGACTGAGATGTGGGGCAAGGATATAGGCAGTGAGAAGCCCTTGTTTTGCAAGACAAGGGGAAGGCCAGAGGAGCTCAGCAGAGCACTGAGGAGGCTGGCATGGGGAAAGGCAGGCACAAGAGGCAAGGACGGAGGCAGCGAGAAGCCCTGTTTTGCAGGGAGAGGTGAAGGCTAGCAGAGCTCAACAGGGTGCTGCGGGGGGGCTGGCAGGTAGGAGGGCAGGGGTGGGAAGTAGCGATAGAGGCAGCGAGGAGCCCTGTTTTGCAGGGTGAGGTGAAGGCTGTCAGAGCAAAACGGGCCGCTGGGAAGGTTGACTGGGAGGAGGACGAGGATGATGGGCTAGGATGTTGGCAGAGAGGAACCCTGTTTTGCAGGGTGAAGTGAAGGCTAGAGGAGCTGGGGTGGCTGGAAGGGTGGGAGGACGGGCATGAGGGGCAAGGGTGAAGGCAGTGAGGAGCCCCGTTTTGCAGGGTGAGGTGAAGGCGAGCAGGGCGCAGTGGGGCGCTAGGGCAGCTGGCAGGCGGGAGGACGGAGATGGGAAGCAGGGACGGAGGCAGCGAGGAGCCCTGTTTTGCAAGGGGAGGTGAGGGCTAGAGGCGCTGGGGAGGCTGGAGAGCGGGCAGGGACAGGAGGCACAGGCGAGGCATCACTGTCACTCTTCCCTTCGCCCAAGCGCTTGCACTTTTTCCCTGTTTTTCAGTGCTACACGGCTTTGGCGAAACTTTCCTTGAAGTCCGTCGGTCAAGTTCAGCACACGAGAACCCAGAAGCCGCCGCTCGCCCTGAAAACCCGCGTTTCCCAAGAAAAAAAAAAAACAAACCCAAACCCCAAAAAACCAACAACCCTGATTTTTGGGAGATGCGGGAGCCCCCGGTAGTTCGGGGCGGGGAGGGAGGGCTTGGGACTGAGGCGAGGGATGGAGCGGGCGGGGAGGAGGGAGCGGGGGTGGGGGGGACACCGGCCGCCGCCTGCGGGCTGTGGGCGGGGTGTCGCCGCCTTCGGGCCGGGCCGGGGGGATGGGGGAGGAGGAGGAGGGAAGGGGGGAGCGGGGTGTCATGCCGAGAGCGATCGTCGCAGCCCGCCAGGCCGCGACCCGACCCGCACCCCGGGGCGCAGCCGGGCGGCAGCCGGGAGCATCCCCAGGGAAGCGGGACGAGGGGAGCGGAGCCCCCTCCGCTGCTGACGAGCGAGGGGAGGGAGGGGGGAAAGTTTAGCGGAGAGCGTTTGAATGAGGAGTTATCCCTAAAGAGCCTTTCCCCTGCTC